>VWZN01018302.1:640880-673387 GCA_013396955.1 Regulus satrapa
GGGGGGGGGGTTTGACCACTGGGACATGATTTCAGCTCTCCATTTGGTTTGTGCAGCTGCTGATCTAGCCCATTCTCATTATCTTTCTCCACAGACTAGTCGTATCTCAATTCAACAAAACTAAACTTGGCACATGGCACCACACTCCCAACACAACCTTCCGCCCCTGGCTCGTATGAGCTCGCCCTGCTGGGAAAGGGCATTGAACTCTACAATGCTTTCCAAGAGTTGCTGGCACTGTCTGAGAAGAGGAATTTCAGCTTAAACTACAGGAATGTTTTTAGAATATATGGTTTCAAGTGTTTTCATGTTGCCAGAGGTGATCTCTGTCTTTCTACAGGCAAACCTCCTCCTGTCTTTGCTGGTCAGAGTGGAAGGCTATGGTTCAGCACCATGGCTTTTTTCTTCTTGGTGAAGCAATGAAAAATATCAGTCCATTTTAATTTCATTTTTTTATCCCCAAAGAGTTATAACAGTTAATCACTTCAATCTGTCTCATAAAATTATACTGTTTTAATTAACAGTAGCAAGAGGTTTTTGTTTTGTTTTGTTTTGTTTTTCCCCCACACTTCACAGCTTGCAAAATAAGACAACAGAGGTGGTCAGTGTTATCTGCATCTGTCTGCTGCAAGGTCACCTTATTAGCTGGCACAAGAAGGTAATAAAATGAAAACAAATAAAATAAAATTCCCCAGTGGCTGCTCCCCTATTTACAAGCTTGCCCTTTGTCTCAGGTTTTGTTTATTTTGTGTATCAAAAATGACAAAACAAGTTAAACTTCCAGAGCATGACCACAGGTATTGATGCCAAGTAGGAAAGACAAATCCTTAGCTTTACATTTTCATTCATTTGCAACCCCATGAGAAACTGCCTTTTATAACAGCAATTTACTGAGCTACATTTTTTATAAACACCTGAGGCTTCAAGTTGCTTTTTTTTTTGTCAGGTTTTCTTCCCTATGTCTAGTCAGAGTAACACTCAAAATAAATAACAGATCAAAACCAGCATGGGTTTCCTTTCTGGTGCACTGGAAAAGTGAACTCATCCTCTCACTCATCCTCTCAGCCTTCCCACAGGGTTGCTCTGAGGTGTCAGAGGGTGAGCAGTGCACCTGGCATGGTACACATGGACACAGCCCCTGTCTGGGTCCTGAGGGGCACCACAGTGAGAAGATGTCCTCCACTGACCACAGCAGGAGTGCTCCCACACGCATGCCTAGCAGGTGTTGAGTCCTGCCTGAATCACAGCCTAGGGAATGATAAGTAGTAAGAAATCTTGAGGGCGTCAAAGACAAAAAAAGCACAGATGGAGAACAGCTGAGGATCTGGTTCAACTCTTTTGAGCTGGATTTGAGGTGCTACGTCGTTCCTGCTCTCACAATTTCATTAAGCTGTACCTCAGTCTTTAGGAATGTCCTAGTATTGAAACACATCACAGCCACACAATGCTCCTGACGTGCCAGTGCTGCTGTTACTCTGAAAGGAGCATTGATTTGATCACTTCTCACTCACACGCTTCAACCATGGACCATGACAGTGGTCTGTGCCCACGGGGCATCCCGTGTATCCAGCAGGCAGATTCACTTCTCATCCAACATGAGCCAACTTGTGGTAGGCATTTGGACGTCAGGGGTTGATGCAAGATGGCCAAGCCCAGATCTTAACTGATTCCAAGTCATCTGGCCCCAGCTACCTGGTAATGAGTTTCTTACAGGCAAATACCAGAGAAGTGATTGATGCTAGTATAATTATTATGGAAATTCCACTGTTTCACAGAATTGTGAAATCATAGAATAACCTGAGTTGTAAGGGACCCACAAAGTCCCTTGTGGATGCCCAACAGTGGAAGCCCAACTCCTTCCTTCCAACTGAACACTGAAATAGGATTTTTGGACCCAAGTTTGGGATATAGATGAGTGGCCTATAGGTGACTGATTTACCTGCAGAAGGAATGAAAACTGTATCACCCTGTGCCCAACCCAACACCACCCAACGACTCTGCTCCTGAAGAACGCAAAGACAGAGACAAAACAGCAACCATACCTCCACATATATCAAACATAGACTTATGGCTACTCAGGCAAAACACCCTCCCTGGCCTCAAAGAGAAGTTCTGTGGGCCTGAAAACTGAGGTTTTAGGCCATTGACAAAAGAGAGACCTGCTGTAAGAGTAAACCAAAATGCTATGACGTTAAAATATTTTTTAAAGATCCCTTTTCTGGCTAAGGTGCAAAAGGCAAAATTACAGTATTAGTCTAGATATATGGAGCAACAATGTTTGAAGGTTGAACCTGGAATTTCAGTGCTATCACTTCTTGACCCTCAGTTCTAGTACAACTGCTGCACTGGAAACACTGAAATACACATGCTCCAGTGCTGGGCTATTATGTATTAGTCTAAAACAACTCATCATGAGGTACTTCTGCTTTTCAGTAAAATACTTTAGAATTTTGTGCAATAAATTACAAAGAAAGATCTCCATCATGTCACCTTTTCCAGTCAGTAGCTTTTAAAAAAATATTTGCGCACTTTTTGAACCCGATGAGCCAGCTAGCCTCTGCTGCTTCCTGCAGGCAGGAGTTCCTCAGCCAAATGACACACTGCAAGAAGAGGAAGCTCCTCTGGCTTTGACGCTTGCTGGCTTCCCTTGTGGCCCCCATCCTCGTGGCAGAGGAGACAACTGACAGCTTACTTTCTTCTTTATTCCAGCTTACTTTCTCCTTGCAACTTGGGGTCTTCTCAGCCCCTATTACAAAGCACCACAGTCTCTTCTGCAGTCTGAATGGCCCTAGCCTGCTAACTCCCTCCTCACACCTTCATTCCATCCAGACACCTGAAATGGGGAGAAGGACCCCCCTCACCATGCCATCCCATAACCTACAATATGTGTTTGGAAAGGGTCCAACAAGGTGGGTGTAGTTATTCCAGGGCTGTATCCACCCTACTGCCACTGACCCATGAACCTGCTTGCATGTATGACCACACTGACTGATTGCAGTGTGAACACATACCCACAGCTACACCTAAAGCAAACAATATGAAAAGGTACGAGGAAAAATAAAGCAAAAGAGGGCTGCAAAAAATAAATGGTAAGGGCAAGGAAATCAACAGCGCAAATATTGAATCAGGGATAAAATAGTTTATCCATGTATTAAAAACAGTTCCAGTGAACAAGGAAAATACTGAAAGAATACCTTCCCACCTACAGGATATGTGTTTGGTTGCAAATGCCTAAGTGAGAAAACAGAAACTTGCATGCCAGTGTCTTCGAGTAACATTTCTTTCTGCAGGGGAGGTGTAACGGCTTCTCCCACCCGTCTGTGTGGGTGTGTGTCTATATATATCAAGTCTATATACATGGTCTACAGACTACAGGTCACACTGAGCCATGCCACATTCCCGCCAGCCAGCACTGCAACTGAAATTGTCACGTGGTGGGAAGGGAGAAACTTCCTAGACCAAGGTTTGCAGGGAGGAGATGGTCCCGCATCTCCAGTGCTGGGCATCTGGCTCACATGCTGCACCAGAGCAGACCAAAACCATGGCAGGTGCAAAGGTTTCCCTGAATGCCTCTGTCAAGTGGCAGTCTTCAGGTATCGTGGGACTGACTGAGCCCAGGGATCTGTGGCTATTTGCCCTGCAAAGCAACCAAGTCAGCGTACTCCCACCCACCCCTCATCACAGCATCCAGACTATTGTCCTTCACAGCAGCTCGTGATGCTCCACTCCATGACCACCAGGGTTTTCTCGGAAGCATTTTCATGCAACATTGGTTCCTGGCAGAATAGTGCTTGTGATTGCCTAACACTGTAGTGTCCTGAAGGGAACAAGTCACTTAAATTACCTCCTATCTGGATGAGGAAACAGTCAACTGGCATCGGAAAATATATTTGTAATGCTTCATCCTTCCCTCACATCTTTCCCCAGAAATGGGGCACCGCTCATTTCTTCTTAAGTGTTGCCTTAATTTATTGAAAGCAATCAGGGTCGAAGCCCTGGCTGCTGTTCAGACACTGCACACTGCAGGTGACAGTGCCAAGCAGAGCTGTCCAATTCTCGCCTCTCACTGCAAAACCAGAGATGCTCTGCTTGTGCCAAGGGAGGACCTGAGCTGCCCACATGGCCAAGCCCCAGCCCTGACTCTCACAGGCTCACAGTGACCTCCGAGCCAAGCGAGACTGAGCAACAGGTTCAAAATGTACAAAAAGTGGTAGCACCATCGACAGCGCCCCACCTACTACCACTCTTTTCAGCCCTTCCCTCTTGCTTATTTCCATTGTCATGGATTTATCCCCTCAGGGTGCAGTGGAGCCTCTGTGTCGTGCAAAACCTGTGCAGGGCTAATCAGGGTGTGCATCATCTCCCCCCAGCAAAACGGGAGTGAGAGGCCCCACCCAGGAGCTCCCCAGGCTTTAACCCAGCACCAGCAATCCCTCAGGACTTCAAGGGCATGAAGGGAGCTGCTTAGGAAACCTTGGCAATTAGTACAGCCACTCACAGACACTCTTCCTTAAACCTCAAGGGAAAATTTAATTAATAATCTTATTAAACGGTCACAAACCAAAAAACTTTGCTGAAGAGGGCATAGCATGGCTAACTGGGTGGCTGCTCCCAGGGCAAAGAGTCTCCTGTGTATGCCAAGTGCTGCTACTGGCCATATGTCACTGTGGGCGCTGCACGCAGCCATGGGACAGAGTAACACAAGGTCCAGGCTTCCCGGTCATCCCTCTGGGCATCCCATGCTGGGGTGCTGCAGCTGTTCAGCACCGCCCAGTGCTGGGAGCCACCGCTGACATTTCACCCACCTGGCTATCCCCTCAACCAGCAAGGGCTCAAATTCACGATGCACTTCGCTATAGTGGAGTCCTTCTCCTTGGATAAATTTATTTTCTGGCCATGAATGCTTACACTTTGTGCAAAGTGCCCATTACGGTTTCTGTGGTTAGAGTACAAGCCTTTGGCAGCCTAGGTCTGCATGGTGCCTCAAGGAGGAACCTCCTTTCTGCGGCACAGCAGAATTTAATGGGAACTGCTAAACACAGAGGCAGAATGTCAAACCAGTTTCCAATTATAGATGGCAGTGATCATGCAACTGGCCCCTAGGAAATCCATCTGCCCGGACAGGATGGTCACTAACACTAGATTGAGTAACTCGAGGTTCTGTCTAGCTGAGTCTGGAAAACCTCCATTGGCAGAGACTCTGCTCCTTGTATAGGCAACTAACCTCCTAGTGACATTTTTTCCTCTGATGGCCAGCTTGAAAGTCCTAAGACAGAACCTGTTGCCTTGTTTAGTACTTGTTTAGTACTGGCCATTTCTGTGCTGCCTCTGTAACTCCTTTCCAAGGCTAACTGGGTTGGCCTGAGCCTTCCTTGTCTCCAGCCAGCCCACATCCCTCATCCTCTCCTCCTAGGCCCCTGCCATCTTGCAATCTTTGAGCCAGACTAGTTTCCTATGCAGCTCTTGCATCTGGGGGTCCAGCACTGGAAAAACCACTCCAGACAGAACCATTGACTATGTCAGGACTCTGAGAGCACCACTGGGACTGGCTGCCCCTGCTCAACCCACAGAGCTTCCCCCTCCTCCCTGCTTATGGCCCAGGACCCCATTTCAGATTTTACAGTCAAGTTGCTGAGCTTTGTTTTTTGGTGCTAAAGTATCTAGAAAGAGACTTGTCTTAGAAAGGGCACTGAAACACCCAGCCCAACAACCATCTGCCTAAAGCTAGAAGGTGTTGTTTTACAGTCCAAAGTAGTCTGTTCCCTTCTCAGGAAGGACATTTTCAGGAATGTTGTCTTCTTCAATCCTTTCCATTAAAGTCATATGGCACAACACTCCACACACTTGATTTTTAGGGACAAAGCCTGGTTCTCCTGGGAAGGCTTTTACCACTGACCTGAGCTCACCCCAGATTTTTCTCCGAGACCAAGTGGGTTGCAGGCACCACACCACTTGCTGCGGATAAGTGCCCATATTGTGTGACTTCTCTTGGCACCTCTCAGATCCCCAAAAGGAAGGTTTGCTGCTGCTATTCTGCAGAAGAGCACCCCAAACATGTCATGATTAGTACCCATTTATTCCTAATTTAATGTTTTTTTTCTGTGCCAGACAAGGTCAGAGCCACTCTTCTGACATGTTGTGTCACAGGACTTCCTTCTTCGAAAACACCCCACTGCTTGCAAGATCATGTAATTATGTGTGTGTGTGGGACACTCTTGCAATGTGATCATTTAAGGTCTCTGAAGGGTCAACAGAGGGCACTGAGTAAAATTCCTTGGAAATGTTGAATATAAAAAACACGGCAGAAAAATCTTCCAAACTTATTTATTGCATCTACTTCAAATAATTAGCACCTGGGCAAACATACCATCCTTCAAGTGATTTCAATATATGTTGTGACTGAGATGCTGTACAAACTTTCAGTTGACTCCTTGTCAATGACAACAGTGACATTTAAACGTTTTTATGTATATTTCCTTATCTAATCAGTCAAATTATGGTTTAAGGTTCAACTGAAACTATAATTTCATTGGGCTTTGTTCCTTGTAAAGGTATACGAGACATTGTTTACCTTAGAATACAATACTCCTGGACCTTGTTTATACAGCAGATTTTTCTAATGCTTCCCACCATTAATTCAAGTATTATTTGCATCTTCTTGATTCTCATTGTCAGCCTTCCTGTTAACCATATACCTGCTTCTTCTACTCTTTAAAAGTATAACCTGGTATGGCCCTGCCTGATGATGAACAAGATGCTGAAAAACTAAGTGTTCTGTTTGAGAATGAGAGGTAAGTGCAGGAAAGATGCATTACAGCCAGCACTTGGGAAATGAGAGAACCAGGGAATGGTTTGTGTTGAAAGGGACCTTACAGATCATCTAACTCCAAACCCTCTGCCAGGAGCAGGGATACCTTCCACTAGACCAGGCTGCTCAGAGCTCCATCCAACCTGGGCTTGAACAGTGTCAGGGATGGGGCATCCACACCTTCTCTGGGCAACCTGTTCCAGTAAAGATTTCTTTCCCTCTGTCTAACCTAGATTTCCCTTCTTACAGTTTGCACCCATTTTTCCTTGTCACTGCAATTCCTGATGAAGAGTCCCTCTCTGGCCTCCCCTGTAGGCCCCCTTCAGATACTGGAAGTCTGCTGTGAGGTCTCCCTGCATCCTTCTTTCTCCAGGCTGAACAGCCACAACTTTCTCAGCCTGTCTTCATAGGGCTGGTGCTCAAGCCCTCTTACTAATTTTGTGGCCTCCTGGACTTGCTCCACCAGTTGCATGTTCTTCCTGTCAGGAGCACCAGAGCTAGATGAAGCACCACAGGTGGGGTCTCACAGGAGCAGAGAACAGGGACAGAATCACCTCCCTCTACCTGGCTGGCCATGCTTCTTTAGACGCAGCCTGGGATTTGTTTGGCTTTCTGGGCTGCCAGCCCACACTGCTGGCTCATGTTGAGTTTCTGGTCAGCCACCACCCTTAAGTCGTTCTCCACAAGGCTGCTGTCAGTCATGTCTCTGCCCAACTTGTAGGTGTGCCTGGGATCAAATCCATGTCTCCAGTTTAGAGACGAGGATGTCATGCAGGCAGTGTCTAATGCTTTGCACAAGCCCAGGCAGACAACGTCCACGGCTTTGCCCCTGTCTTCCAGTGCTGTAGGTACAGCACTGTGTTTCTGTGAAATGAGCACAGACAGAAGCATATTTTGCTGGAATTTGAGTCAAAATGTGCCCAAGACTCTTCTCTAATACTACCTCACCTCAACTGAGCAAAAGCTTCACGCAAGCACACTGCTGTAGTTCGCACATAAAGGTAACCCACCTTCCACCACAGTAAAGCAAGGTCTTGGAGTTGGCCATGATCTTCAGCCACCACATCAGTCCACCACTGACTTGTCAAACACAGATCATTCGTTAGCCCCACAGTGCTTTTTTTTTTTGTGGGTGTGATCCAAAATATCTGTCAATTAAAAAATTCAGCCATTGAGCTTTGGACACAGTTTTATTTTGGAAATCCCCCGCCCCCTTTATTTTATTACCTTCAGCCACATCTTGGATGACCCCACATGAATGGTTTACCAGCAGTACATTGCTTTGCCACACAGTGATTGCAGTTTTTCTTGTATCCCTGGCCTCACTGGCAGACATAGCCAAACTCTGTGTACACAAAAGGGGTGGGATTCAGCCATAAAATGAACCCTACTTGGGAATCTTTTCTTCCCTTAGGAATTAGAGGAAAACTTACTTCAGTTCCCACCTTCAAGTATTTATGAGAGAATTTACAGCCCTGGTTCATATTCATCCACCTTAAAGTGAGCATCACCAAGTGCTGATCACACCTTCTGCACACCTTCCACTTCCGAACAAACATCTCCCAAACCTTGACCTCCAATCATTACTGTAATAAAGAAATATCAGCTTTGAGATAGTCCAAGTTAAAAAGCTTTCCAAATGGTTTATTAGGAAATGGGACAACAGCCAAATTAACCAGAGTCTGATCCTTCTACTGCTGTTTGCATGAAGGCAGCCATGGCTTACAGCTGACTGAGGGCTAATAACAACGGCAAATAAATCAGGCTCCATTAGTTTTCCATCATGTATGAAGACCTAAGGAGACCTGATGTACTTAGAAATGTATGCTTCCTGGCTGTCATGTCTGCAGGCCTCTGAGGGATGCTGAGTCCCTGTGTCAGGTCCCAGCTTCCCAGGCAACCAGATGTGTCCCACCCTACCACTGTCGCCACCCAGAAAGCTCCCCAGGTGCAAACACCCATGGTGGCAGGGTGAGAAGGCACTCAGAGCACTCTGCCCTCTCTCCCACCACATATGCAGCTCCTCTCTTTTGATGGGAAGACTTGAGAGCACACTGAGGGGAGAGGAAAGGCTTTGCTCTTCTTGCGACATGGCTGCCAGATGTGGTGAGCTAGAATGGCAGGGAATGGAGCAAATGGCTCCGGGCCTCTTCTGTGAGACAGTGACTCTTCCGATTCAAAGAAGAAAAAGGCACAAACTCAACTCCAGTGGCATTTCCATCCACAAGTCCATTTTAGACTTGACACGGCACAGATCTGCCAGTCATGACAGACCTGACAGGTTCTGATACAGACGGTCACAGAAATGTGTCCTTAGGTTTTCTGCACATGCCACAGCCGTGACTCACCTTCTGTCATTACAAGATGACAGAGACAACCTGGCAAGCCCAGAGCAAACAAGTGATATCACCAGCATGATGCATACATTTAAAAGCATCATTATATTTCTTAAATAGGATTCCAACTAAAGGATTTCCAAGGAGGAAAAAAAAAAAGCTGGCAGGGAAATGAAGCCGATACCTTACAAATGATGCTTTGGTGACAAATCCACCAAACTGATGCCTGAACACAGAGTAATGACTGATGCAAAATTTAGCAGATACCTGGATACCAGTGATCTGGCTGATCACATCAAATGAAGGGGAATAAGCATCATTCAGAGGTGTAGAAAAAACATGGTTTGAAGAACTCCCTTTTACCGAACATTAAAACAATTGTCAACTTGAGTGGGGATGGAGGATGTGTTGAACGTGGATACTCCAAGTGAAAGCAGGCTGCCTGTTGAATTATCCTAAAATTAGTTTGACCTACACAAAACAGGAATGGTGATCAAAACCCTCTTCTGGGTAAGGATTTAAAGGAAAGAGCAGCAGCCTTACAGTGAGTACTATGTCAGGAATAGGTAACTGAAAATTCTGGATGTCAGACACCAATGTGACTGATACAGGAAGATGAAGGAACTAATGAAAGTCTCCACAGCCATACAGGTAGCATACAGTGGGCACAGAACCATTTCAAGAGACAGAAAGTCAGGAACAGCAGAGCAGAGGAAACAGCTGCCTTCAGAATCTAATTCTGATTGCTTTTCTATTTTGGGATAAGTCCTTTAATGGAGAAATACTGACTCACAAGCACCTTCCACAGCCATCACCTTTACTTTCAACATTCCCCAAACTGGGACAGCTCCACAGCCACAGGGTGTGAAGAGAAGGAGTGGCTGATAAACCTCTGGCCCCGATTTTCACAACACTGACTCAGAGTTGACCAGCTCCCTCCGAGGCTGTCAGTGCCACCACACCACTACCCAGAAAGATGTGACCGACGTGATTTTGCAAGTCAGCAGATGAGCAGCGAGCAGACATCGGAAGCTCGGTGGCCGATGTGTTCAGATGCCGGTGGGGACTGGGGATGTTGTCATGAGACAAGCTGGAGAGGGGCAGCATGACACCGTGACCCCTCCAGCAGCTATCATTCCTTCTTCTCCACTGGGACCTGCACCAGCTGGGGTGCAGCCGTGTGCAGCAGCGTGAGCCCGCAGACTGTCATGGCGAGGCCGACCCACCACAGAGGCGTCAACGTCTCCCCGAAGAGCAGTTTTCCCAGGATAGCCTGAAGGAAAAGAGAGACACAAAGCTTTGCTGGGCTGAGCTGCCTCAAAGAGCTGTGAGGACATCTGGGAGAGACAGCCCTGGAAAAAAATTGGTTGAAGAAACTCCTACTGGGATGACCAATAGGAATGGCTGCTGAAGGTGATGCCGGCGATGACCAACTCCACCACCAGCCTGCAAGCACAGCCATATTGTGGTCCAAAACCAGGATTTGGCAGATGAGCATGTGCTTTGCTGCCTTCCCAGCACTTCTCAGGAGCCAAATCTCCCACTCACTGGGCATTTATTATGATTGCCGATTACTGGACACCACCATGAGCTGTCTGCCAGCTGGAGCACAGAAACAAGATGGACTGCTGCCAAAACTGAAAAGCAAGTGGAAAAAACCTGCGGGTGAAAGACTCTCTTGCTGTCACTAGAGGCGATGCATCTTCACACCCAGCTAGGATGACTCTGGCTTGTCACAAGTGAGGTGCTGAAAAGTAAAAGTAAAATGAAGCAAAAGTCCCAGCTCCAGCTCCCACTGGCAATTAGAAAAATTCAGTGCTGCTGCTGCAAGGCATCATGCTAGGCAGCAGCACCCTTCCTCCTGCACCACCCAAGAAAGTTCCACCACCTGTGCTGTGAATAACTACCAGAGCAGCTGAGGCCTGACACAATTGTTTCACATCTGCCTGTAACTCTCCTTTTGTGGGATGCTGGTTGCACTGGGAGATGAGCTACAACCAGTGTGGGCATTCTCACCTCATTGTGCTCCTCAGGCTTCAGTGTCTGGGAAAGGGCTCTACTCACCGAACAGATGAAATTGGAGGCTGTTGTTGTCACAGAGGCAGCAGCCGAGGAGGAGGAGAGTCGCAAGGCTTTTGTGAAGACTGTCCACATCACTGCATTGCACAAAAACACCAGACCAACACAGCCGAGGCGAAGCAACACTGGCAGCTGCAGGACAAAACAGAAAACTCTCTGTATTTTCACCCTCCACTCATTCAACCTCAATAATTCATGGGCACTTTGGAGCCAAACCTAACGGTGCAGGCTTTCAAAACTGAATTACAGCTGGTATTACATGAAGATGAATATATTAAATCACAGAAGGGAATGGAAACGGGGAACCAGCTCTGGACAGACTGTGAGCCTGCCATGTCCTGCTGCAAGCCCAGCCTCACACTACAAGCTGAGAAGTGCTGGGGTAATGTACAGCAGCTGCCATGCCAGAAGCCAATCTGCAGAAAGCTCTCCAGCTCACAGCGTGGTGCCACACGCAACACCCATAAATGCCCTTAACTAATCACTTGATGTATGGGAAAGGGTCAAATTCAGTCTGACAAACACCAGAGATGCACATGCTGGCACCGTGTGTGCTCCAGAACCCAACTGTGGTGAATGCCAGCAGAGACCTGGGTGGTCCCACTCATCCTTAGGAGCTCCCAGGACCTGGCCTGCCCTTACAGCTGCAGTGAGGGCAGAGCAGGATCTCTGGGAGGAAAGGGAGAGCAGAGTGGCTTCATGCCTTGTTTTGCACATTCACTAGAGAGTAGTGCAGTTTACTGAGGGGTCTCTGCTCTAGCATTTAGCAGCAATAAAGCCAATTCTGACTTCAAGGGCCCAAGAAAGATCTCCCCCTTTAGACAACCTGACCAGATGTATAACTGTCTCAGTCTGAAAAAAGGGCGCAGTGGCACGGAAAAAGCCAGCACCATTCACAGTGCCCCCCACCCTTCTTAGTTTAAGCAGCTGAGGCCATCTCCCCAGGCCCTGGGTACCATGTAGTTGATGTGAAGACACAGACACCAAGGGAGATAACACGCAGGCAGACCACAACTCTCACAAACACTGACAAGTGAAAGCAAAGCTTTTTCTAAACCTGTAGCAATCACAGCTTCATAGCCTGTCACCTTTCAGTCCACGGTGGGATCCATCTTGAGGCAGAGAGAAATGCAGGTTTGAAGCCACCAACAAGTACAGCTCAGAGGTGGCACCTGCCCTGTGGGAATGGCAGCAGTGTCCTCCTGCCAGCTGCCCAAATCAACGGGGTCCACCAACGGTGTCCTGCTCCCACTCAGAAGAAGAAATTACTAACTGCAAGCAGCAGGGGAACCCACAGTTTTCTGAAGAAGTCATGTGGCAACTACAAAGTTAAAAGGAAAACAATGCAAAGCAAATCCTTGCTTGAAGGCTAGCATGAGTTCTTGGAGGCTAATCCCACTCCAGTGCAGGTGTGTGGCCTCATTTTGCCTCACCTGTGGCAAAGATCTCCAACTTTGCAACTGACAAGGACAACAGTAAAGATTCAGAATGATTCCCATCAGTGAATCACTTTGTTTTCCCACAGACACCTTGGCAAAATCCCTGTGGATGGGTAAGAGGGACAACCATGTCCAGCTACTACGGCTCCTCTGAGGAAGAAACCTTCTGCTGTGTTAGGGCTCACCACAGGATGGGGTTTGCCTCCCAGTTTCACCCTCTGCCTGTATGACCAGGCAGTTTTACTTTCCTCAGGGAGTTATGTACATCCACACACCTCTAGTGAGTAAGCAGACTTGGGAATAGGGATGAGAGGGGGAAAACAATTCTCTGTGCTTCACCTAACTTCAGTGAATTTCTGGACCAGAAAGAAACCATGCTGCTGAGGTTAAAAATAGCCTTAAGAAATTTTGTTACTGCCTTCAACCATTAGCCTGAGGGTATGGAGGGATGGAGCCCAGGTTTTTCTCCAAGGTCCATCTAGATATGACAAGAGGCAACAAATAAAGTTGGGAAAAAATGAAATCTTGTGATGGGGGATAGCAAAGGTGCTCAAGCACTGGAACAGAGGTCATAGGCTCTCTAACCATCTGAGTATTTAAAACTTAACTGGAGAAGGTCATGTGTAGGCAGAGGTTGCACTAGAGACTTCCAGAGATCTTGCCAGATGTGAGCTAGTCTGAGACTACCAGAGGTGAAGCAAAGCTGGCTCCCATCATCACAGCAACTATGCCAGCTTCGAAAGTGACCTGGAACCTATGGCTTCTTCCGACCTCCTAATGCAGAGCCAGGGAAATCAGCTGCAGGTGGCACATGACCAGAGGTTTATCAGAGAAAGGTCAAGTTCCTCTATGTCCAGGGCAGCAGAGTGGTCACCGCAATGGTACGCAGACAGAGAGATAGGAACATCCCCACATGTTCCCCACAAGGAAGGAGGGAGATAAATTCCTCCCCTGCTAAGGGCTCAGCTGAGCCACCCCAATGAGTCAAGGATTACTGTTCTGATTGCTTTTCTAAGCAAAGATTAATTTCAGTGTACATTTCAGATAATCCAGAATCACTCCTGAAGTGGCAGCAGTAATTTTAGATGAAGATTGGCAGGGGAGCGGAGAAAGCAAAGAAAAACTTTTGTTCAAGTGCAATGACCCTTCCTGGTCAGGCTGCTCTCAGGCTGGGCCACCACAACACATCCTTGTGGCCAGGAAATCTATCCCCGTGGTGCTGTAGAGTATCCTGCTATCCTGCATCATCAGCTCTTAGAAGTGTCAATACACTTCTTGCTACCATGTTCCACGCTGCACAAGCGATGGCTGCTATTCCACTTATTTTGGGATTGCTGTAGCTCTTCCTCCAACACAAAATCCCTCGAACCTCTGTCACATGTATGCCTTTGCCACACACGCGTGCACTGAAATATTTATGAATCTACAGTCCTGTGCAATTTAAGCCACTAGGAAGATTATGGCATTTATGTAAAACTTGACTAGTTTTACAGCTAAGCCGATTAATTTAAATAATAATTGTCACCTGGAATGGACCTGAAAACCCAAAAGAAACCAATCTCCCCAGAAAAAAGAAAACAGTCAAAGAATCGGGGTTGAAAGGGATCCCCAAAGCTCATCCGCTCCAACCTCATCACTCCAGCAAATTGCCCAGGTCCTTGTCCGGACGGTGTGCGAGTATCTCCAAGGATGGAGACTTGACCACATCCCTGGGCAACCTGGGCCAGTGCCTGGTGACCCTCACGGTGAAAATGTATTTTGGGATATTCAGAGGGAACAGCCTGTTTCAGCATGTGCCCTTTGCCTCTGGTCTTGTTACTGGGCACCACTGGAATGAGCCTGGCTCNCCCCCCCAAAAAAAAAAGGCAATATTTTTATAAATTTCAACCCAGAAATATGCTCAGAGAAGATGCTGTCAGCATTTTTAGTAATTCCATGCTCTTCCATTCCCTCAGTACGGAGCACAGTTTGGGGTTTTCTGGGCAGGGTAAAGAGTATCGAGATTTTTTAAAATTTTCCTCCTTTATGAGGTATTAGAAAGGATCAACAGGACTGGCAAGTACTAAGTTTTTTGTCTTTTTACCCCTCTCTAATAATCACACAAGTCAATTTCCTTTTTTTTTTCTTCTCCTGGTGCAAGGCTGGATTTGTTTCAGATCTAGTTTCCCTTGTAGGCTCCCTTTTGGATTTCAAATGCCAACACAAATTTTTCCGTATGAGTAAGAACCTATACCTAAATGAATCTCCCCAAGGCGCTTTTAGGACAGATGTATGCTGCCTTCCTCCTCTCCCCGCTCACACACAGCCTCGGGCCNGACCACATCCCTGGGCAACCTGGGCCAGTGCCTGGTGACCCTCACGGTGAAAATGTATTTTGGGATATTCAGAGGGAACAGCCTGTTTCAGCATGTGCCCTTTGCCTCTGGTCTTGTTACTGGGCACCACTGGAATGAGCCTGGCTCCATCCTTCGTGCACCCTCCCTGCAGGTATTTCTACACATTGAAAAGATCCCCCTGAACCTTGTCTTCTCCAGGAGGAACTGTCCTAGCTCTTCCAGCCTCTCCTCACAAAAAAGATGCTTTGATCCTTTCATCACCTTTATGAGCCTTTGTGGGACTCTCCAGTAACTCCATCTCTTTTTTGGAGAGCTCAGAACTGAACCCTAAACTCCAGGTGAGGCCTCATTGGGGCTGAGTAGAGAGGAAGGATAACTTCTCTCTTGACCTTCTGGCAATACATCACACCAATAACATGAGACTTTGTCATAGCACTTCAAAAAAAANAGTCAATTTCCTTTTTTTTTTCTTCTCCTGGTGCAAGGCTGGATTTGTTTCAGATCTAGTTTCCCTTGTAGGCTCCCTTTTGGATTTCAAATGCCAACACAAATTTTTCCGTATGAGTAAGAACCTATACCTAAATGAATCTCCCCAAGGCGCTTTTAGGACAGATGTATGCTGCCTTCCTCCTCTCCCCGCTCACACACAGCCTCGGGCCCATTCCCACCTCTGCCGTGGCTGTGCCAGAGGTCACTTCGGGAGATAAGGACACGATCGCCGAGGTGCAGGGCCAGCAGACCCATGTAACCTCAAGCACACGGAGCTTTGTGAAACGCCACCGAGATAAAGATCATCACCAACGAACACTCAAAGAGAAGCACGGTGGAAAGCAAGGGCTCCACCTCTCTGCTCTGGTCAGGGCCGGGCACAGAAAGAATAAAAGTGAGGAGGGCGCTGCTATCAGCAAAACAATGGGGTTGAGAGCAAGCCTTTGATGCTCAGTCATACTAACATCCTGCTTTAAAGTAACACTGACGTAGAAGGACGGCAAACGGGCTCCCAGAGTTGGGCTTGGTTCGGGGCATTCCCGCTCCACGCTCGCTCTCTTCACACCCGGCAGCGTCGCTGCTCTCCCCCCGCTCTTTGCGCCGGCACCGCCCATTAGTCAGCCCTGCAAGGCTGGGCTCCCCCCAGGGGTGAGTCACGGCTCCGCTCCCCGAGACGGCCTCCCCCCCTTTCCCCGCAAATCCAGGGCAGCCCCTGGGAGCGCCGGAGGAAGAACCGGCGCGCTCCTTCCCCAGCACCGCNCGGGCCGGCCCTCAGGGCCCCGCAGCGCCAGCGTCGCGCACGGGCGGGCCCCCGGCGGGCAGAGAGGGAAGGGCACGTGGGCCGTGTTCGCTTATGTACAAAGGCTTTATTGGAACAAACAGGGAAGGGCGGAGCAGGGCAGGGCCCTCCAGCTCTGGCCACATACAACACAGAGGAAAGGCAGAAGCCTCTGCCGACATGAAAACAGTCCAGAAACAGACAGGAAAGAAACGCTTGTAAACCTAGAACGGTGTAGTCAAAAATAAAAGCACCCTTGACGAATCTCTCTTGGCTCCTGTGGTCCTCATCCATGCTAGGTCTGACTTCGACTCATACTCCAACAGCTCTTCGCTTTAAGGACTAAGCTTTTTATTTCTATATTTCACAGCTCAAGTGGGAACAAATCTGCAACTTAAAAATTCATAGATAAGGTGGTGGAAATTCTTCTTCCTCTCAGCTAAGTAATGTAGAATAGGTGGAGCCTGTCCTTTATCAATACATCTCTTTATTCCTTTTTACCCCAGCACGTGTGGTAAAAACTAGTATTGTATGAATTAGCCAGAAAACAGAATGACAGGATTAACGGCAGTAAAAAAACGCCTTAGGTTTGATATTGTGGGAATCAACATTTTGCGTTCCAATAATAAACATTTCAGTTATTTGCAATAAATCTTTTAAGTGCGATTAAATGAACTGATACTGTACTCCTAAAATACTCTGCATATTTTCATGCCTTCTTTCCTAACATTTTTCACTTATTTGATAAGAAAATGGTTGCAAAATACTTAGAATTTCCTACAGTGCTAATACAGAACTAAGTCTACACTAACAGAAAAAAAGGTTTGAAAAACATTTTACTTTCAAATAAAGAACAGAAACAAAAAATGTATTTATAGTACTATTTACAAGCCTGTAACTAAATTCACATTTATTCTTTGTTGAACAAAGTTCAATACGAAAAAGATTTTTAAGCAATCCAGAAAATTATCCTACATTTAACTAAAGAAAAACATAAAAAAAAATTGTGCTTTTTGAATTTTGGCTCTGATAGAAAATTAGCATTTCAGAAGAGGCAGGAACCTGAATAAAAGCACAAAAGAAGACAAATCCAGGTATGTTCCCAGTGAGAAAGCTTTTTCTTGGCAAGGTACAGAAGTTTCAAGGAAGCATCTACCCAGCACCTATACAAAATCAGTTTTTTAAATTGAAAAATTACAAAAAGGTGTTAAAATGTCGTTGAAAGCTGCCCACAGAGCTGGAATAATAATCTTCACTTAGAGTTATTACCAGCAAAAAAAAACCTACAAACTAAGATACTTGATTATTCCAGAACCACAGCAAAAGTCATATTTGACAACTGACTTTTGCTTATTCCGTACACTTTAAAAATATGGCTCTGCAGTTTTGTTTGGGTTATTACAGCTGATTATGGTGTCTACAAATGTCACATTTTTTTGATTCTTTCAAAAAAGCATTTTCAACTCGCAGTTTTTCAGTCTCCTGTAAAACAGACAAAAAACATGGATATATTAAGGAAAGTATCCTCACTTAAAAAAAAATATATTTTTACGCAAGCAGTATCCTAGAGTTGTTCAAGTGTTTTGTACACTATATACTTGAGGAAATAAAATGGAGATTCTTGTCTGGGGCTTGTGAGAAGACACACCAGCCATGACATACTCAACTGCATAAAAATCAAAGTTCTCTCTTGTCCCTATCCAACAGAACAGGAATTTTAGTTTTCATTCTCAAAGCTTAGCTCTTTCCTATGTCAGGCCATTACTTTATCTGTAATCTACTCTGCAACTTACCTCTGTAAGTTTAGCATTATCTTTCTTCAATTTCACAAGATAGTGAATCTTCTGGTTTAGGTTTTGATGACCAAGTAATTTCCCATTCTCCTCAGCAAGCGAGTCAACTTGCTTCCTCAGCAATTCTATTTCCTGTAATAATAAATACATTGTGTACCTCTTAGCAGTAGCCTCTCCTCTTTTCAGAAGCAATAGCTTCTTAGAGCTATTAACATACTATGTTTGTTGTAACATATGATGCAAGAGTTGGTTCATTCAGGAAATACATATTTGTCTTATGTCTCCTTAGACACTATGTTAGATCTCTCTAAAGGGCAAAAAAAGAGCACCATTTGATTTGTGCTACTAAGTGATTTCTGGATCTAGACTTTCACCAGTGCATAAAAGAACATAAAAAACACAGCTAAACTGCAAAACAAAACAGCTGTTTTGTTTGTAACAGAATCTGCTAAAAAAGATTCTGCTGTGAAGATCACAAAAAAATTACGTATATGTAACCTTTTCAGTCCGATCTCTTTCTTCATTTGCTTCCTCCAGTTTGGATCTAATTTCTTCTTTCTCATTAAATGCTTTGAGCTCCAAAATCCTTGTTCGTTCCATCTGCAGAGCCATTTCATGACAGGAATTCTTTTGGATTCTGAGGATATTTTTGGTCTCTTCTAATCTGCCAATATAAAAGAATCATAAAACATTAAAAAACCAACATAAATGCCATACAACTGAATTACTAAGTCAGTCTTGGACATGGAGGGAGGCTCGTTTAAGAGAATTATTTTGAGATATCATATTTCCCTTAGAATTTAGTGCTAAAGAAAGGAAAAAATTTCATTCTGCTTCACGATTCTTATGTTTGATACTCTCAACTAGGCAGTGATTTGGAGCTGCTCTTCTCTTTGGAAACAGTGTTGTTTGCAATTCAGGATATACAACTCCACTCATGATTGAAAACAGAAGCTTCACCTACAAGAACACTTTGAATTAATTCACCTAAGGAATATAAATTTTCCAGCTTAACTCAGCTGCTCTTTAAGTTTCCTCTAAAATGCTTGTTTGTCTGTGGCTTTTCCCCCAACAGCCTCATTACTCATAAACATTTCCGAGCAATTCAGATGGCCTGGTAACAGAATGAGGATAGAATTTGGATAGAATTAAAACATTTTCAGCAGATAAGGTCACAGGATATTAAACTATGCCATCAAACTTAGCAGCCTGTCTATTGTTTCTTTAAACTTGAGTAATTTTGCAGATCAATTCAAATATTGCATACATTAAATTTTTGTCATCAGTTTTGTTTTATTGAAGTGTGGTGTTTAAGACCTGCTCTGTGAACAGTATTCATTTGCTGCATTTGTCAAGACATTTTCTTGGTGACGAAAGAGTATTTTCCCTCTTTATCTATTATTTCCTTGTACGACGGCTGTAACATGTTTTTGGAGACCAGACAAGAATGCAAAATCAGTGCATCAAACAGCAAAATAATCTTTAATTTCCAGACTAGGGCTGCTGGAAAATTTAATGTAAATTACCTTTTAAATGACCATGTGCATAAGAACTATCTTCCTCCTTAAAAGGAGTTAACTTACATCTAAAGCATTCCACCAAATGCAAGTAACTCACGTTAGGAGAGTCAGCCACAAAAAAATCCTGAAGCAATACAGATTAGGAAAAGAAGAGCAGGACAAACATCTTGAAAGTAACTTTATCTGCTGATTTAGTATTTTCTTTTTTCGCTATTATCCACCCAAGGTACAAAACACTTGAATTTTGAGGACTATGTGCCCAATAGTGCAAACACAATTTAGAAATCCTCTAATAACCACAGAAATCTAAACAAGTAGCA
Source organism: Regulus satrapa (assembly GCA_013396955.1). Classification (NCBI taxonomy): domain Eukaryota; kingdom Metazoa; phylum Chordata; class Aves; order Passeriformes; family Regulidae; genus Regulus; species Regulus satrapa. The sequence continues at coordinate 660,779 of VWZN01018302.1, forward strand.
TAAACACCAAATAATTACATTATGTTTAAAATTATAAAACATTTACAATGTTAATAAATAACTTTAAACAATTAAAATTATCCCCTTCAATTTAAGTTTTTATGGTTCTACCCATTAAAGTATTGTCCTGATATAATGCTATGTAGTAATAGGTGCTACTACCACCTACTGATGAGAAAGAGTAAGAACTCAAAATACCTTGCAGAAATGTAAACACTTCCAAATTATGTCTTGTCATTTCAGATCTTGGACTTATATTGCTTAAATGCATCTTTTTTTCTGTCATTAAGTGGTTTAATACTAGTTTCTAGTTCAAGGAACAATAGTTAAAACTTACTCTGCTTTGATTTTCAGCATTTCTTCCACTGCTTTATTCTGTAAAAGTTCAAAAACATTAGATGCAGTGTTACTGTTTAAAGATATGTCACTTAATTGATGCTACATATCTTGTTGCAGATCATCCTACTACCTAGTAGTTCACATCTCTAAGATTCACTTTAAGTTCATGTCTTTGCTGTAGGCACTTTTTCCCATTTCACGCCAGTGCAGATGACCCACAGGAGTGTCCCTCTGTCCACTCACACACAATGGAACTCTAACAGGGACTCTTCTGTCTGAGACAGCCATGGAAACCTCTGCTGTGGCATTAACTTCCCTTTGTCAGAGCCCTGACATTAGTCAGTGACACAATCTTCACTTTCTAACTCTGGCGATGAGTCAGATTTAGCAACCTGAATCTGTTTTTGCTAATTGTGCAATGTGACACCCAGTTCACTGGTGTTAGGCCAAGATAGAAATCCTAAGAGCTAAGTGGCAGGCTGTGCCTGTTAGAATTCAATAGAAATTGGTGCTTGTTTTGCTGCCATGAAAACATAAAAAAAAAACAAACCATAACAAACCAACAAAAAAAATCCTGTTAATACTTCATAGCAGGTCAACAGCAACTGACATGAGAAGGATAATATACCTTGGCAAGTCGCTCTTGAGCAATCTCTTCCTCTTTCTCTTTAAGGTACTGAACATCAGGATGTTTTTGATCACTAGAAAATTCCAGAATGAGGAAAAAAAAAAAAAGTTTCTCACAAACAGAGGAAACCAGTTGTATCCAGATTAAACCAGTAAATGTGTGCAGCTGTTTTCACATGTGTTCATACTCAAAACACTGAACAGTATGAAACAACTTTGGAAAGGTTTAAACTTCTAAACACATTTTCTTTCATCAGAGTATAGATAAGTTAATCTTTTAATGGAAACAATTATCTTCACAGCATCCATTATGAAGCTGTGTTTTGGATTTGTGCTGATCTCAGGGTTCATAATGTAGAGACATTTTTGCTGTTGCTGAGCAGGGCTTGCACAGAGCCAAGGCCTTTTCTGCTTTCCATACTGCCATGCTGGCTGAGAAGTTGGGGGTGTGTGGGAAGCTGGGGGAGACATAGCCAGAACAGGTGACCCAAACTGACCAAAGGGACATTCCAGACCATGGCATCATGCACAGTGTACAATAAAGTGGGGGGAAAAAGGAGGAGGAGGGAAAATTTGGAGTGGTGGCATTTGTCTTCCCAAGTCACTGTTGTGTGTGATGGGGCCCTGGTGTCCTGGAGATGGCTGAACACCTGCCTGCCCATGGGAAACAGTGAATTAATCCTTTTTTGGAGATTTTAAAAATTATTATTTTTTCTTTGCTTGTGTGTGCAGATAACTTTTGCTTTCCCTATTAAACTTCCTTTATCTCAACGCACAAGTTTTCTGGGTTTTGCTCTCCTGATTTTCTCCCTGATCCCACTGGTGGGGGAGGGAGTGAGAGACTGTGTGGGGCTTGGCTGCTGGCTGGGGTTAAATCACAAGAACAGCTTTGGGATGGAGGTACATATTTTATTAGTTCACAGTGCTCACATGTATGGAGACTGCAGAAAGACTTCCTACAAGATCACTGCTTAGTGGTCTTGCCAAGTTGAACATAAAAGCTTCTTGTATTCAAAAAACTTTACTAAATTTTATGTTGTTAGTTTTTAATCAACATGACAGTGGATGGAAATAAAAAACTGCATACAATTAAAATAACTCACAAACCAACTTTATTCTTGTAGTGTGCCATACGGGAAAAACGTAATTTGTTACGAGTTTTATAACTGCATCAAATTACAATAAATGACTATTTTCAGTAACTTAAAAATCTTGTGAACAGATCAGGTAGGTTCACTGAACAATGATGCCATTTCTAAGGCTTTCTGCTTAGTTTGCAACAGACATTTGAAATTATGTTGTATGTTAAATTGCCACCGAACACTGGGTTCTGTGGCTTTGATTTTCACAGTTTATGTAGGTTTTTCTAGACCAAATTTTTCTAAAAANCCATTAACTTTTATGTTCCTTAGTTGTTGGATTCCTGACTTGGGACTTTGGGATATAATTTGGATATGCACTAAGAATTCCCTGCTCCTTTTAGTTGACAGGAGTTGTGGTTTGAATAGAGCAAAAGCTAACCGTATATTGGAGGCTTTAAAATTTCATTTGTGTCTGTATTGAAACTTGTGTTGCATTCATTTGGACATTCCTTATCTACTGGATCCATAGCTACACAAGTGACATGGCAATATATAATATCCAGGAATTACTATGCATATAATGATTTTACATTCTGTTTCCATTCCCTTTATAAATCTTTGTTGCATTTAAGAACTTGTGATTTAAGGCCCACAAAGTTTACATGCCACTAAGTAAAAAAGGCTGAGTCAATCTCTAAACAGAGAAACAACTTAAGACTGTACTTTAAATAAAACCTGTAAACCTTATCTTAATTATTTCAAGTTAAGATAGATTATTCGTGTTTTATTTTACTTTACCTGTTCTTGCTTGGTTTCTGAGCTTCCACAAGGCTCTGTAAAGTCCTATTGTTCTCCACCAATATCTGCATTTCCAGACGTAAGTTCTCCAACTCACTTAATTGTTCCTAGGCAAGTGAAATGTGAAACATTTTACTGGAAGACCAAACTGAAATTCCTGTTCTTGTTTCCAAATGAACATGTTTTTGAGTAAAACAGAAGACAAAAATTATTTAACAGAATACAGGCATAGTTCTCTGGCAAATATTTGCATCACCTTTCCATCTATAGTTGGATTAGAAACTCAGTTGAGAATAGTTTCAGCAACAAATACTGAGAAATGTTTCAGAAGCAAAAATGATGTTATCATTTGACATTCATGAACACAGAACAGCACAGTCCTTGGAAAAATGAGATTTACAGACACCTCAAGCAAGTTGTCACCACTTGTTCCCAGCCTAGGTAAAGAAAAAACCAAAAACTGCCTTCCTACTTTAATGGACATACTACTACTAAGCAGAGTTCATTAAAAAATGTGAACTCTGCAGCCTCATTTTGACCTTACAAACTGACAGAGGAGATTAACTCATAGTACCTTCAGCCTTAGAATTTCATCATTTTTTGCTCTTCGTTCTTCATTCAGTTCATGCACAAGGTGCTCCAGATTTATTGCAGAGGCCCTTCGATCAGCTATTTCTTGCTCATGAGTTTCCAAAAGCTTGGCCAAATTCACATCAAAATTAGGAGGAGTTTTTGGACACTGGCAAGTCAAAAAAGCCAAACCATACAAACTATTAGTAAAGGACTGTTTACCCTATGAATTGATTATTGATGTTTTAACACTTCATTGGAGACATAAATTAATAAACCTCTGGCAGACAAATCATCAATCATTACCAACTATGTGAAAGTGTTTCTCTCAAATGTCGTACCTGAGGAAATGTTACTGAAGACGAGTCCACAAAGCAACCAATTTGCTTTATTTTCAGTTCATATTCATTCTTCCTGTTCTCCAATTCTGCTGTCATTTTGTCTAACTATTAGAAACACAGTAAGAATTAAAGTAGCTCATAATACTCACAAACCAGGAAACAAAACAGCACTCAGATCTCTATTTTGAGCAAGCTTAAGTACACCACAAGTTATTTTAGATTAACAAAAGACTTTACTTCCATAACTCTTCTATATTTAGTTGACCACTATTAAACTTTCAGTAGTTGTATGCAACAAACATTTTTGAAAGCATCTGTCCATCTACTAATTTTAGTTCATCTGAATTTTGTTCTTGTTAGTATTGGATTTTCTTGACTTGCTAGCACAATCTACCTTTCAAAGGGCATGCTAACACAGGAAAAAAACAATTATGGACTTGATTGGCCAACATTATGGGTAAAAACATGATTTGATACGAAGATTTTAGTGGTATAGATTAGATCAATTTCCCCAAGAGAATATGCTAACTTGACAAGAAAGTAAAGTTCAAAAAATAACTTATTAGAGTCATTGCCAACACAAATATATTTCTTAGCCCTATAGATGTGACAACTAGAGCTAAAATTTGAACAAATGTTTTACACAGTTATTTAGTCTGCAGCAGCTCCAAACCATTGCATAATTTACAGAGCTCAGCAGTTATCTCTGTTGCATAATGATACCGTTCATGGTTAAGTTTACACTGTTGATAACCTGAGGCTGCTCTGCTCTTTTAGGTACTGATAATTTTTCTCTGCTATCAGAATAAACATTTTTGTGATCTCTAGACAACATTTCCAAAACATTAAAAGTTACCTAATCTTTATTCAGAAGTTTTTGAACTACTACTTTCCTCTTACAAGAAAGAGCATTTCTCTTCACCAAGAGTACTATATACCAGATACTCTAAAATGGCAAGTGAAACTTTCAGAAGCTGCAATTGACCACAGCTCCCTTTCATTGAGCTAACTGTGAAAATTTATTTGTTTTACCTGTTCCCTGAGTTCCTGGATTACAGCTTCTTTCTTTGCTATGTCTTCCTGTGCACACTGGAGCAATGTATCATGCTTCTTAGAGGCCTCTGTCAGAGTTATCAGCTGATCAGTAGTATGATGCAATTCCTCACACAGAAGGTCCCTCTATTTTAAGTTGGATGAGTAAAAAAATAAAGTTATAGCTCAATTTAAAATATTAAATTAGTATTAATATTAAGGTTATAGCTCCAAGTCAGTTGTTTCAAGATGTTTTGTCGTTGGTGCCAAGATTGCTAACAACAACAAGCATCTTCCTTTTCCCTTCTACTTTTCATTATGAATTGTAGCAAGCATTCATCTGTAAATTTATTTTAGCATGTTTTTATATCCTTGGTCTTGGTTGCAGAATGAAAATGAGAAACTTTTCCCCATTATAGTGACAATCAAGATTTTGGCGGAAGATCTTTGGAATTAATCACTATTTTAAAATATAATACGTACTTAAAAAAATACACAGTTTTCCAAGTAAGAAACCAGGAAAAATATTAACAGATTTTAATCCACACTGAAGTGATTAAAGCTTTTCTAGTGCACTGATATTCCACAGATACCTTTGGATTTATTCTAGCTTCTATACTCCCACCCTATCTGATGGGGCATCACACCTAAAGAAGATATGTTACCATACAAAGAGAAACTTTATTTAGTATTTTAAATGCCACCTCAGATTAGTTCTTGTTCAGTTAAAGCATGAAGAAATTAGTAACTCAAGTATAAAGTAAAGAAGAAACGCTATAATTTTATCACAAGGCAGATATACCCAAGGATAACATTGGAACAGGAACTGGCACTTAAGTTAAAAAAAGCCAAAAACCCCAAAGTGATCCATCTGCCAGACAACTCAGCTTTGGGTTTCAGAATGTCACTTTTACATATGATTATTAATGAATGTAGTCTGTTTGTTTTAAAACAGATTTCTATAATGTCTAATGCCCTTTGAGAAATACACACCTCCCTGGAAGACTTTATTGGTTTTATATGATTGGACAAGCAAACCTAATCACAGATGATATTGTAGAAATTACATGCAAGGAAGTGCTAGTGACTGATGGACGTGTTCAACTAAATAATGGTGACAGCAGTAATAGAAAAGATAGAGTTAAAGAAAGACACAATATTAAAAATCAAAACCACATTTGGAACAAATGTGTGCCCTAGATCTGTTTCCAGCAGGTGGAGCTTTTAGTTAAAATTATGAGTGAAGAAAAGATTACTGAGTGCAGTGCAGTGGGGGAAGAGAGACTGTAGAACATAATATATTCTTCTACCTATTTTAATTTCTCAGCTGCATCATCTAAAGCTGCCGTAAAATTCAGCTGATGATTCCTTAGTGGCCTTAACAAAATTAAACCAGGCTCTTAGCATAGGCTTTTATGAAGTAGCTTATAAAATATTTATGTCAAGTAACGTGATAATTTAACAGAATTTGTCAGGTATCTCATGAAAAATTCTTTTAAGAACAGCTTAACTAGCTATAGTTTGAACTAAAATGAGGTTAAGTTTTACATGAGCATTTTAAGCAAAACCACATCCAATTGGTCTAGTTGAACAAATAACTATAAAATGCCAACATTAATGTTTTTACCTCAATGTTATCAGCTATTTCTTTTCCTTCCAAGGCTTCCTTCAGTTCTTCAATCTTCTTTTCCTGTTCTTCTATGATTCCCTTGCTTTCTTCTTTTGCAGCCAGAACAATATTATACTTGTACTACAAAAAGCATTCAATTAAATTTTAAACATCTTAGAGAAACATGTTATCAGGTAAAGCTAGCAAACAGAAGACAAATAAATGTACATCACAAATCTTATGATGACAACCACATTCAGAAATTAGTGTCAATGACTAAAGCCAGAATATATTTTACTTGTTAAATTATGCAGACTGTTTGTAGAGATTAGTTGACAGAATGATACAAAAAGATTATTGTGAATTAGCCACCACAAAACATACTGCCCACTAAAACCATTATTAAAAAGACAGCCATATTTAGAAATCTCTCATCAGTATTTTTTATAGAAACTTTTGAATTCAAAGTTCACATAATGTATTATGTAAAGCATTCTGTTGGTTGCTCTATCAGTTTGCAAACCAGACCTATTTTAATAAAGCAGAGGTATCATATTTATTAATAATTATTCAAATACAGTTTTAGTTCTTTATACTTGTTTTCAGATGTAGAACTTACTAATACCAGCAACATAAAAAAAAAATCACTCAATCAAAAATGAATTTACAATTCAGTTTCAATTGTTGCGGTCTTAAATTGGCAATTTCTGAGAATAATCTAAATGTGACTGTCAGCTGAGTGGAGTTTCACAGGATGTGAATAGGTCCCTTTAGAGACACAGCTTTTTACCCACCACGTGGAAAGGGTTCAGTTTTTGAGACAGCCTTAGGCATAAAATGTTCAGAAGATTTCAACATGTCAAAACAAAGAAGTTTCCTTCTAAAACACTACAGCAAGTTATACTGTTTGAGACCCGTGATAAGACATGTCATTGCCTCCCATTTCTAAAGAACGATACCATGTCCTTCAAAATGACAGAACATACATTTATATCCTCGAGCTCTCTTGTCAACCCATCTATGGACTCAGTTTTATGATTAATTGAAGACCTCAGCTCCTGGATCTGTCTCATCAAGTCAGTTACAACTTCCTGCAACATAATAATAATAAAAAAATAACCCATATAATATATTACAGGACTTTTGTTGGTATATAATTTGTCAATCCCAAATGTCAATCAATCAGGTGAAAATGATTACTCAAATTGCACATGTAAAGAATAAACAGAAAATTTGTTGCTGTATCACTTTTTGCTTTTGATCTAAGCACTTAAAGAACTAAATAACCTGCAGTGTTCATTATTAGGGAAGACTAGCCTGCTGATTTAGTCTCAGGCTATAATGAACGGAACTACTATAATTTAAGGGCACGTTTGTTAGTGGAAAAAAGCACATTCAAGGAACACCACTGCACTGACAATACCAGGTGATTCTGACCTTATGCACATGTCAGATTTTTGGGTTTAGGATGAAAAAAGCAATACTCACCACTGCATTGTGCCAGGCAGTAAATGCACCCATGTGATTTCTTATGCCTGTTTTGCAGACAGCACATATGCTTGCACTAGGGGAACTCAAGCTATTTAAGCTTTCATACTGCAACAGTCTTTACATAAAGAAGTGCTTTGATTTTATTAATAAAGATAATGCAACACACAGTCACATTCTTACAACACCTTTCTTATCTTTTCCATCTGCCCATTACAACAGAGCCCTGGCTGGAAGGCTCTATTAATCATTTGGGGAATTATGCATTGTTTAGGCATTGAATGTTTTAGTTTTACCTTCATTTTTTATAATTTAACTTACAGTCAACCTGTCTTTTCTCTGAATGCATACCAGTTTCCTACCTCCCAGCAAACTCCATGCTAGGAAAAGGTAGGATATATTTTACCTGGCTATATAGCCAGGATTGCCTAAAAGCACAGACCTTATCTGTATCGTTTGTCTTCTTCAAAGAAGCAATAGTCTCTTCAGCAGCAGCCAGATCCCGTTCCAACGTCCTCAGTTTTGCTTCCTAGAGGAAATAATATTTGTGAAGGAATGCCTTCACTACTTTTGGTGTGTTTTATACTGCACCAAGTTATGAAGAAAAAAGTTATTGTTAACCTTACCTAGAAAAATTAACCAGTAGCTTAACAAAACAATATGTAGCCTGAATACTACAATTACTCAAAACAGTATGTAGCCTGAACACTCTACAATTATTTTGCTGGTAATCAACCTAACAGTCAATACACCAATAAAATTGTTATTAATGCCCAAAAAAAGCCATGAATACACAATTCACATATTCAAATCTGTTGTTGTACCTGCTGCTCACACCGTGTCACCATTTCTGAAGATGGTTTCTCCACCTGCGCTTTTTCAAGTACTTTCAAGAGCTCCCTGGTGAATAAAAACATGTTTTGATTATATTTCTCACTAGAAATATAAGGCAACTTTAACAAGAACGAAGCGATATGAGTTCATTCTATTTGCATTTCATTTTAAAAGAGTTCTTCAGTTATCACATTCTTAGTGCTATATAAAGGACTAATATTTAGTTACTAGCCTTACACTGCTATCAGTGGCAGAATTTTATCTTTTACATTAAGAACTATGAACAATGAAATTAAATTAAAATGAACTCTTGTTCTGATTTGGATAAATTAAAAAAAAATCTGGAGAAAAACACCTCTACAAATGGGATCCCTATCTGAATACAACATATAGGTTGTTGTCAGCTAAAAATAAACCCCATTGCTAATTAAAACTTACTTTGAATTGTTTTCTTTGTCTTCTTGTAATTGCAATGTTAGTTTCTCATTATGTTCTTTTTCTGTTTTCAGAAGCTGCAAAAGGTTCTAGAATATCAAAATATATGTTTGCCATAAGAAGTTACAATATAGGGTCTCTAGAGCAATCTAAAACAAAATAAAAATCTAAACAAATCCTTAAGATGACTGAAAAAAAACAACCACCCTACAAAATCTTGATTGGAAACTAGAATATCTTTAGTTTGTCCTGAAGAAGTTCAGAAGTAAACCCTGTTTTATATTAAGTAATTGCATCTTTTCACCTGCCATTAATAATAATAATTTCAAATAGCTATGATGTTCCTCAACATCCAAGGCTGTGAAGGGAAAAATTAGAATATTCATTTGTAGATTGATCTGGGGGCATTTTGAAATTTTGTATTTGTTCAAAATATTAAAATATTAACATAAGAAATTTAAACCAACAATATTCAATCTATCTACTTTTTTCAACACATGTAAGGAAAATTTATATCAAGCTTGCTGAGCAGGCACCACATACCCTGCAGAAATGCAGGCAAAATTATCTGCAAATGCCCTTGAGCAACCTTGCTGCTGTTTTGCAGTCACTGCAGGCTGACAGGCTTTCAAGGACAGCATCAACTAAACCACAGGACAGTGATCCACCACAAGCCATAGATCATTTTAACAAGATCACATCCACTATGAAAATTTTTAAGAAACCGCTTTGTCAAGATAGAATAATTAGGCTAGAAGTCTTGGCTAGCCCTGAGATAAAAGGTCATCTCAGCATTTCAATGTCAGGATTCTTTTCCAAAGAAGCTTCTTATTCCTTTACTAATTAACCCATCTCCTTCAACATTTCCAGAGCAATTGCTTCAGCTTAAAAACTTGCTATTCATGATGCTATTGGATATTTCTGATAGCCTGTGGTTGCAAAAATCTTGCACTAAGTTTGGAAAAAGATTTCTTGGTGATTTCGCTCAAGATGCACCCAAATTCTATTACTACTGTGGAATATTATCAGTGCTGCAATAAAAGGAATTAAGCAATATGGGTTTTGTATAATCATGTCCTTTAAAATCCTTGACTGTCTTACACAAAGCTCAGTTTTCATTGCGTCTGCTTCTTGCTTTCTGTCCTCAAGTTGTTGCTTCAGCTGGTCCGTCTCAAACTTCGCTACCTCCTGCAAATTGTCGTAGTCATCCTGCAGGCTTGCCTTTTCTTCAAGGACTTTTTCATGTTCTAGCCTTCATGAAAAAACCCAGACCAAATAATCTAGTGAGGGCTTGTGTCCTTATAAAAATACTCTAATCAACTGTACTTTAAAATATTAAAATAATACACAGAGAGAAAGAATACTCTCCAAACAGTATTTCTGCTAACACAGAGTGCACCAATACAACCACAGTATTTAATGTCAGTTCCAGGTTCCTGGTCTTACAGTGCCTCACTCAAAAAATTACTTCAGGTAAGACATCACCTGCTATAATGCACAATGTAGGTAAGTTTTCCAGGAACAAAACTCAAACCCAAAACATAAAACCAAAGCACAACAAAACAAACTAAACAAAACAGCAACAAAACCTAACATAACTAGATCACATTTTTTAAAAATCACATTGATTATCATCTCCTGATAATAATGGTGATTACTGCAGACAAGGCAATGAGCTTTTTTGGCTTTGATATTCAAATGTCAGTTATTTTTTATGTTGTCTTTCTGCTTGTATTTTTAGAGCAACATCATTATGTCACCTGCTTTATGTGACCAGACTGACAAACTGTCCACTTAACTTTTGGAGAGCAGCAAGTTTATATACATATATATATCCTATTTAATGAGAAAATTATATAGGACTGCAAAATTAAGGCAGGCACATTTTGTTTTCTAATAATTCCACCATGTTGCCTAAAGAAGCATGAAAGAAATAAGCAAAAAAGCCTCCATCAAACAACAAAAAACTCCAAACATCCTCCCCAACAAAAAAACAAGCAAAGGACAAGTACAAAACAACTTTAAAGAAAACACATAAGGTGTAAGTTCATATATAGGAGAGAATGAACTCCCTGGATGCATCCAGAAGGGATGACAAGGTATTATACCAAACTGCCAGCATACCTGACACTGTCCAGTTGGAACTGTACATCCATATGTCTACCAGAAAGCTGACTGATTTCTTTCTCTTGCTTTTCCCTAAAGGCATTATATTCCAGTTTTACAGCAGACAGCTCCTTGTCTGCAGACTGCAGGACAATGCGCAAGTCGTGGACTTCACTTTTTAATACTGTTAAAAAAACNTATTATTAATTATTATTATAAAATAATTTATTTTATAATACTAGATTTTGTACCACCATCATATGCAAAGAACCATTTTGAATATTGTATACTGTGCAAGACTAGGCAAAAATTATCTGCAAGTATTAAAGACAGCTTTCTTTATTTAAAAAAAAAAAATCAAAAATCAATCTAACACCCTGAACAGTTACTTGGCACGTGCTATTGTTGATTTTAAACAATAAGACACCTCAAAACTTTTAATGAATATTTAGTATTAAAAAGACTTACTGTCAGCCTTGTTTTGACTCTCTTGAAGCTGCTTTTCAAGTGATTTTATCTGTTCAAGGAGCTCCTGGCGCTCTTTACTCCAGTCATTCCTTTCAGATGAAAGAAGCTTGGANTTCCACCATGTTGCCTAAAGAAGCATGAAAGAAATAAGCAAAAAAGCCTCCATCAAACAACAAAAAACTCCAAACATCCTCCCCAACAAAAAAACAAGCAAAGGACAAGTACAAAACAACTTTAAAGAAAACACATAAGGTGTAAGTTCATATATAGGAGAGAATGAACTCCCTGGATGCATCCAGAAGGGATGACAAGGTATTATACCAAACTGCCAGCATACCTGACACTGTCCAGTTGGAACTGTACATCCATATGTCTACCAGAAAGCTGACTGATTTCTTTCTCTTGCTTTTCCCTAAAGGCATTATATTCCAGTTTCACAGCAGACAGCTCCTTGTCTGCAGACTGCAGGACAATGCGCAAGTCGTGGACTTCACTTTTTAATACTGTTAAAAAAACCCCAAAAAATTTACATGTTATTTGGAAAACTGTGCTACATATAAGGACACAGAATGCTACAGAACTTGCTGGGATCACAAACCACCGCATGTTTTCAGTGGAATTAATATCAAAAGTCACACACAAAAAGACTTCATGAATGGAAAAGGTCAACAGAACACTGACTTGAAAGGTGAACCAAAAACATTTCAGACAATATCACTGCAATTTCCATAAACAATAGAGGTCTAATCCTTTATTTTTATTATATATATACATATATATATATACACACACATATATATATACACATATATATGTGTGTGTGTATATATATGTGTGTGTATATATATATGTATATATATCCTTTATTATTAATTATTAT
>VWZN01018302.1:673494-684417 GCA_013396955.1 Regulus satrapa
ATTTTGAATATTGTATACTGTGCAAGACTAGGCAAAAATTATCTGCAAGTATTAAAGACAGCTTTCTTTATTTAAAAAAAAAAAATCAAAAATCAATCTAACACCCTGAACAGTTACTTGGCACGTGCTATTGTTGATTTTAAACAGTAAGACACCTCAAAACTTTTAATGAATATTTAGTATTAAAAAGACTTACTGTCAGCCTTGTTTTGACTCTCTTGAAGCTGCTTTTCAAGTGATTTTATCTGTTCAAGGAGCTCCTGGCGCTCTTTACTCCAGTCATTCCTTTCAGATGAAAGAAGCTTGGAGAAGAAAAGTAAGGTTTTTTTTAAATAGAAGGAAATGTAGGAGTGGCTAAGTCACAGACTGTAACAATAATGTAATTATGTATTAAAGCATTTAATCAACTAATTATAAATACATTTTTCTTTAAATTCAGTATTTGGTGACTCTGAAATCCCTAAAAAGTGCAAGGAAAATAATAATTTATATAACTGAAGACATTACCTTATCTATAAAGATCATTTAAAACAAACCCACAGCTTAGGAGCTGATCTCACAGATATCAGAAGTGAGACTGATGTGGAAAGAATACACGCCTTATTTCCTTTACTATAATGAATTAACCCTAGCAATTAAGCAAGACTTACAAATACTTGATAGGTACTTCCAACTGAGATGAGTATTTATGGCATTCCAAAGTTCAAAATTTCTTTGTAATCTAGAAATCAAAGTTGGCCAAAGCCCAACCATGACAGTGTTTATTTGCTTACATTTATCATCAAGCATACTCAGATTCACAAGATTTAAAATGCCAAAACCAAACTCAAAACTGCAGTGTTATGTTAAATAAACCTTCTCCACTCACTCCAACTCCAGGGGGGTTGGATTAGATGACCTTTAAACTAAATTAAGTATTCCATAACTTCCAGTCCTTTTCTTCCTGCACAGCCCAGAGCTATGATACTATGTAAATCTGTCAAAATGCAAGTAACACTGAAAGACCTCACCAGCAGTATGAGTGCATGATAGTTACAGGAGCCCCGTATTACACTGCTCTCTCACCTCCTGTATTTGTGCAGAGTGATGCTCCAGTTTATTAATATGCTGCTGGAGTTTTATGTTCTTGCTTTCCTCTTCATCCAGCTTTGTCTGCATTGTGCTCAGTTGCTCCTGTGACAAAATGGACATCCAAAATTAGAGCACCCATCTTGCACTTTTCACATGCCATATGGCAGTCTGTGCATATTAAATATAAAAAGTCACGGAGTTTCTATTTTTATGACCTGAACCAACAGAAAACAGAACACTCAGAAGTGAATTGGTATCTAAAGTAGCTGATTTCTCTTGTTTCTAACTTAACTGCCAAAACACAAGAAAACTCATCAGTGAATACAAGGACTGAATCCAATAAACACTTAGTTTTCAAACACATGTTTATCTTGGAAAAATAAAGCTTTAAAAATAAATAATTCAAAACATACAGTAGTTAAATTCTTTACAGGATCTCTGCACTATGGCAAGCATCAAAGAGGGGTTTTGGCTGTTGCACCAGGGTTTTACGTGCACTTAAGTTACCTCCAGCTTCTAGAGAATAATTCAGAAAAATTTGTAGTGCTTTTCTATGTGACAAAAGATCTACCCTGCCCACTAGAAAAGATACAAGATAATGTATAATGGTGGACAAACATTATTTGGCAGGTTACTTCAAATAACACAGTATTATATATTAAGCTTGTGTATTGTTCCAAATGTAGCTGTCAACTTATAAAGAGGACTCCTCAGAGACAAGTTATCAGGTTTAAATAGAGAAAAAGTACGAACATCCTGCAATAAACTAATTATGACATTCAACTCTCAAACCACTTTTGGATTTTTGTTGTAAATCCTCTTTTAAGAGCTGTTAAGTGTAAAGTATGATGAGGGGCTTCAATTTCCCATGCAAATTAAAGTGCACTTGGTGTGGGGGAAGTACTTCATGGCAAAGCCTGCTTTATTATAAAGTTGCACATAGATTTCACTTTTTATTCAGAACATTCACCTGTGCCACTTTGAGCTCCTCAGCAATGGCTTCACATGCTTGTTCACTCATCTCTGGAGGAACTGGCTCTTTTAGAATGTCATCCATCATCTCTTCAGAATGCTGAAAATCTTCAAAATTATAATCTGGGCTCACTCGTGGCACAAGACGAGACCTTAGCTGGTAAGCTTTAGTTGGAGTGGTTATGTTCTGTTACAAAGATTACAAAGCAGTATTTATTTTAACTGTAAAATGAAATGAAATCAAAACATTGTCTGGTATTGTATTTCTTAATTCTACAAGCAGAATAATGAAATAAAATGCTTGAAGTAGATAGTTCTGAACTACTATTACTTCTTCAGATTTGTCATCTGATGACAGTAGCAGTCATTCAGTTAATAATACTCCAGAACAAGAAGTAGCATATTTGGTTTATCACACACAGAACATTCCAGAAAACTAGTTAGGCTAAGGGATCACACAAATTACAATCTTTACTCTTGGACAACTCAGGAGCAAGGACGTGTGGCCTTAAATAAACTTATTCTCATACCTTAAGACTTTCTCTATGTAGCTTATGTAGCTGAGACACTTCTCGGCGCTTGTGTGCTTTGGTCGCCTCCAGAATGTTTTCAAGATGCTGGTTTGCTTTCTGAAGGGATTGAAGCTCTGATTCCAGTTCCATCTGTTTTTTCCTGTTTAGGAAGTATTTTGCTACTGTCAGAACTACTCTGTGAGTATGACTTCCTATCAGTAAAGATATTATACAGTAATGCCAACGAGCAAACTGTGGCTGAACTTTTACCCAAACACCAAAACGCATTATTTTGAAAAGAAAGCCACCACTGCTGTATTAAAAAGTAAAAATAACGTATAAAAAATTAAAAAGCTAAGCAGCTTATTTGTGCCTGCATAATGAAGCAAGCAGATGGATAACTAAACATGTCAGAAAAAAAATCCATTACATGGTAAGAAATAAGCTGAGAGCTCTGCAGTTCCTTTTATGAGAAAGTGATATCACCCATACCAATATGGTTTTAAGCTTTAAAAATGTTATCCAGTTATATGAGAAGTCTGAACTGGAGCTTGCCAGGATTAAAGAAAATCCTTTAAAGACTTTTTTTTCTTTTTTTTGAAAGTGCTGCTCTGTTAAGATTATTTTGCCCTCTAAGAGTACTTTAACTGAAATCCAATAGTTGAGCAGAAATTTAGGAATAATTTTCACTAGGTATTTTGCAGAGCTACAAGCTGTTACTGTGATAGTTGCCATTACTGTCATAATGGTAGGGTCAAAGTCCGTAGACAAATGGAAACATACTATTTCATCTCTTGACAGTTTAATGCAATCATTTTTTCCCTCATGCTCTTGGCATCTGCAGCAAAACTTAGGGAACAGAGTAGAACTTTAGTTCTGACTGCAATTGGACAGCAGAAAAATTAACACATGCTGTTTTTGTGAAATTGCTATTTTACTCTACTTTTATTCAGTTACAGCATATAGTTACAGCTGTACGTAAACTTTCAGTTACTCTGAAACTAGAAACAAGTTTAAATTTAGTGACTCCAGAGGCTGAAAAACACGTTTCCATTTGACTACACTCCATAAAGAAAATGTTGATAATTTATAATAAAATGCATACATGCTACCAAGAAAGCAAGACATTCACAAAACAGGGAATACATAAAATAGAAATATATTTAATGGGCAGAAAAAATAAAGTAATTAATATACAAAAATATAAATTGACTACTGCAATTTTAGTGCAGTATATATATAATATATATATATTATATACAGTATATATAATGCAATTTTAACATTAATGATATGGAACAAGTGATAGATTGCTGAATTGATTACTGAATACCTCAGTAGATCATAATACTTTTATTTATAAAAGTTCCTATGATTTGATACACAGAAACCTAACTATAAAAATATGGATTTGTACAATTACCTAAAAAAGCAAAAGGGGTATTAAAAGCTACTTTGAAAAAATAGAAGTGGGGAGGCAAAATTGTGCCTGTTGATTTTAGAATTACACTACAATTTCACTGAAATCAACAGAAAGCAACATTGTTAGATACAATGAAAATAAAAAAAATTTAAAAAAAAATCAGGTCGCTTTTGCCTTCCAGGTTTGCATTACATTTGCTGGAAATGCTATTTTTCTTGTATCTGGAGCTACAAGATCAGAAATAGGGTTAATCAAGTGAAGTAATATAGTAATCACATGCATATGAACACTGAAGGTATTACTGAGGCTATTTCCATTATCTTGTGCTGCCCTCCAGGAGAATGACAGTAAATTCTTCACTACATTAATAAGGGCAAAGTAGACCCTTACCTCATGTTTAGATGCCAAAGCAAATGGATATAAATGTACTACTTGACACCATGTCTTTGCTCAGATTTGAATGAAACCTTTGTCCCCATGACAAATCTCAAGATAAGTTTATTGCCTTCTTTAAAAACTTTGAGATAAAAAATTAACAAACAGGTCAGCCAGAGCTTTCTGGGGTGTTTGGATTCTACATTTATGGTGACTCAAACTTGCAGACTTCAAGTGATTATATTAAAAACTACTGTTGCACAAAACCAAACCCCCAAATATCACTCTTTCTCCCCTACCCCATCAACTTCTACTTCCTGTCAGTGCCTCCAACCTGTAATATTTCAGTTACTGAAAAATTACATTTGCTGTACATGGAAACTAAGCCAAACTCTCCCAGTGCTGCTAAGCAGGTGACTACCAGAATTGAAGGCTATGTCTATCTCCTGCATGGTGCGAAGCATTTTTCTACATCTTATTATCAAGAGAGGCTTTGGAAACGACAAAGAAACCTGCACCAGTGCAGATGTACCTTCAGATTTAATGATGGTTGCTCCCTAGTCTGGGAATAATTGAGTTCAACAGGAACACACCTGTGTGTGCAAGTCATTATTAACCTGGCCCTTTCTCACATGCAAAGAACAAGCCAAATCGGTATAATCAGGATCTGACTCTTTCAAAAATCAATATAAATAATGACTTAAAACCATTTAATTACAGCTATTTCAATACTGTTTTGTCTCACTTGGTTAGCTCTTTAAACTCTTCGTATTCTTGCTTTGAAGTTGCCAGTTCAGCTTGGGTCTGCAGCAGGCGAGCTTTCAGCCTTTCGACAGATGCCAGCGAGTTGCCTTCCGCCGACACGGCGGTGGAATATAAGCGGTGACCTAAAGAACAAACATGGACCCCTCTGAAATCACACAACAGCTCAAACACCTGAAGATTGGCTAAAATGAAAGTGTTTGTGGGCTTTTGAACAGCACAGAAGCAATTGAGATTGACAAAAATGGGCAAGTCTGCATGAAAACCAGTAATAATTAATACTACTGCAGTCTTCATGATAACGAAGGACCACAAAATGAGATTATAGATGAGTTTCACAAGATGCAAATCAAAATATCCTATTGGTTGAAGGCCAACATTTAAGTAAAACCGTTTTATCAGTCTTCCGGTACTACTTTGAGGAAGGCAAAAATACATCAAGACAGGCATTTTCAACACTGCTGTGTACAGCAGAAACACAACAAGCATATTTAGCTAGAACACATTAGCATGTTTTTACCTCCAGTACTTTTCTCTGTGGCTGAAGCTTCCAAAAAAGCTTTTTGTAGCTCTGTAATGGTCTGAGCATCAATTTCTTGGGCCTTTTTAACTGACTGTAAAGAACGAAGTTTTTTATTCTCCTCTCTGAGATTATGGTTCTCCATGGCGTACTTTGCAATTCGTGGGTGTTGTTCCATCTGTGATAATCAATATTTTATTCAATAGTTTTTATTTTCCAGACAAAGCTATAGCTATCTAGCTATTCCTCTACTACCTTTAATAAGGAAAAAGGTGGTCTCTGCAGTGGTTAAAACTACTCAATTTTTCTTTGGTAATTTTCTTACTGCCTTGGAATCTACCCTCAAGACAGCAAGTTTACATCTTATGTGTTTACTCTTTTACTGGTAATAAAGCAGTAGGATGCTTTTCTTGCTGCTCTCCGTACCCTTTCCATTTTAACTTTCTTAATGCTATCCTTGCAAGCCATAGTAATGTTTCTGTAGTGAATAAAGGGCTGTCCTAAAATACATTTCTTCTCCTCCTCCCCCCTTTCCTTTGAAGCTTAATTATGAGCTACAGATTTACGCTACTCTGCCAAGACATTTACTCCTTCTCCCTACTTGTGCTTGGAGGAAATTATTTTTCAAGAATTTGCCTTCTCTCTTGGGTTTCTTTGTTCTTCAAAACTGCCTCACAAATGATACCACACCTACCAGAGACCTGAATAACCCAAAGCTTCAAACAGTTCCAGGACCACATCACCCTTTATGTGTCCATTTAGCATGGACAAAAACTCCCTGCATTATTGGCTGCTGCCTTTCCCTTTCAGCTGCTGTCATAGAGCTTGAAGTCTGCCATATGAATGAGGATTTATGATTTGGAGATTTCCTTGAGTTACTGAAAAGAAGCTTAGTCCTCTGCCTAACCCAGATGGCTTGTGGCAAGCTCCCACCATTCATCACCCTAACTAAACTCTCCTCTTAGGCAAACTCAAGCTCTAAACTCAGCCATTGCCTCTTCTATAGGGAAACTCCATGCGTTTGAGATGCTTCTATGAGGGAACGCACCACCCATCCTCTGCTTTTCTGCCTGACTTTCCTAAAAAGCCTGTATTCACCCACCACAGGACTAAAACGTGAGCTATCTCACAGAAAAACCCCAAAATTGCTCCAGAAAAGAAAAACTAGAGACTTTACCTGTTCTCTGAGTATCTGCACTTCCTCCCTCAAGTCACTGAGGAGATCATCTTGCTCTTTTGGCAATAAAATTCCACCAGCTTCTTTATGTAATCTCTCCAAGCGAACAATATGGTCTTCCCGGAATTTAACTATCATTTTATTGGACTGAACAAATTTCTCCTTCTTGGCACACAGTTCTTCTAGCTGTGCGACTTTTTCTAATAAATTCTTAAAAAATACGTATATAGATTAGTGAATTTTTAAGGGGCACATCTTACATACACGTGGCACAGGCTGACAAATCATGCAAAATCTCAGTTAACAGTAACTTTGTGAATACACAGACTATCATTTGCAGCAGGATTCATAGAGAGCAACAGCTCATACCAAGAACCCAAATTACACAAAATGTTGCAAAAATTATACTTGGAAACTTCAGTATGATCTAGTAGAGTAAGTATTCTGTTAAGCATCTCAGATGCACATCACTAGAGTGCCTATTTCAGTTAATTCTCTTAAGAAAAAGAAATCCATTTTGGCTGTTTCAGTACTACACTAAGAGCAAAGAATAATAAAATGAGAATGACTGGGACATTTGCTTCAGAAAATATACCATTAATTAAAACACTCAAAATTAAGTAAAACAGAAGCTTGTCCTGCTCAGTTTTTTTCTTTTATTAGAAAACCTCAGTAAACCACCATCCCTTAAAGTTAAATGTACTATCAAAGCTATTCTACGGCTTTTCAGAATTGGAAAGGCAGAATAGAAATATAGTATTATTTTGTTTGGAAAAGAGTTTCAGGATCATCAAATACAACCATTAATCAAGCACCACCAAGTCCACCACTAAACCATTGTCCTTAAGGACTACAGATATGATCTTAAATGTCATTTGACTAAGTTGACTTGTTACCAAACCTTGTTATCTTTGGACAGAGTATTTTTACTCAAAAAAGGAAAATCATTAAGAGTCACTTTCAATATGCTCATTGGTCTCCCACCAGAAAGTACACCAAATGCACTTAGAAATACCAGTGCTTTCTTACCTTCTTTTCACCTTCTGATTTCTCCCAGAACAACATTGCTTCAACAAAGTTGTTCATGTAATTTATGTTGTTCTTCCCTTTTTCAACAGCTTCTGGAGGGGTAGTCAAAGAAACATATTTATTAAATTTTCTTAATTAACTAAGAAATTCTATTATTTATTATCTATCAAAATACCACTTAGCCAGGTTTTTCTACATATATAACATGACAATTGTGTAAAGTAAATTCAAATAAATTCTTTAAATGGTGCAATTCTTGCACAAAGATCATACCAAGAGCACACTGTTTAGACAGTAATTCCTAGTCACCTGCAAGTGCTGATAAAGAACAGAGCTAATTTACATAATTGTATAATTAACAAAGTTGTTCAAGTATTAAACAGCCTTGCAATGAACTTTCATAAAAGTAAAAGAATCAGTCTGTTCAGCTAAGTAGATCAATAAAATGCAAAATCCCTCTGAAATTAATTTGGTAACACTAAGCCATTATTAGTACAGTTTGGAATCATTAAAAGTGGACTGACTGGTTTATGAGAAGGAAATTCAGGAAAATAAACTTGAATTATGTGGACAATTACTGGCTTAATCTGGAAGGAAGGTGTCCACACAAGGGATTAAGAGGGTTTAATAATCCACTTAGAAATTAATTCAAAATAGTGTTTCTGAATATTTTAATACAGACAAGTCTACTTATTTATGGAATACTAATCACCATAGTATCTAGGTGCATGATAGCTACATCATTGTGATTTAATATATTTTAAAATGCCATCATGTTTCTGAAGTACCTAGAAAGCAGATTTTGTATTTCTGTGATTGAGCATTACAAACATAATTTAACTGTACAGAACAAACACAGCTCTGATATATTAGGTTATTTTCAAAACTCCTCCTCAGTATTTAAGCATCATCACTTGTTTTCCCTGAGAACTCTGTCATGGGTTGAAACATTGAGCCCTCTTGTCAATATTCATATATGTATGAACCATGATTCGGTGTCCTACTTCATCTCTGACTTGCTTTTATTGGTGAAACATGTCTGCTAAGAGAGAAGTACTTTTTCCTTTAAAAACACAATCCCAGGTGCTTAAATTAGACAAAACTTTCCAACTTCTGTCGTAACTTCTGCTCTGTCTTCTATTTATTGGCAAGGTCAGGAAAACATTAACTCAAAGAGTTATAAGGAAAAGTTTACAACCTTGCAGTCAAACATTATAAAGTAGCACATTTCAGTGAGAAACATACATACTAGGAAGCTCTGCTGAGATTTTTATGGCAGATAAAATGGCCTAGGGAGAAACTTATGGAAGATTACCTAAAAACACTATTTCCACCTTACATTGAAATCAAATGCGTATTTAAAGTAAGCATTCCTCTCAGGTTCTTCTGGAAGGGGTAAAAAAGGGGAGCGGGGAAAAAATCCAGTCCCAAGCTTAAAAGGAATTTGTGTCTTCCTTCTGACTTAAATGTACAAGGAATCACATGCAAACTTTCGGTTCCTTACAGGATTAGGCAGCCTATCTCTTAAGGAGTGGAAGAATATCCAAGTATCGTTTAATAAAACCATAGTCCAGTACCCAAACTTATGCAGAAGAAACTAAAACCACAAACAATTTCTGCAAGGTAGCAGATAAAATACAGGAAATAGGATCCAGAAGGAAAATGTGACCCCCGTAAGTCAGTCCCTATAAAAAGTCAGTCCCTATTAAAAAGTCAGTCCCTATTAAAAAAACAAACTTAATGAAGGCTTCCCAAACTTCTAGGCTACAAAGCAGCAAGTTCTCCCTCACCTCCAACTCTTACCTTGTGATACAGAAATACTGCACACAGATGGCATTGAACGAAGTTGAGCAAGCTGGTCTTTCAATTTCTTGACCTCAGCCTGCAGCTGGCTCACATTTCCTTGTGTATCTTCATTTACTACAGCCTTTTATAAATATGAGAAAAATAGGAAAAGGTATAAATAAAAATCTTATATAAGAGAAAACTCAAAGAATGCAAACTAGTAAAATTACTGAGAACTCTTTCCATCTCAGTAAAGAAAGAATTAATGGAAAAAGCAAAGTTGTATACACTGAGAAACCAAGAATGCACTTCAGATTGAATTAGAAGTTAAAAATATAATGTTTTCTGCAGAATTTTGTCTGGACCTTTTTGACCAACAAAGCCATATACATCAGAGACAGTTTCAGCTAAATGCCAACATGCTTTTAAAAATTCAGTCATGAGAAATTACGTTTTGGGCACTAGGATTAATATGGAACAAGTTAACAGAAACAACATTGAATCAGAGGTTTTTGGCGGTTTTTTGACAATTTATCCATCTTGTATAGATTTACTTTTTACTTTTCAAATTGAGTGTTCTGAGAACAAGCAATGAATACATGCTATTAGCAGGCATTATTTAGTCTCCAGCTGCTGTCCTTTATTCCTAACCAAGCCCTTTTCAAAAACTTCAAAAATTTGTCTTTAAAAAAAGGCAAATCAAAGTAATGTTTTCAAATAAGCCAAATGAAGTTAAATTAGTGAAAGCACAAGAGTACTTCAGCAAAAGCTACCTTGCTTGCGGATAGGCAGGTTAAATGACAAGTGTCTGTTGCTGCAATAAAGACATTAATTAACTCTCTTACCTTATTTTTAATCAATTTTGCTCTCTGAGCAAAATTAAGAGTGGACAGAGTTTCACCAAAACACTTGGATCCTGGGTGAACATTTGCGATTATGCACGTTTTTGCATTACCACCAAGAGAATCCTATTTAAAAACATGGAAGTTAGTTTTTTGCATGTGTTTCGTGACAATAGGAAGCCATCACCTAAAAAATACTTTGTATCATTTTGAGGAAATTGCAGACAGAATTTAGTTTAACAAATACCCACATAGAAGGTAAGTTTCTCAAATTTTATTTCAAATATGACTATAAAGGATGTGACTGTAAATGAAGACTTTATTTGGGGGCTTCAAAGCCCTGACTTTGAAGAGAGACTTTCTTCACCTAAACAGCAGGAAGAGGAAAAAGTTCTAAACAACTGCAAAAATAATTTTGGTAATTAGCAGATGACTGGTCACACTACTTTCAACAT
>VWZN01018303.1:14930-74802 GCA_013396955.1 Regulus satrapa
TAAGGGTTTTATTTGTTTGAAATTTTTTTATAACAATGGTTTAGGCTTTTTTTTTTTTTTTTTTTTTTTTTTTTAACTCTCTTTGGAAAACTATTGGAGAGTGCAATGTGATCAAAGCTCTGCAACTGAAACTGATTTAAGAAAATGAAGCAAAATGCTGTGGTTGCTTAGAAATGTGTACAATTTTGGCTCCAATACTCAATGCCCTTTGTCACTGAATGATTAATAAACGTACAGTCTTTATTTACTGCAGGAAATGAAGGCAGCAAATAAAAGCACTAACACCTATTTATCAGAAAAGATTCTACAAGGACAAATCTAATATGACAACAGAAAACAAAGAATAATTTTATAAATTCTTTGATGTTTTAGCAGTACCAAATAGGTAGTTTTAAATTATATATGATATGCATAAGAATTACCTGACATTAAAAGGAAACAAAGTAAATTCTGGTGTAAAAGAGAAAATCTCAAAAGCTTTTGGGAAGACAGAAAAAGGACAGGATACAGGGGAAAAAGTTCTGCGGAACTCTGGTTTTACACAGAGACTTTCAGGAGCCAGACATAGGAAAAGACCTCTGGATAAGGCTAAGAAAAAGTAGTATTGACAAGATGCCTCTAATACAGTACAAAAAATCTAAATAATATAAACTTTTGCAAGAATACTGAAGTTGATTTTTTTCTTGTTTTTGATAAATTTCAGATTATGTATCACAGGATACCCTACCTACTCCTGGCTGTTACTGGTCCTATGTCAAATTTCATTACAGACAAATATCAGCAGTGTCAAATTTCCAAATTTGCTATCCTGTATCCCATTTGTCAATAAATTTTCATTTGTATTTGTCCTAATGTTCAATACACTAATTACTGTGAACATGGACAACCCCCATAAATACAAAATTGCAGAAAGATCACAAATTTACGACAGAGATGCTTAGCCATACAGATTTTAAAATAACAGTTGGAAGGAACAACTAACAATTTTGCTTTATTTTTGCCTTAATATCTGTAAATTTGCATGTTCTTCTCTAGTTAGTCTTCACTACCCTAATTTTTCTAAAATACAAATCACATTTTATTTATCAGAGACACAATAAAATAATCTTTGTAAAGTTCTGAAAAAATGACTGCTGAAATATTAAGTTTCGAAGCAATAGAGTTAAGTACATCTTCACTATTTTTTCTTTTAAAATGCTGCATTACAAGCTGACATATGTTCTTAATCATCCAACCTTAATCTTCCTTAACTGAGAGTTATGCAGATGTAAAAACTTCAGAAAAAATTACACCCACACACATTATAATAAAAATCCAATAAAAACTGTTCCCAAGTGTTGAATTTTCTCCAAGTGATAGTGTTCACAGGTACAATTTGCAGTTTAGTATTACTGAAGTAATATGACCCTTTGGGAAAATAAATTCCTTCCAGTTCTTTCAGAACTTAAGGTGGAATCCCTAATGCAAATATTTGAAGGCTAATTGTGGAAAGAGACATTTTTAGTTCAGTTCTCAAAGCAATTAATTTGGAATTCTTCCTTGTGTCTCTCTCTCTTTGTTAATGTGAAATAATGATGATGATGATGATAAAGAGGTTGCTAGCCCAATGTCATTATCTGCACTATTTATATGTCCATGTTAACATATGTTTAGATGGACAGCGTGTCCATCTGCTGACTGACTAAACAGTTGCTGACTGACTAAAGAGCTAAAAATACTAGTTGCTAGAAGCACACACACACAAAAAAAATTCTAGCTAATCTAAATAACAAAAAGCTTTATTTTATGGAAAAAATTAATCTTTTAGATGACTTTCATCACAGTACTTGATACAAAGATTAAATACTCTCTTAATTTTTGAAATATGCTGAGTTATTTTATTTTTC
This sequence comes from Regulus satrapa, assembly GCA_013396955.1. NCBI lineage: Eukaryota > Metazoa > Chordata > Aves > Passeriformes > Regulidae > Regulus > Regulus satrapa. Next base: position 16,817 of record VWZN01018303.1, read on the forward strand.
TTTATTTTTTAATGTATTCTCTTCCGTAAAAAACATGAGCTATTTAAACTTCCTTACACAACTATTTAGCCTAAATTACTTTAGTTTTTACTGAAAGTATTCTACATTTCATCAAACCTTCCATAACCTTTCCAAGGATAACTAACCTCTAGTCATAATCTAAATGGAGTTCACTCCAGTGTAATAATTTTACATGTTTTTCTTCTCGTCCTTAAATTTTTATTATCAAATGAACTTTCCTTTACCTTTAGACATTAAGAAATGTATGACAGCAAAGTATGCACTCACAGATATGCAATTTCTTTTTGTTCTGCAGAGGATGTGGCAGAACGGAGGTAACTTATAATTGAATAAATGTATAACATCTTCATAATAAATAGATACTGTATAACTGTGAGATGTTGCATAGTGATTCATTATAGTGATTCAGAGATTCATTATGGTGTTATTAGAGAAATACACTATGAAATCAGTAAAGCACAAGAATGCTCAGTTTTGAAGCAAAGCATGCACATGAGACAAAAGAAAATATAACTATTCCATTCGTTTTTTCTTGTCCAAATCACTTTGCTGTAAATTGCTAGGGTTTTTTACCTTTTGCTATTGCTGTAGCACATAATCATGAATTGTATCCACATTCAAGGATAACTGCGGACTTGTTGCAGGTATGTAGAACTTGTTACTGCTGTATACTTGCTAGGAGTGTAACCTGGCTAATACGTTGGAACCTTGTCCAGACGTGTTGGGCTCTTGTGGCCACTGCCACTTGCCTAGGAGCCTGGGGGCTGGCGAATGTGTTGGGGCTTGCTCAGACTTGTGCCCCAGCACAGCAGGCAAGTCACAGCCCAACCAGAGACTGCCCATAAAAAGGGGCAGCAACCGGCGTAGATTAGATGTGTTGGTGGAGCACAGACTTCCCCACGTCTCTAGCGCTGCTTGCTCATCCCTTATCCACCAAACTAATAAAATGCCTGATTGATTAACCAACTTGACTTTGCCAAGCAAAATTTATAACATAACTTTTAAATAATTTATTGTATACTGAATTATCTAAGATTTTCTTCCAGAATTTTCTTCACACTGCCATGATCACTAACAACAAGCTACCCAGTTACCTCCACGGGAGTTAGTTTTAACTCAAGATATAACAATATATTAAATATATATTGAATATTCAATATATATATTTTACCTGCAAATTAGTCAGGGTAGCAGTTAGTATACATTTATATATAGTTAGTATACATGTATAGTTAGTATACATTTTGGACTATTGAGCAGAAAATTCTACACCGTCAGAGCAGACTGCCTCAACAAAATTTGTCTCATTCATTTTTTTTCTGGTTTTTTTTTTTTCTTTCTTGTTCTATTTTTATCTTTACTGTTACAGCCACAATACATGCATTTGAGGTTTCTGTTAAGAACTCATACCATGATGTTTGACTGAGTGTACTGTCTCAGTAAAGGCAACAGTTTTAGCTTTCTGTCAGAGGTGTCATAAGAAAAACACAGCTTGTAGCTTTTCTAGACTGGCAGTGAACGATATCACATCCTTTCAACTATTATGCTCTCATGTCTTAGATCTCCCCAAAGGCTTTCATTTATTGAATGAAGACCTGTGAAGGCTGTGCCTGATTATTAGAAATAAATAAATTAGTAATAAATTTATGTAAATTTATGTATAAAGATATGTAAACAAGGTTTTTGCATCTCACTATAATGCAGGCAACACTCAACCAGGAACAAACAAATTCTTAAAATGGTTAAACATCAAATACTTTCCACCACTGCTCTTCCTGCAACAGCTCTACTAGTTCTATTAAGCAGTTTTTAAAAGAAACCCAGATAATATATATGCACAGATTGACAGCAAAGAGCATCTTCTGCTCAGCACTTTAACATAGAACAAGGTTGGCTTGAATAGGAATACCATCTTGAAGAGGAAAAATCCCATTGACACTCATCTAAAGCATTCATGTTTTCATACATCTTAGATTAGGCCTTGTTTTTCAGATAAGCTAATCTTACATCTTGAGAATCACACTCCTGGGTGCTTTGATTTTCTTCCTTTTTCAAGGTAACATGAAAATTCTCTTTCCCTGCTGAGACATTTTGCCAGACCTGAAACATAAAAATATATCATTATAATCAAAAAATATAATAATATTGAGACAAAATATCAAATAAGTTACATGTGAAAATTCAGGATAATGAAAAACCAAGAAGTCATATACTGCAAATTGTTAACTACTTTATATACTGCATTTTCAGAATATCTTCAATATACATTCTCATTAGAGTACTTTGGTTAACAGCTCTCCAATGAGAATCGGTTAGTTTTATTGAGCAACTGACTACTGGAGGAAGTAATGTGGAGATAAACAAATTTAAAAGATCATTATAAATACTTGTGTTGCTAAATGCCATTTAATACCTGTCTGAGTGACCTGTCTGTTCAGCCTGAAAGAAATTAGAGTTCTTCAAACCTAAACCATTGAAGAAAAGAAGTATATGTTCAATAAATGATAAAACGTATGTTCACCTGATTTCTTGACTACCTGACACAGTGAAATCCCAGGGGATGCCAGCAAAACCAGACAGCTTAAAGTCTTAGTAACTGAGGAGAATAAATGCCTGTGCATAGTGCTTATTTCAGAATTTGATTCTTGCTTACCTTAGTAAATGATACACAATTTCTCAGAAAGTTGTACTCACTTCTACAGAACAAGGGGAAGCCTGAGATTTTGGTAACTTGTCATCAGGAAAATACTTTCCAAGTGTCACATTTTCAGATGTTTACAGCATTTCCTATTTCTAGGAAATTGGAAAACAGGAACATTTCCAATTTTCCCCTGTTTAATCTTCAAAAGACTGAAGTTCATTGTTATATACATACTCTTCTTCTTTTCTCTCTCCCAAAACAAAAGACAAGATTTTATGAGGTTTTTCAATTTCTATATGATTGCCTTAGCCTGTAGGATCAGATTCTGCAACAAACTTTCAAAATCACTTACCAGAGCTACACTTCTCAGACACCAGCCAAACCTGGGAACAGTGAATGGGGCTGCTTTATTCCCCCAGTTTTCTAACTGATGGACATTGCATGCCTTCAGCTATCACACAACCATAATCTCCAATTATTTTCCATACTGTTACCCTAAGGTGACACTAATGTGTATGTCTTAAGTTCAAGTTTAAAACACCATGACACTTTTCACAAAGGCCAAAAGAGGAAAGCAGAACAGAGGGCAAGACCCTGTCTGGGTCACTGTCGTGGTTTGACACAAATGCCAGGCACCCATGAAAGTAATTTGCTTATCCTCTTCTGCAATAGTTGGGCAGAGGAAAGGGGAAAAATTTAACAAAGGACTTGAGATAATGACTGTGAGAAAACCCCTCTAAGGGCAAAACATATTTACATTTGAAGGTTTAAAGTAAATTTATTAGTAAGAGGATCAGAGGATGATAATAAAAAGTAAAATAAGCCTTTAAAACACTGGTTTTTTCCCCCCCGCCACTCTGTCCCTCCCGACAGCAGTGTACGGAGACAGGGCATGGGGCTACTGATCAGTTCATCACTTGAGATCTTCTGCTCACTCAGGGAGAGGAGTCCTTTCTCTGTTACATCATGGGGTCCCTCCCATGGGAAAACAGTCTTCCCAAAACTGCTGCAGTGTGAGTCACCCATCTGTAGGGCGCATTTTTCAAAGGATAGGCTGCTCTAGTTTGGAAGCAAGGGCCCTGTGTGCTGGTTTGAGATAAACTCAGCCACCATGGAAGTAATGGATGGTAACAAGCCAATTAGAAAGAGGGATATGTCTCTGTGAGATACACATTCTAAAATGAAAGCCCAGGAAGAGAGTTGTCCTTCCTTCTGTCAGGGCTCAATGTAACATCCCAGCTCCGTGCAGCCAGGCCAGCCTAGATCCCTTCCCCTGCACATCCTGGGAGAGCCTGGGTCTGGAATGCAGCTGTTGATGAATATCACTGGGCAGGGGAGCGGAAGCCAGTTGCCACTGAGCCACCATAAGAGATCTTGGGCAGAGACCAGAGGCAGCCCTACTGCCAGGCCAGAGAACAGCCCTGTGGCCAGGGATGGCCCAGCCCCAGTCTGGCTGCTGCATTCAGGCCTGAACCCTCAATATCCTGGCCTAGCCCCCAGTACAGCCTGGAGAGCTCCACCCTGCTCTAGCTTTATCTGCCTGTGTGAGATAATAACTATTTCAGTGCACAGATGAGACAGACCATTTTTCTCCTGAGGGAAAGAAAGGACTGAGAAAGGACATGTGGAGAAACAGCATGAGGATATGAGGGGCAGTGAAGGAAGAGGTCCTTGATTTGGAGGCGGATGAGGAGAGTCTTTGGACTGAAATTCTCTTGTAAGCCATGGTGATGGACACTAACTATTCTTTTAAGTCATAGAAAACATGGGAGGTGGAATGGTTCGATTGAGACCTGAGCAGAGACTGTAATTTTTAAGACATTGGAACAGAGAGAGAGGAAGTAGTGGAGCTCCTTTGGCCTGAGGGAAGAGGTAGCAACCTTCTGTTCCCAGACATGAAGATAATTTTTTGAGGTATATGAAGATGAACCTCTGCATTTGAACATTCATCCTCAAAATATAATACCCCAGGCATTGATATGTCCCAGAAGCACAGATTTGGGAGGGCTGTGAGATGGGAGGGCTTCACAAATGCAGATTTTTTTCCCCTGGAGGGGTGCATTTATGAAAGTTGAAACCACAAGAGAATGGAAAACTGATTATTGTGAAGAAATTGCCATGGTTTTTCAGAAGCTGCTCCTCTCCCTGGATTAATTGAAAGAAGGACTGTTCTAAGAGTGATAAACTGACTGAAAATCTTTGGGTTTTGTTTCTCGACATTGTTGTGTTGGTGGGAAGGAAAGAAGGGTGTTGGGGGGAGGAGAAGTGTTCTGAAGGTTTTATCCTGATTCTCATAATTCTGTTAAGTTTGTCAAAGTTTTCTTCATTACTTTTGAAGTTTTATGCCTGTTTTGCTCTTTCTCCTGGTCCTATCTCACAGCAAGAAAATGAGTAAGTGATTCTAGCAGGTACATGGACATTTTTTCACCACTGAAACGACCACATTATTGGTGCATCAGCCAGGAAAGTCAAAACTGGTGAACCAAAACCACTATACCCTCTCTATCTCTGAAAGCAGGGGCCCTCTCTCTCTCTATTCAGGTCTCCCACTGGATCACAGCTTTCTCTGGCATCCTCCTACTTTAGTGGGAGCACTTTTCCCATGGGCTGCCAGAGGATCTTTGGACTTCATGCATTATGGGGAGCCAGCTTGTTTCACTATGGTCCTCAGCACGACCTGCAGAGGAATCTCAGCTCCGGCACTTGAGCACCTCCTCTCTTTTTTCTCCACTGACTTTGGTATTGCCATGTTGTTCTTCCTCACACATCCTCACTTCCTCCTCTTCTCTAACTAGAAGAAAAATTGCTGCTCATAGGTACCATTGCAAACAAGTTTCACTAATTCAAAAATTCCTGTAGGATTCTGCAGTGTCAGAAGGTCGATCTCATCTAGGTTCTGCACTGGGGAGTTGCTCACCTTGTTTTTGCCATCGGCCATGCAGCCCTGCTGCCATCACACTGATAGTGGTGGCAGCCACATTGCTGGCACTGTTTAATGCCTCTCCTCATGTGGGGCACCAGGAAGCAGCTGCCACTGCTGCCCCTGCCCTTCTGCCTGTCATGCAGCTGGCTGGGGGCGGCCAGGCAGGAAAGGCTCGCTGTAGATTGTGATGAGATGGCAGTGGCCATGGCACATCACTGCAGGCTGCACCAGGAATGGCCCCTGGAAGTGCTGCCTTGCCACCCCAAGAAAACCTGCACTGTTTTGATTTTCTACTTAAAGATGTAACCTCAGAGGCATTACCAACCTCTCTAATTGTGCCAGCAGTATACCCATCTTCAAAGCCATCAGAGATTGGCTCTGCTGGACATGATGGGAGCTTCTAGCAGCTTGTCACAGAAGCTTACACCTGTATTCTCCCCCACTACCAAAACCCCAGTCTGTGCCAGATCAAGACAGTCCTTTAAATCTGAGATTTGGCCAAAACACCAGAGGGCATACCACATCTATTTAAGCAGGTTTAGTCTATAAAATTTTAGCACCACCACTGACTTTTTACATTAAAAAAAAAACAACAAACATTTTAGAGGCTTATATACTTGCTGATGATACCTGAGTCTTACAGGAAGACTTTGCAAACAAGATGTTATTAAAAATAATGTCTCATATAAAAATTAATATGCTATTATTTATCTAAATGGGGACATTTTCTAGACTGACACATTGCATAATAAAAATTACATCAAGTATTCCAGAGTGAAGTTGTTTGGATAAAGATTATGAACTCTTTCCCAGTTTACTTAGAGCTTTCTAAACTGTCCTCAAATCTTTTCAATACAGGATTTCAAATGCAAATACTTTTTCAAGGAACAAGAAATCTTCTATCTTGTTTTTCTCTTTCAAATAATTTAGAAGCAGCTTCCTAGTGAGATGTTACAAGCTTGACTAAAACCCAAGCTTTGCATTTCAGGTTGTTGAAATAATTCTTTAAAATGTCTTGAAGGTGTGTGCTTGCAGAGGAAACTAGACTCCATTGATGAGTCCTTTGCTTGCAACAAAACTTGCAGAATACTTGAAGAGAAACAAACCAAACTCCTTATTTCTTTGAGATCTCTTCCAAAGTTTGCAGTGGAGTAAGTAAGACACTAGTTTTCCTTCATGCCTTTGAAATTTACTTCAGTTATGTTTTGTATATTTTTAATTTCTAATACCAAGCAGCTTTTCTTCTCATAGGGTGCACTATAGTTATAATACTCACTGCTAAAAACCCTGCAAAATTAGGTCAACTGAATCCCATCTTTCAAAAGATTTTTTTACTTTGATATGTAGCTCAGTTATTTGTCATATCATAAACAGTCTTACTGGCTCTTCCTTCTCACATGACTTTTTGGTATGACTGCACAACCCTTACTCTGTAGTCAGCAGTTTTTCACGTGAGCTGACAGAGATGCTTGGAACAGGACCTGCCAGACAGCCTGCCAACACCAATATGGATCACATCAATGCAACTTTTTCCTATTACCTAGACTGTCACAGATTAATCCTTTCTACACTGTTTATAGTGATAATCTATTTCCACATTAAAAAAAAAAAAAAGGCACTCATACTGATCTAACAGAAGGATTGCACAGCATCATCACTGTAAGCAAACAAACTAAGCAGTTTCTGGAAGAATGCAAGTTCACGATATCCAAGGACCAAAAAACCCAAGTTCTGTGACAGACATGAGGGTTTTCTTCTAATGATGGTCAATGTCTTGATATGCACATTTTGATGAACTTCAAATACTTATACATGGAGTTTGTCCAGAAACACATTTTTTGCTGCTGAAAGTTTCATGGACCCAAACTACAAAAATTTAAAAACTACGTACAGCAAAGACTTGCAAGCCTTTCTTTGGTGTGCCAGCTGCATCTGTTTGCACCTTGTGACATCTGTTTGGCATGTTGAGTAAGGCCAATCTGAGAGATCCCCCTGCACTGGGGTTGCTTCTCTTTACCAACCTCCACCAAGATTACTGACCAGATGGTTTGCCAAGAGGCTATGAATAAGGAACAGCTCGGACAGAGGTCATTCCCGCTTCTCAGTCATTTTGCATTCTTCTGGGTTTTTGTATTCTTTCTATTGTATTATATTCTTCTTTGTATTCTAGTTTTGTATTATTCTGGACATGTCTTATTCTTTTGAGATGGAAGTGGCTTTTGTCTAGATGGTCACAAGTTGCTCAAGGATTTGTAGCACTTACTTTAAAAACCAAGCAGTTCTATATATAGCAAGTAGGTGAAGTTGTCAGAGCTTTTCTGGGCAAGTTGCATAGATCAAGAGCAAGAAATATCACCTTTCCAAAGTCAGTTCTGACTGGTCCTGGAAACCATGTCTGAACACTGCACATACACATACAGGCCAGCTGCCATGTTAATGCCTCATATATTAATTCTGGCCAAGGAAAAGGTACTAAACTTATAACCTTTTCCTTCACTCTTCTTTTATGAGTAGCACCATTTGCAATTACAAAAGTTCACATAATTTTGAAGTGTATTGTAGACTTTTGACTTGCCCTGAAAGTTTCAGAGAATCATAGCTTGGGCTTAGGTTGACCCAAGTGTTTGGGCCATGTTGTAAGCAACATCTCACCCTTCCTTCTATATTAAAAAAAATACCGTGTTTATAAACATCCTTTTCATGGGGTCCCTGTTGTGGGAAGTGGTACAAACTGTACAAACAAAGGAGGTCTGAGAACACCCTAGATGTATCAGGGAGATGTCATTTCAGTTGATCCTGCGAGAGATTAACTACTAGTTTCAGAAAAACCTAATTTTAAAAATCCCACCACCAATTCCAGCACAATCAACAACCAATGACTTCTTGGCCAATGGCTTTTTTTTTTTTTTTAATTAAGTGGCAAAAAGAATCCAAACCAGAATGTGCAAAGGGTCAGGCCATTTATCGTTCCATTGGCTCATGATACCTGTAAGGTATTGATATGGATTGGTGATGAACAAACTGATATATCTCTGAGATGCCTTCAGGTTGAATTCCATGAATTGCACCTCTGCCCAGATATCAGCGGGCATAGACTGAAATAGCACCTGGGCTATATGCCTGATGTCAAATGAGACAGACACAGCTGCCTGTCCAGCATCTGGGGCAGCTTTGAATTTGGGAAAGGCTTGAGCTTTTTGTGCAGCTCCACACCCTCCCCTTTCTCAAGGGGGAGAAGTTGTCTCCTTCTCAAGGCTTAAACTGAACCTGTTCTCATCCCCTTGGAGGCTTTTCTCCACCCCCTCCTGAGTGAGAACCCTGCCCCCAGGTTCCCTGAGCTTCTGCAAGTCCCAGTCCCTATGTGCAGCTGGGCAGGAGGGGGAACGTCCTGGTGTTGACGTCCTCTGAGAGGGGTGGAGACGGTGGCGCTCACTCCAGATGCTGAAATGGTAGGCAGCTGGGCGGGCTGGGCCGATTGGCAGGCAGAGCGGGCTGCTGAACTACAATAGGAGCTTCTGCCAAAGGAGGAGGAGGAGGTGGCGCCGCCTCTGCCTCCATCTCCAGGGTGAGCGGGGCAGGCTGCCGTGCCATGGATGACTCTGAAACAGCTAAAGGAGGTGCTGTGGCAGTATTTAAGTTGACATCCAAATTCCTCCAGGATAGCAGGGGGCTGTTAAAGGAGAAAGGATTCAGGGGAGTGGAGTGCAATTCTAAAAATACCTAGCTACACATACAAAGTTCCATGAGTTTGTTATTGTACACCGAATCCGGCTGGTTTTTTATAGCTTATTATTAAAGCATTACATATTTGAGACAAATTCAGTTTTCTAATAGAACCTTAAACCAACACTTTCAGTTGGTTTCACTTCCTTGGAACAACTGCACTTTTTTATCTGTATTTTCATGACGCTGAGGGTGTGAAAGCCCTTGTGAAAATGTATGCAACCATTTTTTTTCTGGATCAATAAGGGCAGCTCTGTGATAATTCATTGTGCGTCAGTTTTCAACAGAGTCAGAATGATGTACTTCTATTTAACTGTAAAAAAAGAAGAGAGAATATCTAAGTTACATGCTTAGAGAAGAACAAATAAAAGGAAACAAAATCAAAGTTTTGGTAAGATTATACAAGAGAAAGAAATAAAATTACCTAACTGAAAACAGAATTTAGAAATAATTTACCCTTGTACTAACCTTGTGGAAGTCATAAATAATTTTATTAATTACATTAAACTGTGGACAAAAGATCCCCATCTTCTTGTTGCATAGCATATGTTGGTATGAAACATATGAGACAATGAAAACCTGAAATTATTTGAGTCAGTTGTTCAGGTTGGCTGTTCAGGAAACTTCTCACTACATAGAGCCCCACACATCACTCAGTTTTGTAGCCTAGTGAGGGTAAGCATTTACAGCCCAAATTACATTTTAATTAATAATGGCAAACATAAAAGAATCCAAGTTGTTCTAAGTAGTACTTAGTGAACACATACCTGAGAGCATGCCTCCTTATTACTTAAAAACAAACTAAGCAAAGAAAATAGATAATTTACAGTATGTAATGACACAGCATGCTGGTAAGAGAATGAACCTGTAGAAGTCTGGGATTCATTAATAGCCTACCATGGAGGATATTCAAGTGCATGCTATGTACAAGACAATTCAACTACTACACACTTTTGAGCAGTTACCAGAAATATTCTTAATAAAAAAGACATTTGCAATTTTCTGCAGATAACTGAACTGAGATCTGCAGCTACAAACATGTGGAAGTACTCTGTAATGCAAGAAAAAATACTGAAATTTGCGAGGAGATGCTATTCCAACATTACTTGAAATTGCACTGCAGCATAAAATCCACCACAAAATCCAGCTATTCATCCTTCTGGGTTACTGAACATTAAAATTTTCCAAATTACACCATTTAAAAGAGCACCTGTGCTCTGTAATTTTATGGTAATACAATGAAAAATATTATATATTTAGCTTCATGTGTCCTCCTATTTTCTCATTTATTACTATAATAATTAGGCTATTGTTTACCTGCTCTATTTTTGTAGAGAACATAATTTAAAAGTGAATTTAAAGCATACTTGGCTTATCATTCTGCCAAAACCCAAACAGGCTTTCCTTTGCTAAAAATAGCCAAAATTGTTCTTCATGCAGCAAATTCAAATAAAATATGCAAACATAAATACCAGATTAAAATTTGTACATATATAAGAATCTGCAAAATGTGTCCATGGAAATGGAAATTATATGTTGTCAGTAAAAGGCAATACAAGTTTTCAGTCTTAGCATCAGCAACACTTCATTTCATAAGAGCAACCACTGAAACTGGTGAAATATTTGTTTTCTATGATCATCTGTACTCAGGTAGCTGTTCTTCCAGGTAGCTGTCTACAGCATCTGTCTCACTTTAATAATTTGGCTGATATTTAAAGAGGAAAAAAGTATCTCTTGAAAAGCAACTATATTTTGAGTGTATACCAAGATATGAAAGCTTTTTTAAGGCTTTTATGAAAGCCGTAAAAACCAATTAAATTACACTTAATATAATCCAGTTGGAAAATTTAACACATCCCAGTAGATCTCTACTACTCTGTAGGGAGATGCTACTACATTACATCAGGAGTCTTCTGACTTCAACAGTTGGGAAAAATGCTCTATTGCTACTTCATTCACTTTCTTTGAAGTCAGCTGGACTAATGATAGAAATATTTGCTGAAAGGCAAATTGCTGTTTACAATGATGCAGCAATGTGTGACCTGATTATATATTATGGATTTGGAAGAGAACTTACTGCTCTCTTATGTGGGCTCTCTTATGTTGAGCTTATTGTGGGAAAGCTGCTGATAACACATGTGGGATTTGGTCCTGAAAAGTCCTAAGCACAACCACAGGAATTTCAGTGGAAGCTGAGAAGGCTCACTGCCTTTACAAAAAAGGAAGGGCTTCCTATAGGACTTTCCTTGCCTCTCTTTTTTTAACTCCAAAATACATAATTTTCCTAGGACGTTTCTGTTATAGGACGTTTCTGTTCTGACATTTCCTTGAGATTAATTTTCCATCCTGACACATGCTTTAAAGAAAATGTTTGTGTAGTATTACTGGATTGGAATCCTGAGTTCAGGATCTCATGGTACTATAGTTGGGCACTTTCTTATAAAGTTATGCTGCAGTCATTTTTATAATTAATCTGACAGTGTGTTGCTAAGGTCCATGGACATAATTTGCATAGATATCTCAGGAGAACTGGGTCCTAAAACCTTTATTTATATTATGTAAGCATGCATATGCTGTTGGATTTAATTAGAACATAGAATTAGAAATATAATTCCTAAAATGCTTTCAAGGCACTTTATTGCAGCAATTGAGCCTATAATACCTAGATAAAAGGAAAAGTAGAATAACCTCTAAATGGCCAAGGAAATAATTACATTTATTACTGAGGTCCCAGTGTAGCTCACATAGAGCTATGACAGGACTTGCCACATAGCGTATCAAGACCTCCTTGAATTATTGTTCTTTGAAAGGACTTTGTAATAAACTTTTGGCACGCATATCATTAATACTTTATTTAAATTATAAAATTTTAATTTGTCATTTTTCTTAGTCAAATAAAAAGTTGGGGCAACTTGAGAAATAACTGGCTTTGCATGTAGAAAAAGCTGTATCTACTTTTGTTGCCCTGTAATTATTTACTGGTTCAGTTTTGTGGAACATTATCTTTGCTACAGATCTGATAAAAAGACTTAGATATCAATATTTTAATAAGACTTTTTGAAAGGCAGGATAGCGTTACTATGCTGTTCTGCCTATCATTAACAAAAGTGTCCTTAAAGTCTTATTTCTGAATATAAATTTCACCATGATTTTCAGGGTCTTCTATTACTGTCTGGAAGTATATTACTTTTTTTTTTTTNTTTTTTTTTTTTTTTTTTTTTAATTCAGGAGATCTTTCTAAGTATAAAAAATAATTTGAAAATATTTTTTCCCCAATATACCTTGAATACTATAGTCCCTGAGTATGCAACAAGACTGCAGAGTCTCCTACAACTGCTCCCAGTACCTCCAGAACACTCTCACTGTTCTGGATATTATACTTTCTACCTACTTATACTGCCACCTGCAAGCACCAACCCACATTCATAAAGCAATTTAGCAGTCAGAAGAGCCATAGAATTACAAAGACAGATATAGAGCACAGTGTGTGACTGACCTTTGCAAATCAGAGCCTTGGGGTAGATGAAAATTCATCACCTAGATAGTGCTTCTCATTAAAATAAACAAAATTAGGCAAAAACCCACCCCACAACCAACCTGCCATAACCCCAGATACTAAGGACAAGATGGCAGAAAAAATGTAAGGAAAAGGCCATCCATAGCATTATTTTTTAAAAAAGGAAGAAAAAGAAAGAAGCATTAGAGACAAATGGTAAGTAAAAGAAAAAGAAATCACATGTCTGCATGCCACTAACAACAGCAGATATTCATGCTTGTCTCCATCTTGTCTCCTAGTTTTTAGTTCTTGCTTGTCACATCATAAATCAAAACTTATTTGGAACAATGAAAAAGCATGGATCTGATAAGAATCAGCATGCTCGAAAGAGTTCACTGACTGTGTTTTGCAGTAAGCAGTGCCCCTGATTTAATAAATGAGAAAACAGAAGTACCACATGGCAAAATGTGGTATCAACTGACTAGTGCAAATAACAGGAATAGAGCTCTGTTTCATTCAGTTGCCCATGCTGTATTTTTACAGCACTTACTCTACTCAGGGACAACAAGTGAAACAGCAGTCTATCAAAATTTAGAAGGTTACAGCAAAATACAGAAATAATTCTACCTCCAAACACATGCATGTCTTCTTTCAGCCCCTGATCATGAAAAGTAAATTAATACATTTTTGGCTTCCTGAGACTTCACATATCTATTTTTTTTTTTAATTATAACAAATAAAAATCAAGATGGAAAATAAATTGTGGTTTACATTCTGCATAGAAATAGAAAAACTTTAGAAATACACTGTAATAAAAACTAAAAAAAAATCACCAAAACTTGTTCAAGAAATAATATATACATTTTAATATCTAAATGATGTATCTGGACACATGGCTGGGGTTGTTACATCTTCTTGACAGCGATTTTGGCTTGTTTGCTGCAGCTGAAATCTCAGATTAGGAGGTGTGATATAGTACAATAAATATGCTGCAAATATCTAGGCACAGTATTAATGTCTGAAGTTGAAGTGTCACCTTGGCCAAGTTAAATTGATCTTGGTATTTATGTAATAATTTTACTGCCTTTCAACAAAATTTTATGCAAGTCAATAACTTTTTTAAAAAGCTAGGTGATGTGTTTCTGCTATTTTTGGCTCTAAATTCACACAGAAACAATTGTATGCAACTGTACAGAGGCTAGTTTAATCTTAAAATAATGAATTTATATTGATTTTTCACTTTTTTCTTCCACTTGATCTGCAGTGGGAGTTAGACTTTAAACTTTTCTGTGTACTTTCCTGTGATTCTCTAGGGGGTATTCTGCCATAGCATGACAGAAACATGAAGGAAGATAAAGCATGGAGCCATGAAATCACACTTTTTCCCCCCAAATGCCTCATGATTCAGAGCTACAACTATTGCTTTTATGACAGTCCAAACTATGGTATTAAATTCACAATTAGAAATGGTGAGGAAGGCAGTTAGTTCCCTCAGACTGACTAATCAATCAATTGATCTATGTAGATATATCTGTAAATCTATATCTATATAAACATATTTAATATGCATATTTGCAAATACATTTTGTTGCTCCTCTCTGTTTGATTCAATGAGCAGCTAATGGAATTCTGACCCTGGGAGGAGACGTCTCTAATCTAACATTCATTCATTAAAACAGTTTCACAATATTAGTAGTAGTGAAATGATGGAATAATTTTCCTCTTATTAATTTTTCTTCCTAGAACAGCTGTGTCCAAAAATTCATGACAAGTTTGTTTTTGGTAGAGGAACAGATTTTCTTCATGCTGTGTGAGAATCATTGCTGTTTGCTGTACAAGCACAGAGAAACTGCTACATACAAGCCGAGCAAAAGATATTGTGAAATCACAGTGCTAATTGAAAGCCAAACTATTTGATCATAAAGACAATAATACAGAAATCACTACAGATAAATAAAGATAGTAAGAAACTTAAAAACATACAGGTAATAATTAATATTTTTCATTGTAACTGCACTTGATTGGTAATAGATCTGGGTAACAATGAATAATAATAAAAAACATATTTTATTTAGACCAGGCATAAGACCTTGAAATTAAAAAACACAGAATAAGCATCCTATTTGAAGCTAGAATAATTTTCATTTGAAAATTATTATTCCTAGTGACTGAAATTTCTATTAAAGACATTCCTTCATGGCAAAATTTATGCCAAGGAGTCAAAGAAGAAATCTTGTATTTTCAAGAATAAACAGAATGTACATGTTTAAATACCTGTAGACTTCACATCAGGAACAATAATCACCGACAATACAGGAGAGATAATACATAAAAAGTTCAAATACTTAAATGAACATATCATTAACTAAATGTAGATGCAGTGTAAAATGGAGAAAAGAAACTGGAGGTATTAGACAAGAAAATCTGGTAAGTATTTCACAGATGTTTAGGAATAGGTGTAGAAGTTTCAGATCCTATATAATAGAAATTAATTCCTTTATTGCTGGTGAGCTATTAGTTGTACTTACAAGCACAGTCCATTATCTGCTCCTGGCTATATAACCCTCAGAGGTCTGCTGATAGAGAATCAGAATGATTTGGATTGGAAAAGAAAGGATCTTGTCCTCTAGTTCAATCCCCCTGCCACCTTCCACTTTTATTTGTGGAAGTGTCCCACTTACATAGTGACAGCTTCTACTTAGAGAAGGTTGTTCAAAGCCCCATTCAAGCTCTTGAACACTTCCAGGGATGGGGTATTCACAACTTATTTGGGCAATGTGTAGCTACATTCCTGCTGAGAGCTTTTGTAATGAACTGGCACGACTGGAAAACTTTAAAAAAGGCAGAAAAGGCTGCAAAAAGCAGTGTTAATCAGAAATACAAGTGGCATATTGCTGTGCCTAGAGTTTGCTTTAGAGAAGCTAAACTGCTAATTTTCCTTCTTCAACTGTTTCTGCTACTGTTTCTACCAGCTGGAGCTGGACTGCTGTGGGTGATAAGGATACTAAATTACAGACAGCTAGGGTTGTTTGTACTTTATTACTGTATAAGGAGCATAAATTTATGAAGGGAAAAAAAGAAAATTTTAAAGCTGTTGGTTACCTTCTACTAATTATTTGAAGTGTACTAAAACTGCAAGAAATGCATTCCTACTGGTATGCCATCACATATTTCCAAATTTAAACAGTCCTGCTGCCTAAATAAACAGCACACTAGTACAATAAAGTCAGCCAAGATCAATGCCATTATCTGTAACTTCTAGCACTTTTGTTATGGAGGGCAAGTGTATTTTCTGACAAATTATAAATCCTCAAGATCTATATTTGTATTCCCATAAATACAAATTGTTTTTAAAGCCATTCTACAAAATACATGTAATAACATGTATTAGGGCCCTTTGCATTAAGTGATTAGTGAAATATTAAGCAGGTAGCTGTCATTATAAAATCTGAAATGAATGAGGAAAATTAAATAAAAAACTAAGACTATAATTAGAAGACCTTAAGTTTTAATATCTCTAGCTTTCAAACCTTTCCATTGTTCTTGATTTTGTGTTTAATGATTCCTCGGGTAAATATGAAAAATGAAAGGTAGTCTAAACTCAAATTTCACTTAGATAGTGACAATTTTCATTATAAACAGCTGGCAGGGTCTACAAGGGAAAGAGGTAGCTGCTGGAGACAGTGTTTACTAATGTGTTTATTTCAACACTGTTTCTTCAATCAGGTTTTTCCTAGTGACTTTGGCCTAAGTTTTTTTTTTTACTTGGCATTTAATGTGTCCTTTTTCTTCATTGTTTTAGGCTGTTGCCTGGATTACATGCCAGTGTGTAATTTGCCAGGGCTGCACCTGAATGCAATTGTGATATATTGGCTTGACAGGCAAAGACATTTCCATGCAGGCTGTTAAAAATAAAAACGGCATCATTCCTTGCGTTTGGGAAGAACCTGACTCACATATTTAAATAATAAATAGTAATGGCATGGACAGCAAAGTCAGGTGGCACTAGGAGTAGTCAGCAATGATGATACAATATCAGATGCTAAATTACTCTGTAAGGAAATTTATTGTCCTGTAAAATTTTATCTGTTCAGCTCTTTAATAGCTAAAAACCAAAATATGCTTAAGGTTAATAGAGAATAAGGGATGGTTAGAATTCTGTCTAGCTGACTGGATTTCAGAGTTACCTAGTCATTTTTTGTTTTTTTCCTAGTCAATGTCCATGTAAGAACAGGCAAAATCTGGACTTCAGTTACAGTGGATCTCAACATGCAAAATAGGAAAGGTATGAGTTACGTTTATAGCTCCTTTTTTTGCTGTATTTCTGCTACTGAGATAATGGATAAAAGCATTATCTAGAAGTTCATATACAAGCGGTAAACTGGTAGAATAAAACTTCCAAGGTGTATGCATCAAGATTTGTATAGAAAATCTTTGTGGTACATATTATGCTAGGTGAGACAAGATGTCCACAGGGTCTTCTTCTGTCATTAATGTGTACAGTGATATAAAAAATTTGCAGCATAAATCAATTATCAGTGATGCCAAAATATGGTATCAGAGACTGGGGGTAGAAAGCAAACTTTTTTTTTAGTGGCTTACTTGCTTATTCCCTTATGTCTAATACCAGAATGCAGTTAGCTCTCTTCATAAGGATCATTTCAGTTCAGATTTCTACTAATAACCATTTGCTTAGCAGTAACTCTAGATGTCTTTTTAAAATTTATCTCTAGCTAAAACAAACAAAAAAAAGGAAATAGAATTAAGTAGGTTTGAAAACATATGCTTTTGTTGACTACTCATGCATATAATAAATATTAGAGAAAAAAACTTCTTAATACATGCTTCTAAATCAATTACCTATATTAGATTATATCTAAACCTATAATTTCCCGTTCCCTTATTAATAGCTACATTTTTACATCTTTTTTTTTTTTTTTTTTTTATACATTGGGCCAGGTCAAGTACCTAGTATTTTGTAGAGGCAAAGCTCAAAGATTGCTTGAGATATGGATGTATGCTCTCGCAAGCATATGTATATATAAACTACATGTATAAATACACCTCTTGCTTCATTTTTCCACCACTTCTGGAGTCTTAAAACAGGCACCCTGCATTCTTACTGTAGGGAAAGGAACTTCCTTTTTTATAACTATCAATATACTTGACATCTTCAGTTGTGTGCGGGAGGTTGAGGTGATAATACTTAAGATACTCAAACCACCAAATAAACACATTCTTTCAACAACACTCTTGATTTTCTACAGCCATCACAAAGGAAAAAGCAATTATCTATGGGATAATGCACACTGTATAACATTACTTACACTCAGAGCAGCAACAATACACACCACCAGAATAAGCTTTATAGGCAATTACAGTCTTTCCAAATGAATGAAACAGCTATTAAGATTACAGTCACAGACATGAACATCTGTATTTTCAGGAAGACAAAGCCAAGGATGCTCAGCCCTGGAGGAAATACAGACCCTAGGAAGACAAACTTGGTGAAGCTGGAACCCCTTTTCCTTTTGAGGCTTTGTCTTTTCTTCCCCAATTCTGCTTTAAAAGAGGCTTTCTTATTAAGTATGGTAAAAGAAACTAAAATACCCCCAACCCTCTACATGCCTGTTTATTTAAGTGCCTTCTTAAACAGCTGCTCTTTTAAAAAATTACCTGACAATATAATAACATGACAACAGTTCCACCAAAAGAGATATGGACTATTGCCTTTCAAAAGATACAAGAAAAAAAAAATTAATCAATAATTTATAAATTACCTCAAAATATGTAATTATTAAATATTTAAGAGTAATTAATTATTTCTCCACTTTTTCAAACACTCAATTTGAACACCACCCAAATAACTTCTAAGGATTTGAACCAAAATACACTTGATGCTAAAAGTTTTGTGCTGTAAATGAATGTCTGCTTTTCCATTATGAGAGCACATTCTTTCAGACTAAACAACTTTCAATTCGATGATAAAATAACATTAATTTACTATTTTTTATTTTGCATTTTATATATTTTTAGCATAAAATTTGTAGAAAAAGGGGGAATTAACCCTCTTGGAAGATGATGAGCTTTCCTGTGTAAGGCAGTAAGTAGTTTTGAAAATTGCTCAGGGCTAAACTGAACTTAAATGGCTTGGATTTAATCACTAGTTCATTCTTCCATTCTTATGATTTATGAATCAATGCAGCATTTTAAATCAAGTTACTAGAAAATTCCTAATAATGGCCAAAATACCCAATGAATATTTTCTTTCTGAATATTTTCCAAACCACATCTTTGCTCAATTCAAAGAAAAGTATTTTAATTTTCTTAACATAAAAGAATTTAAACTTTCTCTAATGTTTCCCACTTGGCTTCCTATACATATATCAAGATAAATTTCTTAATATTAATAATACATAGTTTATAGAGGATACATGCATTAATAATTTTCAAATAAATCTTCAGTATATCCTTGGTAGCAAAATTCCCTTGGGATTACTTTCAAAACAGTCTACAAACTATCCTACACTCTATTTTCTTAACTATTTAAAAAGATCTGTTATCTCCTCTGCACATTTTCTGTGTTCATTTACACAGAAAATCCATAGAAAAAATTACTAATGTTAAAAAATAAATAAAATTGGGTTACTAATGTGCAACTACAAAGACACATAAATTCAGTATTATTGTCATTGCTCACATGCACAAATTTTCTAGCAGAACATGTAACAAACACATCAGCTAGGAAAATCAAAAGACAAAAAATATATTACTATTTTTCTGCTAAATGCAACTTCAACTGAAGTTAGAAATAATGTGCATTTTACCAATCATCTCCACTGTCCCCAGGCAAAAAAAAGGAGAAACATTTTTAAAAAAACACTTGATGTCAATAGGTGAGGAACAATATGTCTAAAATAATAATATCTGAAAACTAATTAAGGGGTCTTCTCTTTCTCTGTTTTTGTTGGAGAAAAAGACAAATAAACTTGTCCAGAAGTCTGCTGAGCATCATAGCAAGCTTGAGGCTGCTTTAGTTTGGGGCCTGGCTTTAGACTGAAGTAAAAATAGGGAAACTGAATGTATGCTGTAAATGCTAATCTACAGGTCCATGTGAGACCATTCACCATACCTAACAATCTGGTTTTTGATGTTATTTAAAACATTCCTTAAGAAATTCAAATATATATGTATATGTATACGTATATGTATATGTACACCTTTTCAACCACTGTCAAGCAGTAATCAGTGGTATTTTGAGACATATTATGTACTAGATTATGGGAGACTTTATTGAAACATCTGACAGGTAAAGATGTTAATTTAAAAAGGATATTTGGAGTGAAGCTATGGAGTAATTTTCATTTACAGGCAACAGATCTGCAGTTAATAGCTACAAAAAGTGCAGCAATAACCAATTAACAATTACCTCTTTAACCAACTGGCACATTGCTAATTTCAGAGTTGAACCCTGGGGTTCCACTCCAGCTACTTACACTCTGCAAAAAAGAGGAGTGAGGTCAAATAGTTAATGAAATTAAGATAAAGATTGTGCCACTAAAACTTGAAGGAAAAGAATATTAAGGGGTTTTAGGGGGGGATTACAGACTAAATAAGAGATACCAGGTGCTTTTTTCCAATTTCTCTTTATTGTATTCAGCTGTAAAAAAACCCTCAAGCTAATCTACTATCATTGTAATGTATTAATAATGAAGACTTCTGCAGACTAAGTAATAAACTCAAAGAGCTTTAGCTTTCAATTTCATGGTCTCTGGTGTAAAACATTTTTCCACTATATAATAAAATTTTATTAAAAATTAGGAACAGAAGAAAAAGGGCTGTAGAAAAAGTTCTGTGGAATCTTTATGAGGCAACAGCAAAACCATAATCTAAGATCAATTCCAGAAATAAAAGATATGAACAAGAGTTGCCCTAACCTTGTGAACCACTATTAACATTAATAGAGTATTATAGCTGTTGTCTAGATGATTGTAATGAGAATGAAACTCTATTAGCTCAACGGCAGCTATTAGGAGAGACTTACATGAATAAATAATTCATGCTAGTCATGCTTTTGCAATTAAATTACCTTTTATCTATTTAAATACAAAATCTATTTTATCTATTTAAATACAAAATTCTTACTCCATTAGCTTTTCAAACACTCACAGTACTGGAGATTTCTGAGATAAATATCTCAGGAGACATGTATTCCTTTGTCTTTGAAATTAAATCTTAAAACAATGGATAGTGTCATTTTTCAATGCCATTTTAGTCTTCTAATGTTTATGCATTAGGAAGGGGTTATATGATGGCATGTCACTACTGCATATTACAAAATGTGTCTGAATCTACATTTAGTAATTATTAATTGCCTTTTTTCTCTTTTTAATTGCAGTTTTCAAATCCCCTGGTTGAACACAATGATCTACAGGTTACTGAAACTGCAGGTTTTGATGATATCATTAACTGTGTCAGAAGCAAAGTTGGAGGCAACTTCTGAGGCACCAGCAACTGACTCTTAAGACTTTAATGGAGCACAAATCTATGCACTGCCCTCAAAGCTCTTGCTGTTTGTTTATAGCTGATCATAGATAGAAATATAGGAAAACTGAGGTTGGAAAAGAACTCTAAGATCGAGTCCAACCATTACCAAGTCCACCTCTAAATATGTTCCCAAGCACCATATTTATATATATTTTTTTACATTATAAATGTAATATTCAACCACATATATAATATTTTTTGCCCTTTAGGTTTTTCTTCTGATTAATTTATGAGATCACATGTTATTTTTTACACCCAACTGTGCGCATAAAACTATTTCCAAACGATAACCCTAATTACAGAATCATAGATTCAAAGAATCAACAAGGTTGGAAAAGGCCTTTGAGATCATCAAGTCCATCCTATGATCTAACACCATCTCATCCACTAAACCATGTCACTGACTGCCACATTCAGTCTTTTTTTAAACACCTCCAGGGATGTGACTCCACCTCCCTGGGCAGGTGATTCCAGTGCCCAATTGCTCTTTTAGTGAAGATTTTTTGTCCTAATGTCCAGCCTAAACTTCCCCTGGTACAGCTTAAGACTTTGCCCTCTCATTCTGTCACTGGTTGCCTGAGAGAAGAAACCAGTCCCCATGTGGCTACAACATCCTTTCAGGAAGGTAGAGAGGGTGATAAGGTCACCCTTGAGCCTGCTTTTCTCCAGGCTAAACAACTCCAGCTCTCTCAGCCACCCCTCACCAGCCTTGGTGAGAGGGCTCATGTTCCAAACCCCTCACCAGCCTTATTGCCCTCCTCTAGGCATGCTCCAGCATCTCAACATCCTTCCCAAACTGAGGGCCAGAAGTAGAAACATTTCTCAAGGTATGGCCTCACAAGTGCCAAGTACAGGGGAAGGGGAAGAGGGGAAGAATGACCTCCCTGGTCCTGCTATTCCTGATATAGGTCAGGATGCTGTTGGCCTTCTAGGCCACCTAGGCACACTGCTGGCTCATGTTCAGTCCACTGTCGACCAGTACAATAGCAGTAATTTTTCATCAGTTCTTGCTTTGGTTCAGTGGTCAAAACCTTCATTATGGAATATTATAATAAATTGTTTATTGGCTTTTTCAGATGGGTAAGTTTTCAGTTTTCTAGGAACAATGAAAACTTTGTTAAATCCTAATTTAAAGACTGGGTCCAAATGACGCATTCCAGACATTTCTTAATTCCTTCAAAATGTACTTGTATATTTTGAAGAAATGTACATCTATAACTGTAGTTATTTTCTCAGATTTTTAGTCAATTTTATAATTGAAACACCCAGAAGTATTATGCGTGATATGGTCATTATATGACTGATTTAGTACAAATAATTAACTATTGTAATATTATTATTTTATATAAATATTGATATCAAAATTTTCTACTTTTGGATATGAAATAAGAACAAGAGCCTAAAAATATTCTGTCTTCCTAAACCATATATCCTTTATACAAAACCAACTCCAGCCTCCCCCCTAATTAAATTAGTGAAGAAGCTACAAATCATGACACTGTGATCATCTTATTTTTTCAGCAACATTGCTCTGCCTTTATAGCAGATGTTCAATATTTATGCACTCAGAATAATTGTGAGATTCAATTTTACCTAAATACATACTTTCTCTACCAAACCAGGAAACTCAGCCTCCTAATTTCCTACATGGCCATTTCAAAATGCTCTTCAGAGTCTACCTTGGTCTTGACAAACTTTCCAGACTTGTAACTTCTCTGAAAAGTCTCACAAGTTCTTCGCCTTGCTCCTATAAGAACACTTTATAGTCTAAACAAAGATATAAAGTTCCCCAAGCTTACTTCAGCGAGGAATGAGAGAAGTACTAATTTCCAAAGAAAGGGAGAATGGCCCTTACTACTTTAACTACAGTACTTTAACCTTTCTGAATTTCTGCACATAGTAATGTATACTGCAGATATTCATCCACAATATTTGTGAGGGAAAAGAATCTACCCCTTGCAGAAGTTTTTAACTACAAAAGTGATTAATTTTCTTGCAAGATCTTTAAATCTTTTCAAAATGGAGTTGTAGTTGCCCTTTCAGTTTTACAATGCATTTCTACAGAAGGAAAGTTCTCATTCTATTCCGCCTGTATTTTCTCCATTAAGAAAAGGACACTTATGTGGTATTCATAGGTTGTCTTTTAACCTATGTACAATATGGGAATGGGTCCTATTGTTTACAGTTTGAAATTCAAGTATTTCTACTCTTAGAATAATGTAGTTCACAAAATTCACAAAACCTGCAGGCCATTTATAAAGACGGAATTAATTTGGAGAATACCTGGAACAATGTTTTTACATCAGGAAAAAACACTGTGGAAAAAGCTATCCCCTATTATTCAAGTATCACTGTGTTTGTGCCTTATTTTTGTATTCAAC
Source organism: Regulus satrapa (assembly GCA_013396955.1). Lineage (NCBI taxonomy): Eukaryota > Metazoa > Chordata > Aves > Passeriformes > Regulidae > Regulus > Regulus satrapa. The sequence continues at coordinate 40,549 of VWZN01018303.1, forward strand.
CTTGGTGCTCAAAATACAATTTTCTTCTGTTTCACTTTTGATGTTGGTTTGCCATTAATTTCACAGTGCTACGAGAGCTCATTTTGCTGTATTTGGAGCACAGTTTATTTAAAACAGCATAGCCAAAGATATTATTACAATTTTTGGTCTCCTAGAAGGTGTAATGTTAACCTTTTTCAGAAAGAGGAATTAATAGAAATTGACTAAGAATGCAATAGCTCTATATAAATTCACAGAGTTTTTTTGTCATGCCAAGACTAACTGCAGAAAATGCATCACTAGGTCTTCAGTAGGAGTGCTTTGATTCTCTGATAACCCCAACCCACATTTCCCATGGCTGGCAGCCCATTCAATGTTATGATTTCCATTCATAAACAATACTCTTTAAGTATCCAGGTCTTTAGGCATTCATCTGGAGAATAAAAAGGAAAGCAGTTTCAGTCCTCTTTTGTTTTAATTTTCTCTTTCATCACCACCTCTGTAATGGAAATGAGGCAAGAAAAGTGCTACAACAAAAAATAGATCCAACTCTCAACTAAATTGGAAGCACTTTCCACTGGGAGAACATAGAATAGTTATTGACATTACAGTGCAAAAGAAATTATATAATAAAAGAGTCAATAATACAGAAAGCTTAAAACCTCATGGTTCAGAATTAATGATTCACTTTCCAGTTATGCTTGATTTTGGTTGTGTCATTGAATTTGTATACACAGTGCCCTAAATCCATTTGCCAATGTGCACTTTCAGCACCAGTGTTTTGACATGTACATGACAGGCAAAATGGCTTTGAATTGAAATATTAGCACTGATTTACATGGTAAATTCTGTATTTTACATCCTTGTATGTTGCAAATATTAATTTAAGTCATGTCAAAAAACAGGCCTCAGACTTACATTGCTTTTGATCACTTTAAGATTACTTTTCCTATGATTTAAATGTAGTAATTTCCCATTACTATATGACTTTCCAGATTAATGAACTAGCAGATATAGCAGATCTTATTAGTTTTATAATAACAGATAATATACAGATTTTTAATAATGATGTGTCAATGTGTGGAAGAAGAGGTTTGCAGACCATTACTCTTTCAGACATTTCCATGGCATATGCCAAGTGCAGATAAATATGAAAACTGCCAATTAAGAGGCAGTTTAACTTATTAAGCACTTTTGGATACAGAGGACTAAAAGCTGGTTTCTCAAAAGGCTATAGCACAGAAGTTCTCACACATTTGACCAAGTAAATAAAACAGAAAATCTACTATGATCAGNGAAGAAGGAAGAGTACTCTGTATGTCAGTCAAATATCAATATCCAATTCTAATCTCTATGCCATATTCTCATGTCCATATCAGTAACATCAAGGAGACTTCAAATTCTTCAAAGGTTCTGACCCTAGACTTAAACACAGATCTAACGTCTAGCTGGCCCTTATCCTTCAGTCCTTTTCTGCTCTCATGACAGAGGCATGAACACTTCAAACCTCAAGAAAAGAACAATAAGAGCAAGATAAACAATTCTATGGCCACATTAATTAGGAACAATATGCTCCTGAGATCCTAGAGTGCTGCTCAGTTTGCATGACCTAAGGAAGAAAAGTATGCTGTCCTGTAGAACACAGATCCAGTGAGCTTAATCTAAATGAACACTATCATACCCACGTGCTGCTACTAATTAATACAGTGATTTTTTTCCAAAGGTAATAACTTTTGGGAATTATGGTTTCTTTCTTTAAAACAATTATTAAGGAATGGACAATCATAATTTTAAGAGCTGTGATGGGCTATCAAGTTTTATAATTATATTCTGCTTTCTGAAATTGTATTTTAATTACATATAAAAAGATTACTAATTTTTGGCTTCAGCCTGTGCACTAACAGTGAATACCAACAGCTGTCATATACAAGTTACAAACTGGCTATGAGTTAGCAACTCCTATTTTTATTTCCATTTTGGAATGAAAGGAGGACACTGAAGTGTCCTTCATTCTTCTGTAAAACTTCCTTTTCACTGAAATTACAGATTTCTTCTAGATCTATCTATTGAATTAGTTGAATTCAAGAGAAAAATGCAACATTGGAGATGAAAATTACTAGGACAGTTGTTAATCACTGTAAATCTTGACTGTATTATAATGTGTGAGTTTATTGACTCAAAACCGTTTTCATCTTTTTTTTCCTCATGCTTTCTCTGAGACTGCCCTTCTCATCTTGTAAGACTGGAATATTCCCTGTGGCCTATTATCGAGTTCATTGATCATTTTGGCAATTTTGGTTTGGGTTTTTTAATTATATATTATTTTATATTTATTCCAGATTATTTTATTATATATTTTTTTCCACTGAAAGAAGCCATGATAAGCAAACCAAACATTACTGTTTAGTGCTGTATTACCACAAACTCAGTATCAGTGCCTGACATGTAAATGCTCCTATGAATTAGCACTCTCATTTTATTTTAAATGCAAATTCATCTTCATTGTAGATTTGTTGTGCAGACATGATTCATTTACCAAATGACAGAATTTTGTTACTCAGTAAAATGTGGTGCTTCCCAACTAAAACCCCAATTTAATGACATCAGAAACAGTCTTAGAATTATCCTCAAAATTTGTCCTAATCTTCCAATGAATTTGAAATCCTCCTTAGTTTCAACTTGATGCTCTTATAGGACAAACTTTCAAAGATGTTTAAAAAAAACCCACTCAAGAGAGAAATCTTACCTTGGTGCTTGTCACTTGAAATGGAACTTCAGAGCCCTTTGTATTTGAGGAAGTCAGCTTCTCAGCTGGTTTTGAAGAGATTAGATTCATGGTAGAAGGCTGATTGTGCAGAACAGAAGACAGGCAAAGTTGCACAGTCTCCTTCAGAGCTTTCAGCTGTGACTCCTGAGGAAAATAAAAAAACAGCACTTCTCTAAGATGTTCTATGATGAACACAACTGTTTATTTTCTCTATCTGTATTAAACAAAACATTTATAAGTAGCTGCTGCTTTTTCTTACTGATGGAAGGAATTAAGACTGTGTAAAGCAGTATTTTTCTTTGATCAGGTTACTGTACATTAGACACTAAACTGCCTACTTCAGTCACTGCACGTTCTTTCCATCCCTTCATGCAGTTTTGTGCACACTTACTATTGCTAATAATACTTAAATGTATTTGTTTCTGAAAAGAAAAATATAATTTACAAAATTTCATACAGTATCCAACCTTTTATGTATAACATCTACTGAGAAGTCATAAATATTGCAAGACACAGACTTTTAATGGAGTTCTGTCTATAACATATCAAATATAAGGTATTTTTCCACATTATAGATAGATTTTAATACAACTGGAAAAGCCCTTCCCTCATGAGGATATTATTCTTTTGCACAATATAGTAAAGAAATCATAGGTCTTTTTAACAATTAAGAATATATTTGTCCGGACCCACTACTGTCCATTAAGCCAAAAGAAAACTTCTAAGTGGTGAGGTGCTTGCAACTCATGTTAGAACATTTCTATTTTATTCCCATAAACATATTTATATATATTAATTGAAAAGAAGTCTGTAATTGAAATAAGCTGAGAGAACAAGAACAATGGGATAACAACAGCAGTGAAGAAAATAGTATTTTAAATCTTTTTTTCATCAAAGCAAGACACATGTCAAATGTTAGCCATTGAGGTTATTTCTTACACTAAATTCAAGGAGAGTCAGCAGCATTTGACCACCAATTAAAAACCACCTAGTTTCTAGGTTTTCTTTTTATTTATTAAAAATGCATCTGTAAATACAGAATATATTCACATTTCAATCCTAAAAGATTATTTAAAGGTACATAGATTAAGGTATACTATGGCAAAAGTTGGTGGAAAACATATGTATGTAGGTAAGTATGTATGTATATATGATGGAAAATGTATATATAACATTACACACTACATATCAAGTATATGAAATATTATATATAAAATATAAAAGTATTTAATATTCATGTTAATTCTAAGCAATGGCATACAGCATGTTTTAGTTTATTTTCTTCAGAAATATTTTTCAGAACATGACAGATATTCTGGCTACATCAGATAAACTTCCCCTGAACTGAAAGCAGGAAATGTATCTCATAACTGGAAAAAAAATGAAAAAATTATTTTTTCATAAAAAAAAATAAAGCCAGTTAGTAGAGTGTATTTCAATAGTAGGGCAAAAGACAATCATAGAAAAGGCTATTAATGCAGAGCACAATAGAGAAAATTAAAGAAATAAGAGATGGAACATGTTGGAACATGTACCTTCCCCTTAATCAAGGGTAACTCAAGATCATTGCTAATAAATCCCTTGGGGCAGATTACAGTGACAGGACACAGAATTATTTGTGGTTTTTATATATGTACATGTTTTAGTATAGAACAATTTGGTTGCAATAGAAAGCAAATATGTAGCCATTTGGGTTACTACCTACAGTAACACNTGATTGGCCAAAGTGATAGTCACAATCATTCCCTCTGAGATGAGGGAAAGCCCACAAAATGTAGAGTTCAATGTTTAGTCTTATGTGGGATGCCCAGCGTACCTCTCCTGAAGGAGCAGTTTATACTGTCTGGTGCAACATTGTGGATAATACACAGTCCTCTGATGGAAGGTCCCAGAAAAAGTCTGGGGACACATTGAGCATTTTTTGATGGTTAATTACACCTTGTAGTAAAGACGTGACAGCTGCCTCTCACATCAGCCTAGTTGAGACAGTTATGTCCCATCAGAAGAGATGAATACCCTCAAGCCTATATGTGAATGTCCCGTATGAATGTGAGTGTCCCCATACCTTCCCTGGGGACAGAAGTTTTACTACTGAGCCAATTATGTAAGGGAGGAATATTGGCACAATAAAAAACACTATCCCACTTCCACAGGGTTTGCTTCTTGTCATCCACTTCCCTTATCTGGCCCAAAGCCCAGTTTGTAGTCTCTGGTGGCTGGTGCTCACCCCCTCTGTCTTATGTGGATCAGAGGTTTTGCCATCACACCCCCAGAAACTCTCCAATCTCCCTCAGTCTAGGGATCCAAACTCAGTCCCAGGAAAACACTCTGCCAATGGCCCAAACAGCCTACTGTTTTGTGTCATTAAACATTAACATTTCAGTCTCCCACAGAATGGAATTTGGTTTGCTTGCAAACAGAGAAAATTGAATGTCTTTCCCTTAACGTGTATAGTCGGATTCTGTGTCCTTGAACTAATGGCAGAGTAAAAGGGAAAGGATTACTTTATTCATTTGATGCAGGGACCCTCTAATTTCCCTTCTGACAACAGAAGATACTAGCATACTTCTTTTCATGCAACATATCTTGAATCCTAACTTTCAAGTTAGTAACTGCACAGATAGTATAAATCACTGTTTGTTATGGTTAAGTGGGCAGAGATAGCAGACTGATTTTGCATGCTGATATGGACTCAGTCAATCTAGTTCCATATGACCCTAGTGCTTCCTGAAGATCACATCAATCTGAAATCACTCTCCTCTCATCCAGAAATTTCTCTGAATAATTTCTCATCCTCTCATCTCTCAATCCTGCCATCCAGTGCTTATTCTGCCTTGGCTGCAGCCATTACAATCATAAAAAAAAAATTAAATTTGTTTTCATCTTGTGGATAGCATAATTCAATACTCACTTTGCTGACAGATCTAGAAATGAACATCATAAAAGCACAGGTGAAGGAGACACTATTGGAACCAGGGATGTAATTTGACAAAGTTTTCTATAATCTTGCATAGATGTGATTGTGGTCAAAATAGGCTGCTTACTGGCCAATATACTGCCCACATATGATACTTGTCTTCAAATTTCCCTGATTTGTTTGTACTCCTACCACATGGCTAGATCCACAGAATTTTCAAAGCTGGAAGAGACCTTCAAGACCATCTGTCAACATAGCACCATTTTAATCACTCCTAAACCTACATGCCACATCCAGATGCCCCTTTAACACTTCTAGAAATGGTACCTCTTCCACCATTGGAAGAGGTGGTACCATGGTACTATTCCACCATAAGTTGCCTTCCTTGGCAACTTATTCTAATGCCTAACCACTTCTGCAGTGAAACTAAGATTCTAATTTCTAATCTGAACCTCCCCTGGCACAATTTAAGGTTGTTAAGTGTTGCATCACTCCTACAATATTCAGGCACAACTTAGTATGCATTTAAATAACTGAAAGGCTTTCATATATTTTTGTCAAATTACACCAAAACATTTTTCCTCTCCTCCGTTCACTTGTGACATGGCAGAAGAAACCAACTCCTGCATCATGACAGTTTCCTTTCAGACAGCTGTAGAGACCAATTAGCATGAGCCTATTCTTCAGACTAAATGCCAGTTCCCTTAGATGCTACTCAGAAGACATATTTTCTAGGCCTTTTACCAGCTTTGTTGCCCTTCTCCTAACTCACTCAAGCATAAAATGTCATATTTTAAGTGAGTGACCCAAAACTGAACACTATGTAAGGTGTGGCCTTATCAGTTCTGAGTACAGCAGAACAATCACTTTCCTAGTCTTACTGATCATACTATTCTTGATATTTAGGACCTGGTAATGCAAAATTTGCAAGCATTCCAAGGGTCTGTCATGGGAAATAGAAAACTACTCTAGTGTAAATAAACTTATGAGAGACATGAAGTCTACTGTTAGCACAAACTATAATGCAATAAATATCTAAATCTACTAAAAATCAAAAATAAAATTGTAAATGTAAATGAAAAATTTTTGAGCCATTTTTTTTCTGATTTGACTATCCTCTTCTTAACTAACTTCACAGATGTACTTAACTTCATGTATGATAATTAGTTCCACTGATTTCATTAGCATCACTCCTAGGTACAATTCAGATGCAATTTGGTATGTATCTAAATAACTTCAAGGCTTTCATTTGAGTTTGTCAAATTACATCAAAACATCCACAGCTGATAGAGGTGAACATGCTTACATTACATTACACTTCTTACTTTGTCAAGGGCTGCATTTTCCAGTTTGTCTTTTGCAACTGATAGTTTTTGCTCCAGATCTGTTAGCTGTTGAGCCTGTGGGAATCAAGAAAAAAAGCTGATGCAATCTACAAAGCATTTTTTTATGTGAGAAAGGAAAGAATATAAAGTTTACAAGTAATATCTATAGGTTGGGTCAGATTTGCTTTTCCTGAGGAGAAAAAAAAATGTGGTCAAATGTGCCCCATTGATGTGAATACAAGTTTATAATAATTCAATGTCAACATCAAAATTAATTCCACACCATAAAATATTTAATATTATGCCATAATAGCCTTCTGGAAAATTCAAGGTATTAAAATGTCTTTTAATTATTTTGTTCATTTGTATTACTTCTGAGTGCAAGTTGAACATTATTTTATGGTTTTAAACACTGAGATGCTAACATTAAGCTAAATTGGCATAAATAAACAAATTAGAAAACATCCAAGCATTCTTGCATGCAGACACCTTATGAAATTATACTGCCTACTAGTATACAAGGAGGTAACTCCAGATTTTTTTCCTCCATGTCTTTTTCTGGAAATATAAAAGGAAAATTCACAAGAATAGCTAGCTATGCAACTACATAGTGGGAAAGCATTTTGGGAGACTTGTGTTTGAAGTCAGGATCAGGCAAGTAGCCTGCACCCTGAGTGGAAGGACTTCTGGCTCTGTATAATGCATATGTCATTTATGGTGTGCAGGCATTCAGAAGATGTTTTAAAACGTTCAGTAAATAAAGACAATTACTTTCTTTCTCCTTCCCTAGGAGGTTTATTCCTTCCAGCCCTCTCACTGGAAGAAAATACATTCTCTGAAAGAATTTTCCATTTCAGGGAAGCAGGAGCTCCCAGATTCCTGTGGTACTCAGCACTGTCATTAATAACACATTACTATGCAATCAAAAGGTATAAGGATTCTTTTGTCATGAAACCTGCAAAACCCCCCCAGCCTAGTCATTGTTTTTGCTGTTTGAAAAGGGAACCATAGAAAAGGACACTGGACTAGCCAGTTATGTTTTCTCTCTGAAATTCGGATAAAGTAAATATACATTTTGTACAAGCAGAATAATTGGGTTTCTCAGATAAAGATTTTTATTTCAACTCAATATTTGTGAGTGCATTTTCCCTAAACACCATTCCATGCTCCCAGGTTTCTGGAGTTCAACCTCAGCCAGAAATTTTTTTTGTTGACAGACTTTTCAAGATCTGCACTCTGCTGATTGTAGCATAGCTTAGTGGATAGCCACACTATAGTGTAATATGCTGTAGCGTAAATCCTATAAAGGTGGTAACTTGGTCTCTGCTGGGTTAATGACAGTCCTTCCAGCACATGTCATAGATGAGGTGATGAGCTTAGGCAAGAGTGTAGTCGTCAGCAGACAGCTAATGTGATGTTTATTAGCATTAGGCATAGGTTTTACTGCCAAATGAAATGTCAAAAGCCTGTAACTTTCAGTTTCCAGCTCTTGTAGAAAACTGCATAGTTGCATTTTAAAACAGGATTAGGCCTTTGTCTTCAGATTTATGACTAGAGTCACTAGTCAAAACTAGCTCATGACTAGTTTCACTAGTCAAAACCAAACTTGTTTCAAAGTGGAAGTCAACTGTTTGTTCAGATGTGAGAAAGTCTCTTGTGAATTTCAGTCCATAATTTCCACTGTATCAATTTTGTTAAAGCTAACACCAGCCACAGTCTCTACATACATATCAGACCATTGGTCCTTTAGTCTAGCAACAGAGAATCCACTACAGAAATAATCCTTCATTTTATCCCAATACAATATCACTCACAATAAACATGGCCACAGACAAGGTTTGAAAACCTGAACATTGACTCTATCTCATACAGAGACACTTCTCACAGAACTATACCTAGGAATTTCTCAGCTCATTAACATTTTTATATTGCTATTGGATTATTTTTCAGTACAGCTATACAAATTAATAAATTCTCAAAGAAAATCAAGATTTGCAGAACTGTATATCTAACTGCATAATTTCAATTGCCAGAAAAAAAGAAAATTACACAAAATAACACATGACAAATGTGAGGCTAGGATGGTAACTCTGATAGTGTGCATTGCTCAAGAATTATAACCAAATGAAAGGTGGTGAGGCCCATACAACTAGGCAACTTCTTTTCTCAGCACAATCAGTGTTACAGTTTAAATCAGTGGAAAACCAGAACTACAGTTATGAATTAGAGGGTGTCTGGTTTCCTTCAATATATGCATTACATAGGCGTCTGAAAATCTGGGTAGTCGATAGAAAGCAGGCAATAGTGGTTAGAAGTGACTACTGTTTTCTTCCTTGCAGGGGAATGTCTGGTGCTATATAACACATTTAACTCAATGGAACTGCTTCCATATCAAAAGTCAAGTTGGATTAAAAGTACTTAAGTTCTTTAATAGATATTTTCTGTGAGAAAGAATTACTATATGGTAGTAACACTGTTCACATATGGGAAAACATTTGTGGTTTATGATTTTCTTCCAGAAAGCAGGTTTCAAATATACTAGTGAAGGTTTTCTGAATGCATAATTGACCAAGACTTATTGTCATTTTTCATAATACTGTCATATGTTGATGGACTAAAATTTTCTGTAGCATTCATGTATATTTAAATAATTTAATTTATTTATATAAATATTAATTTCATTTATTTATACATTTATATTTATTTCATTTTACAGAATATTAAGCAAATAGCTCAGTGATATCAATCCAACTGATACCACATAAGAATAAAATTCTGGCATTAAAAATGCCTTTTGAAGAATCATTCACTTGAAAGTAGTGATAGTTATTTACATCTTAATACCGAATCTGCAGAATAGTTTTTTAAAAGTTTTTTTTATCTCAAGGCTAAATTCATACTGCAATAGTTTCACTGCTGCTGCAATTTAGAAGATTTTAGGGAGCCTGAACGAACTAACATGGCTTTGATACTAAATAAAGAAAAGGACAAACACCAATAGGACAAAACAAGCCCAATTCCAATAAGTTGCAAAGAGTATTTAAAAAGACTAGCCTGGAAGAACTAAAAAAGTGTAAACTTTCTCTTAGGTATTTTTATAGAATGAGGTCTTTGACAGGAAACAGTGCAATAAATAGAAGCCTTCCAATGCCTAAAGGGTGCCTACAGGAAAACTGGAAGGGTCTTTACGCAAGGTCATGGAGTGATAGGACAAGAGGCTTTAATCTCAAAGATGATAGGTTTAGATTAGATGTTAGGAAGAAATATACTTTCTGTTCTATTCTTTACTGTGAGGATGTTGAGGCATTGGCCCAGGCTGTCCAAAGAAATTCTAGATGCTCCATCACTGGAAGTGTACAAGGCCAGGTTGGATGAGGATTTGAGAAGCCTGGCCTAGTGCAAGATGCCACTGCCCTTGGCAGAGGGAGTTGAAATTAGATGGTTTTTAAAGTCCCTTTAAACAAAAAACATTCTCTTTCTATGAAAAAAAATCTTACCTCATTTTCTGACTTCTCTGAGCAATTACTGTCAATGAAGTTCACTTTTCTAAATCACTTAAATGAACTAACCTTTACTTATTATGAATTACATTAGACTAAATGTCTACATGTCTTTGGAATAATGAATTTAGATGCTCAAGAATTTATAAATAGCATATTAACTAATAATGAGATGTTCATATTCCTCAAAGTCACTTAAAAGCAAAAAAAAAAAAAATGGGGGTGAGACAATTTTTGTTATCTGGAAAAATGGTGGCTAGAAGCTTTATGCTTGTCTCTTCCTTAGTCACATGAGAAAAAATTTAAAAATTCACTAGTAGTCTTTTGTGTACCATTACAGAAACTATACCTTTTGTTTGTTCTAGAAAATTAATCTTTTCAATGATCTTTCTAGGAGCAAACACAAACAGATACATAAAAGGAATAAATTACTGTTGGGTTACGTATTGTTGATGACATCGTGGTACATTACAAATAAGCTCCAAATACAGCTTCTGTAAGACCTCTTTCTGGTTTTTTACCCTATATGATGGTGTCCTTTCTCCCTTCTCCAATATTTCTGGCTAGCTGGGTGGAGGAGGGGGTAGGGTCACCTGACAGAACCAGAACAAAGAACAGGCAAACTTAACATCAAATGCCATAAGTGCCTTCTTAGAAGATGAGGAAATAACCAGGCAGGCCACACTTCAAAATCATGCTGCGATAGACTTTCTCCTCTTACTTCATGTACATGAGTACCAGGAGTTCGAGGGCCTCTGCTGTTTGAATCTGACATCAAAAGCTCCTAACATCCACGCTTCACTCCAGGAATTGAGAAACATGATCTGACAAGTGAAGCAGGAATCTGAAGATTGGTTCAGTGGGCTGTTCAAAAACTGGGGGTTCTCGGGATGGTGGACTTCAGTAGTGAAAACAATTCTGTCGCTTTTAATTGTTATTTTACTAATGGTACTGGTGTTTGGACTACTAAGTAGGATACTTTACAAAGCCATGAATAAACTAATCCCAACTACCTCAGATGTCAACCATGTGGAATTAGTGGACTGAAAGCCACCTTAGCCGGCCCACAAATTGTCCATAATTGGTGGACAAACTCACGTCCTGACTCNGACAATTTTTGTTATCTGGAAAAATGGTGGCTAGAAGCTTTATGCTTGTCTCTTCCTTAGTCACATGAGAAAAAATTTAAAAATTCACTAGTAGTCTTTTGTGTACCATTACAGAAACTATACCTTTTGTTTGTTCTAGAAAATTAATCTTTTCAATGATCTTTCTAGGAGCAAACACAAACAGATACATAAAAGGAATAAATTACTGTTGGGTTACGTATTGTTGATGACATCGTGGTACATTACAAATAAGCTCCAAATACAGCTTCTGTAAGACCTCTTTCTGGTTTTTTACCCTATATGATGGTGTCCTTTCTCCCTTCTCCAATATTTCTGGCTAGCTGGGTGGAGGAGGGGGTAGGGTCACCTGACAGAACCAGAACAAAGAACAGGCAAACTTAACATCAAATGCCATAAGTGCCTTCTTAGAAGATGAGGAAATAACCAGGCAGGCCACACTTCAAAATCATGCTGCGATAGACTTTCTCCTCTTACTTCATGTACATGAGTACCAGGAGTTCGAGGGCCTCTGCTGTTTGAATCTGACATCAAAAGCTCCTAACATCCACGCTTCACTCCAGGAATTGAGAAACATGATCTGACAAGTGAAGCAGGAATCTGAAGATTGGTTCAGTGGGCTGTTCAAAAACTGGGGGTTCTCGGGATGGTGGACTTCAGTAGTGAAAACAATTCTGTCGCTTTTAATTGTTATTTTACTAATGGTACTGGTGTTTGGACTACTAAGTAGGATACTTTACAAAGCCATGAATAAACTAATCCCAACTACCTCAGATGTCAACCATGTGGAATTAGTGGACTGAAAGCCACCTTAGCCGGCCCACAAATTGTCCATAATTGGTGGACAAACTCACGTCCTGACTCAGAATAAGCTCATTACCCTTCATTAATCTTATTTAACAAAATAAGGGGGAGGTGTGGGAGTGCATCAGTATCAAAAGCTTTATATTACTATGGCACAAATGGATTGGTCCTCCATTTCCCCCTCCTGCTTTGTAACTTGGTAACTTTCCTTTTCCCCTGAGGTCCTTGCCCATTGCCTAAAAGCATTTCTCTCCCCTACCCTTTCCGAGGTTTCAAAACATCCCCCAGGAATTCCCCTCTTCTCTTTCCTCTCCCTGGACACCTTTGGAGTAAACATTTCAGATTTACTCCCGGAGAGAGGGAGTGGACTTTGACCTTTGCTTTCGTCTTGAGGGTCTAGCACAATTCCCTCATGGCTATAGCTAGCCCGGCTGGCACAGGGGAACCCCAAAAGGTTGGATACTTTACACCAGTAAACCTACAGAAGGAGGACCAGATCTTTCCACAGGACCACTACTTTGACAAGACCACATCCACCACTCCACTAGAACAGCAATCACCATTTAATCTGACCTCTGACACCACCGTGACCAACAGGGTGTCAGGTCATATTCTGACTTTAGTAGTTTAAACCAGCATTTCTGTACTATGCCCTTATTATAATTTTCATATTAAATTGTAGTTGTGACCTGAAATCTCTTGCAAGATATTTGTGTGGGGTTAATTCCTCCCACTGGTTTACCTTCAAACCAGTGAAGTCAATTTAAAAAAACCCATTGTGATTGTCACAGAATAACTACAGCAAAACATGCAAAATTCTGCTATAAAGCAAGCAGTTAAAAAACCCAAACAAACTACTCTCTAGGCCTGTGAGAGAGCATAGCTACCTGTCTTAAATTTCAATATGTTTCAAGACATATAGAGAAACATTTACTACAACTAAAGCTAATAGACTGTGGAATATGGAGTCATATTTGTTAAAGTGGTTTAGCCTTATGCTCACCGGAAGGACCTGTGGGAAAGGCACAGCTGCATGCTGAACAGTTGGAAGTCTGCTGGGGGTGAGAGGCAGTTATGAGTGAGGAGACAGTCAGTTGTGTGACAGCTGGGAGTGAGATTATGATAGGCTGGAGGAGCCCAAGGACAGGGTATGAGCAGGAAGCTGATTGGGTGATAAGATGCATGCACAGCAGCACTGCAGCTGAGCTGGCCAATGGGAGCCCTTCTTTTGTTAAACTAAGTTAAATCTCGGTTTCTTTTAAGTTTTGTCCGGTAGAAATTAAGGGTATAAAGGGGGGGTTGATTTCTGCAATAGAGATCTTCTTTGGATGCATAAGAGGGTCCACGTCTCTTTGTTCCCTATTGCTACAATAGACTATAAGAGACCAAAGCAGCAGAAATACATAGAATTTTGGATTATGTCAGGTTTATACAAAAGAAAGTTAGCTAAGCTTTGTGAAAGCCTATACATAAAAGAGAACCTTGGTATGAAATAGAGAATATGGACCATACTTCCTCTTTTCTATTGTCTGCCTAGAAAATGGCTTTCATCAAAAGTGAACCACTAAAGATGGAATTGCCACATATATATAAGAACTTTTGTATCAGTACATACAGAGTGCCTTTACTTATTTATGTGTTTAAAAGGAAAAATGTATTAAGAATATTTTCATACTTTTCATTTCATCATATATCAGAGTCTGTTTGTATTGTGGGTACTTTTAATTTAATCTTCATCCTTTGTTAGGAAAACACAGTCCAAAGAAAATTAACTCTTTGCTAGCACAACCAACTAATAATATTTGAACCACAGGAGATCAATTTATTTGGAGATTAAATTTATCAATTGAAAATATCATAAAATAAATAAAGATATAACTAACCAGTTTGCTGCTTTCCATCCAGTTGTCATTTCTGACAAAGTCAAGGAAAACCTTTTAGAAAGCATTGTCTTATCTGAGTCTTTGTGACAGCTATAGCTGGACTATAACTACACAATTTGACCTTTACAGACACTTACCCGACCAGCTAGCTCATTAGAAGTAAATAAGTCCCCAGGCATGTTATTGATAGGACAGGTTCAAACTCAAGCATGGGACCTCAGCCAATCAATCCCTTTGAACCACAGGTGCACCCCTATCACTGGCCAGAGCTGGGCAGAGTTAAGACATGTGACCAATCACAGCTGTAAGAGTGGGAAATTCAAAAGCCCCAGTAAAAAAGGGGTACCTCAATAAAATCTGGCTGCTGCTGCATGAGCCTTGGTGTGTGCATATGTTGCATTCAGGTCTCCACCATCAGCAGCATTTGATACTTATTGTCTCAAATCAATATGCTTAAAAATGCTACCCGTTAAATGTATAGCAACAGGAAAGTCTCCTCTTCCAGACTCTATTCAGTTGTTATGCAGCATGACAAAGTCAGCCTGTAGCTTATAGAACTTATCCCTAATGATAAGATCTTGTGTTGAAAGATCTCTGGGGGGGAAAAAATCCTCTAATATTTTGCATCGCATTTATGTTTATACCTGGTATTTTATAACAGTTTTTTTAGTTTAGTTATATCTTTCCTACACAGTTTTGTTAAATTTCCCAAGGGAGGTTGCACAAGGTCCAGGTGCTGAGGAAACACACTGGATGAATAAACACATTGCAGAGTAAAGATCCTGTCTGAAGGCAAGAGAAATTGCAGTATCCTGTCAAGAAAGTTGATACAACAGGCCAAAAAGGAAACTGTTCCCAGTTTTGTCTTATCATCTCCCCTTAATACTGAACTACAGAAATTATATTTACCATTGCAGGGTAATGTAAAAGCAGAAAGAAAGATAAGAGCATTATTTTGGTGTGAGATAAATGAATGCAGAAATAAAGTTATAACAAAGTGATGTTGCTTTTTTTTTTCTTTTTTTTTTTTTAAGATTTCTACAAGAAAAATATAAGTTTAATGGTGCTCTGAACATAATTAAGAATACTTTAAAATCAGTTAAATTGACTAATTTTTCAATTATGAAAAGTCAGTTGAATTCTGCAGCTGATAATTTCAATACGTGCAGATGCAAATCATGGGGGAAGTAGTTGTATATGTGTGAAATTGAGTGGTTTAGGATAAAGCCTAGTCACCAGCAGTATACAAACAAAACTGTATTGGAAATCCTGAAACTTGCATCTTCATATATGTGGCAGCACACAAAGTACTTCTGTAAAAGACTATTACAAATTAAAAATATGTAATCAATTATTTCAAGCCCAGGAGGCAATATTAATGTTTACAGAAGTTCTCTTCCAAAGCAGGTCGTTGGTGGTTTTCTGCTTGATTTTCTTTTCCTTTGTTTTTCTTTTATTATTTAATCCCTTTCTCTCTTTGCAATATAGAATTTCATTGTCTTCAGTAGAGAAATAATAATTTAAAAGTCTGGGAAATCAGTTTACTGTGGCATGTAATTAACTTCGCTAATGGAGAGGGAAACACAGATGGCATCAGTTTTACTTCAGAGGGAGGAATGGTATAGATACTTACCAAATCCAGTCAATATGATGCAAAAATACTTTCACATAGTTTTGTATTTGACTCTGCCATAACAATGATTTAAATTATTTTCCCATGTCAAATAATGACTTCATTTGTCTAGAACTAGGTGTTTCTAGGTGTTTCAAAAGAATTTGGAAAATGGTTTTGACTCTAAATTTGCAATAGTGATATGGTCCTTAGTCCTTTAGAGTACTCACAGTACTTGAAACATTACTGAGGAGTATAAGAGTACTGAAGGTAAATTACAATCCTGTTCTTAATTTGTGAAGCTACGCTTCAAATAAACATGTGCGTTCAAGAGTATCATGGAAACAAGCTAAATACTATAAGGACCAGCAGAGGTTGTCAAGAGCTGTAAGCAAGGTTCTCAGCTACCCTCCCTTCTTCCTTTCTCTTCTGTCCATTGCTCCTCTCTCCCATTCATCCCCACTACAATCCCTTCCTGCCTTCTGCTTGCTAATGCTAATGTTCTATCTGCACACATCTTTGCTGCTCCTGATGCCACTGATTCCAGACATGCACTGGACGTCACAGACATCCTCTAGTTTAATGCTATTAACTGGGAACCTGGTGGTTCTGAACATGTGGAGAAGCCTTAAGGACTCCCCAGGGCCAAGAGCAGATCTTTATTCAATGAACACCCACCCTGACCGTAACATTTCAGCAGGAACTGATCGTATTTGTGTATCCAACTGGATCCAAGATGGTTTGCTCCTCAGAGGAAGGTGCAAAATTATAAACCATGTCACTCATGGTAAAACCATCTACAGAATACATATTAGCAGTTTCCTGACTGGTTGTAAGCTAGTAAATTTGTTAAGGTACTTAAGTTGTTGTATTATTTCTTGCAATAGCCAATCCTCTTTGCTTGCTTTTTTAAAGTTAAATTCTACCATGCAGCAAAGTCTAAGTACATTGATAGGCCAGGTGTTGTTAGCTGCTACTCACATTTGAACTTTTTCTTGTTTTTCTAGGACTGTCTATCAATATATTTTTTCTTAGAATTTGAACAAAAGGAAAAAGAGATGAAGCAATAGATCAAATATGTCTGAAACCCTGAGGAAAAAGCATTAGAAAAAAGCAAAGATATCAAATCATACCACTGAATCATAGAAACCTTTTACTTTTACATTACATTCTTCATCTCTTATTACTATCATATTTACATGTTTGCATTTCAGGAACAAAAAAAAAAAAAAAAAACAAAACTATTTTAACTCTTTCCTGTTTTAGTAAAATATGGGACTTCTTCCAGGGCAATACAGCCTAATAATTGGAAGACAATTAATGAAGAATAAATAATTTTTAAAATAAGTGGTCTGTAATGCCTGAAAGAAATGCAGACCTCAATCTAGCAAAGCACTTAAACTTAGGAGTACTTCACTGAATCAGAGCTTTAGGATGATAATTTAAATTATTGCAATTAAGAGTAGTGTCATTCAGAGCTAGCAAGCACCTACTTACAAAGGCAGTGATAAAATTAAAAACATTCAGTGGCAATTTTTATTGATAATTTCTTGGTTTTCTCAATATAATACAAAGCAAAATTCAGCTTTGGTCAATTCTTTAAGGATAACACACTGAATGCTTTAAGGGACTGAAATCTGACAAAGAGACAGAAATTCTTCGTAATTTATAATCTTAGTAGAGATACTGACAAGCTCTATAGCCTTGGGTGCTTGAATTAATTTTTGTGATATTCATTACTTGTCTGTCCCATGGCTTTATATCACATAGGAAGAGTTTTAAAAATATAAATATACACACATATATGCTCCCTAATTAATCAGCTAGATTATAGAATGCTTTGAAAACATAAGAAGTGTAAGTAAAATATGATAAAGAAGATATGATCTACCATTTCACTGGAATCTTAGAGAAAAAGCTGCCTTTCCCCCCCTTTTCTCTTCCACTTAACCCCCAGAGGTGTCGTTCAGAGCCTTTGACAGTAATAGGTACAAGAATTTAAGAAACAGTTTCTTGACATTGATTATGCAAAATAGAAATCAAACAATCCCTCCTGATTTTTCACATATATCTGCAGAATTAATTTATTCAGAGAAGACATTATTTTGATCGACATGAACTGCAGCTTTTCTTAATGCCCTTTAGAAACGTAATATCTGTAGTTTACATCCTTCTGATGAACTGGTCCAAGAAGCTTGCAATGTACAGATCTTTATGGACAGCAGATTTCCCTAAAGTCCTCAGTAAGCCACACAGAAAAAAAAAATTTAGTGGGATGGGAAGGGAGTGGAAGGGGAAAAGGTTGAAGTCCAGTAATAGGAAAGTTGCTAACAGCCAGGATTTTGTCCCAAACACTCATGCTGTGCCAGCAGGAAGACTACCCATTTCATTTATCAGAAAGAGTAAGAGCTTTATAAAATAGCCTCAACAGCAAAGCTAACATTAAATATGTTATGTTTCCAGTACCAAAGCAATTAGAAGAGAAATATCACCTGTTCTTGCCCAAACCTAGCAGCCTCTCTCTGATCAAGCGGTGTCCTGGGTTACAATATGCTGTGTAACCAAAGTATGCATTCTACCACCTTCTACATGACCTTCTGATGAACTGTTAAGGTGGGTTGAACACTGTTTCTCCATTTTTGCCATGACTCAACCATGATAACTACTTCTGGGAAGCAGCAGCCACCCTGAGGGATCATCTCTACTAATGGCCCATCAAGGACATAATTACTCATAGAATCACATCAGTCCATTGTGAAATCCCCCACCCTAGGGGAAGTACTGAGCATTCCTGCCTCTATATAATCTGGGATTTGGGACACAAGGACACCTACCACTGGATTCCCAGAGGACAAGAACTCTCCATCACCACTGGACCTCCAGAGAAGGACCAGACCTTTCCATATGCTCACCACTTTGACAAGACCACATGCATCACTCCACTGTAACCACCTTTTAATTGGACTGCTACCACCTCCCTGACCAACAGGGTATTAGGTCATGTTCTGACTTTGCTAGTTTAACTCAGCATTTCTGTACTGTAATTAATTATTACTGTAATTAATCCTTTACTGTAATTTTCCTATTAAATTGTAGCTTTGACTTGAAATCTTTCACAAGGTATTTCTGTGGGGTTTATTCCTCCCACTGGTTTACTTTCTACTCAGCACAGATACATAAAAAAACTTTCCAGACTATATCAAATAGCTTCTACTCTGCTTAGTGTGTCTGTCTTCAGACATGAAAAACAGAAACAAGCACACTGAACCTACCCTCCCCATATCTCATATGATTTAGGAGGATAGCGTAAAGTTGCTGCTCCCTCTGCTTCATAAATCAAATTTTCTTGGTCAGGATAAAGATTGATGAACAAACCTGCAAAAATATTTCTGGTTACATATAAAGGATATATCAATACTAGCAAAGCAGATGTTAAATCTCATACAGAATTACACATGATCAAGAGGTGTTCCAATTATTTACATCTAAATATATAACACATAGCTCTCCATATGTGGGCCTTTGGAATCCACAATCCATCAGTATTTTCCACCTAAAGTTTTCAGAGTGTTTTAATTGCATTAGATCATAGTTTACCAAGAAAGGCAAGGAACTATCCTTATTTTGCAATAAGAGCACTCAGAGGAGAACCCACACGACCTAACTTGGGACCTACATATCAGCTAGTGGCTCTTGTGTTCATTCATAATAAAGAGTTATGTCTATTCAATGTAAATCAGGGACTTTAAGGCATAATTCATGTGTTCAAATGTAGCCATAGTCTTCAGAAGATAATACTGCAAGGATGTGAAGTGGAGAGTACGGTGGAGAAAGCCAGATGAAACCATGTCTATTCCCATTCACACTAGATACATTTCCTCCCTTAGTACAGTTCTTTACTAGTGCCTTAACTACTACATTGTCATAGTTTACTGAATTATGATTAGGAGAAGTTGGATTTCATTGTATGCATGCCAGTGACTTGCTGGACAGCCTTTCCACTGTGTTCACTTGTTTCTGTTTCCATTTTCTTTTTCATGTTCTGTAAGTGTTTTTCAGGTGGGTAGTACTTAGCAAGAGTTCCCTTGCCAAGCATTAGTATACACCCTAAGCATAACTCAGATTCTTTTTGGGATCACTGTGTATTAGCATAATGAAAATAACAAGTAGATAATAGTGCTGAACAATCCTACTTCTTCAGCCAAAGAAAACCAACTTTCACAGCAAGGCAAAATTAGAATTTTTGATCTTTACCTCTACTCAAGTTCTCCATTATACTGAATTTGAAGAAAGATGTTATTTTTGTTAATGCTAGATAGCACTAAAAGTTAAATGCCTAGATCTATAATATACCAAATTTTTTGTTTCTAAATCTGTTTCCCTGGTTTTGGTTTTATGAAGACCAGAAATAAATGTTCCTGAAATAACTTGGAATAAACCTATGCATCAAAAAAAAACAGAAACAAAACAAAAAAAAAACCACAGAAATCACACTGTGTCTTTTAAATGTCCTACATTACTCTGTATTTACAGCACTATATATACAATAAAGAGACAGTAGAGAGAATTAAACACTTCCAGAAGACAATTTTGAACTCATATTGACATGAATGACTTTGTATGTAATTCTTGGTCTAGTCACTTTGAAGATGACTACTTAATCTTCATCCTTTATGCTGGGAATATATAAAAGGACTACTCCATCAACAGTCTTCAGTCAGGTGACCTGCATCTCTCTCCTCTTCCTTTAACAAGAATTAACTTCTCCGGGTGTTAACAACAACTTGATGCCCTTCAGCAATGTCTTTATGTTTTGTCCTCTCCTCCTCTATTTTTAAAATTTTTATTATTTTTTTAAATATGCCAACTAGAACAGACTATTCATCTGGATTGTTTAAGCAACAAACACTTCTTTTTCTTAAATCTTCAGACCTAAGGAACATTACATTGCTCAAGTTTATCATAAACACAGAGATTTGCTTAAAAATTAATAGTACTTGACATGGAGGAGTGCTAATTAAAGGAAAAACAAGAAGCATCTGTAAAATATTATATCATTCAGTTAGAAAGATGAAAGACGTTACAGAATGTATGGAATAGGACAACAGGTCCTATTCATCAGCAGTAACCTAGAATTTTGCTTTTTGTGAGCACAAAAATATAGATATATTTCTGAAAATTTGGTGGTATTAAGTCTGCCTTGGTGTTTTGAGCTCTTTTCAAAACAAACTTATTCCTTATAACTGCAATAATAAAGGCAGCTATCATATTCCTACTTTTCTTCAATGCTGTATTAACCCTAATACTTCATGTAATTATACTGGAATAAAACTTACCTTAAAAATCAAATCCTTTTTCCCATAACGAAGCTCTTTTAGCTGGGCTTGGATCTTTTTTGACTGAAAGTAAGAATAATAAAATCAGGTTTTGGGTTTTTAAAGTTTTTAATATTAAAACCATAATGATTTCTGAGAACAGCAGAATCTAGATCAGATTTAAAATATAGAACACCTTCCTCCAAATAATTGTCAATTGCTTTTCCAGGTTTACAAGTCAAACCATCCAAAAGTACTGAGGAAAATGTAAAATGGCACTCACCTAAAGAACATACTTGAGTTAGTACTATAAAGAATAGCTGTTGGGCTTACACATTTTAGACATGAGTTTTATAATACTTTCCATGAAGCATAACTGAATGCATCACCTTCAAAGTAAACAATCTTATTCTTAGAAGTAAAAAGACTTCATAGTCTTACACAGGTCTTTGTAAAGATCAGGGTGTTCCAGGTGGTATTCAAAGGAACTAGGTTCTCTGTTAGTAATCATGCCCTTGAAAACAGGCATAGTTATGTTTATTTATATCAGTTTAAGATTGTATCTATTTATTTATTTTTTATTATATTGTTAAATATATTCTTAAAATAATACTTAGTAATAGTCTATATATTATTTTATTAATTTAAACAAAAATACAATAGAAATTGATTTTTTGTACAAAACCAAACTACCCAAGGAACATTATTTCACCATATATCTAAGAATCCTCTCAAAATAATAATTAGTTTTTAATAAAATCCACAGTCCTGACCATTAAACACAGGCCTCTAAAATACAGTCTGATAGTATTGTCCTGGCATGTGTCCTTTTCTGTGTCCTGGAAATCCCAATGTTTGCATAACTCTGTCTTCCTTTCTCAAAGGCCATGACTTGTTGGAGAAGAAAATTCAGCAATGCAAAAACTATGCAGGACCACAAGCATGCTCCCACTGATGCAACTAGACAACAAGGAATCACTGTCTGTGTCTCTGTCTGCATGCAGCCTAAGGGAGCAAAGCAAAGCTTCCTGGTAGGCAATTCTACCTACAAAAGGTATTGGATATAAAACCTGAAAGGATACTGAATTCACACAGTAGTTAAACTTGGTAAGCATCATACTTAATTGAAAACAGAAAACTGACTGTTTCTCTGGCTAACCTAACTGGCAAAATTACCACAAAAAATTATTCTCCTGTAGCATTTCTGTTTGTTCTAATGGTAACATGCTTCATAGATGCAAATTTGCCAGGATGATTCATAAAGTAAGAGATTCTCACACTTTGAAATACACTCACAATCTGCTGTCTTGACTATTACTTATGTTTAATTTTCTGAAGATCTCTGACTGCCAGGGCTTGTCACACTGTAATAAAATTAAATTATCCTTAGGTTTCATCCTTAGATGCAAATATTAAGTGAAACATAATCAGAGAAAAGATCTTCAAGGTAAGTGCCAAAAGTTCAAATATTATGCAGCTAGGTGGTGGTTTGGCCCTGCCTGGATGCCAGGTGCCCACCAAAGCCACTCTATCACTTTTCTCCTTAACTGACTGGGGAACAGAAAATATAGCAAAAGATTAATTGTTTAAGAATAGAGAGAGGTTGCTCACCAATTACTATCATGGACAAAACAGACGACTTGGGGAGATTACTGAGTTTATTACCAATCAAAATCAGAGATGGATAATAAAAAGTAAAAGAAATCTTAGAAACAGCTTCCCCCCTGCCTCTATTTTCCAGCTTCTACCTTCCCCTCCTTCAGCATCACAAGGACACAGGGAATGAGGGTTTTGTCCCCAGTTAATCACATTTCTGTTGCTGCTTCCTCCTCAGGGAGAGGATTTACCCTGCTCCATCATGGTGAAACATATTTAACATATTTCCACAGGAAAGAGTCTTCTACAATCTTGTTCCATGTGAGCCCTTCCCATGGGCTACATTTCTTTACAAACTGCTCCAGAACAACCCCTTTCATGGGGTTCAGTCCTTCAAGAATAGGTTGCTCCAGCATGGGTCCTCCATAGGGTCACAAGTTCTACAAGGAAACCTGCTCCAGTGTGGGCTCCTCCCTCCATGGATCCACAGGTCCGTGCTTCAGAACTGGTACCACAAGGTCACAACCTGATTTTGGGGTATCCACCTGCTCTGACATGGGGCTCCTCCTCAGGCTGCAAGTGGATTTCTGCAGTCCTGTTGTTCTTTCCATAGGCTGCAGGGGCACAGCTGCTTCACCACGGCCTTTTGCCCCACAGACTGCAGGGGAAATCTCAGCTCCAGTGCCTGGAGCTCCTCTCCCTCTTTCTTCACTGACCTGGGTGTCTGCAGAAATGATTCTTTCACATATTCTCAATCATCTCTGTCAACAATTTTTACTGTGCAATAACTTTTTTCTTCCTTAAATATATTATCACAAAGGGGGTACAATCTCTGATTGATTCAGCCTAGGCCACTAGTAAGTTCATAGTGCAGCCGGCTGACGTTGGTAGTGTTGGACACAGGGGAAGCTTCTGGAAGCTTCCCAGAAAAAGCCATCCTAACAGGTCTCCCCAAAATCTACCAAAATCTTGCCTTGCAAGCCAAATACATTAGGAAAAACAAACTTGAAAAAGAGGGAAAAACAGAAAACAATTTGCACACACTACTCATTTTTTAAGCAGTAAAGAAGGGAAGAAAATACATCTGTATTCCTACACTGTGATATCTTTGAAAGCAACAGTGGGGATAAAGGAAGATAATAGATTTTGAAAACTTTAAAAAATACTCCTAACCCTATTATTTCCTACCTTTGAGAATTTATCAAAAACTTGACCTCCTCAGTACTGATCACTAAGTTAAAAGGTAGAGACTCTAATGAAGAAAATTAATTCAACCATATTAAAGAAAATTTTAGTACAGAGAAAAGTTTTAATGTTTTGTTTTCATTCTGGAAAGGTACAATGATCTTAACAGAAATTATATATGCAACAAATAAACCAGACTAAATATGAGTACATCAAAATCACATGTAATAACTTTTAAAAATAAAAAGTTACATAAAGAGAGTGCTTACATGAGTGCATCTCTACATTCTTCTGCTCACAAGAGTACTTCTACATTGAGGAATTTGCCAAAAATAGTGCTTTTGTATCATTGATTATCTAGCTCTTTGGAAGAGGGGAGATCTTGCTTTCCCTCAGAAAGAGGGGAGACCCTCTTTCCCTTGAAATAATGAAACATTATGGGAAACAATAATAATAGATCTTTCCTGTGTGTATGTTTATTTCAAAACAGGCATTTGGCAATTCCTATCTTAGTGCCGACATGGAGATCATGGAAATGAAATCCATTATATATATGTTATAGATGTATGTATAGAGAGTTATATCATAGGCATGGCCAGATGGTTTTATTTGTCTAAAACTTGAGTTTGCAACTTGCTTTCTAATACATTTGAGCTGCTTCTTGTGAAGTCACAGAAATGAGCTGGAATGAGAGCACTTTAGGAACACTCACCATATAAGCATAATATATATTCTGATGTGTGTGTGTGTGTGTGTGTGTGTGTTTGTGTGTGTGTGTGTGTGTGTGTGTGTGTGTGTGTATTCTTGTGTATATATATAATACACCAGAACCTAAGTACAAAAGACTTGGATGCAAACTTCTTTTGGGTACATTAGATTTAGAATAAAGAGTAATATTCCTTACCTCTTCTGCATGAATACCACAAAGCTTGTTTCCTGACAAGAGCTTGTTTTTGAGGCTTTTGTTCTGAGAGTGGGACAAAAAAAAAAAACCAAACCAACAAAACAGTTTATTAGTAGGTGTCACTAAAATATTAAGGGACCCTTTAACTATTTGATCATACTGGCTTTATTTTATATATAGATAGCATCTTAAAGTCACCAACAAAGATATTAACGAGACAAGAGAGATTAATCAAGGCAAAGTATCCTCCTACAGAATTCTAAAAGGCATTTGCATTAAAATTTGCTTCAACAGGAAGAGGACTGCCCATAGAAACCTTTCCAGAACACTGGCAACTTAAAGCAATTTAGATTTAATATGCTTAAGTACAAAAGGGCAGAAAAAACCCTCTAACCCTTGCTTGATGTCAACTTCATAGCTCAGTATCATTTTCTGGAAATAATTTTAACAGCTGAGTAATAGGGCCAAGGTCTCATCACTTGACCTTGATGACCAAAATTAAGGGGTGTTTTTGCTAAATTTCATAATTTAAAACTGCAACTGATCAAAACCAGTAGAAAGTTAGTTACCTAATACAGCATTTTGTCTACTCACTATGCTTTTCATGTAGGGGTTTTAATTATATTTCTAATAATTTTCAGGGAAAATAACAAGCCTTGACAAAATTAATTCTTCATAGTAATTATTTTTCTACTCTTTGCTTATATTGTCCCATAACTGACAGTTAAGGGTAAAGGTTTTTCTGCAATGTGATCATCTTTTAAAACTGGTCAAAACCATAAGAATTCAATAAGCAGATCTACAAGTGCTGAACATAAATGCTTAACACTAAAAAGAAATTAGAAGAATACGAAGGTGTTTTATTGAACTGTAAATACACAAATAGAAACAGAACCCACCACATTTCAGGAATGTATGTTTGTTACTGAATAGCAATAGTTTTCCTGTACATTGTTGCACAGGAACATTAGAAAAAAAATGTAATTCCATCCAGTTCAAATTTATGTCCCCATCCCTCTGAAACACAGGAAGCTTTAATTCCAGATTTAGAAGCTTTTAGTTTCTCTTGAAAAAAACCCTTCTTTATTAAAGCAAATGCAAAGAAACTAAAATTTCATTTGAAACCCCATTTTCATGATCCTAAAAAAAGGAGAAGACCTGACATAATTTCACATTATCACTATTGCTGGCTACCATGCACCAGTATACACTACTGCACAAACAATTAATTTTTCCCGGCTGTTTTATATGGATGTCCATAGTTCTTTGATACAACAGAAAGGAGCTAGAATGTTACATTGAATGAGAGAATCCAACAACCCAGATTTTATCTTTCAAAACATGATTTGCAAAGAGCTGGGTGTTGTTCTAGTGTCACAGTCAATCTTGCTTCTTTGGTTCTTTGTTTAAAATTCATATTGCACCTCACCAAAGAGCAATACCCTATTGCACTAACTACTACAGAAATACAGAATAACAACTGTCTCTGAAAAAAGGAACTGCATAGCAGATACAAGATGAACAAAAGTAAACAAAATAAAAATCAAAGACATGACTCACCAAGGGTACACCTAAAGAGTTGTGTTGTGCTTGTGAACACAAAAAGAATGTGTTTACACGCATCCTAATGGTTTAACATGAAGATCAGGATCACCTTTTGGGATGATCATGAAATGGATGTGCCAAAGACACTGTTATATTAGGCACTTGCACTTAATTAACACAGGGTACCAAGTTATCCCTTTGGTTTGACTAACTCACTATCCTCCAGTCCCTCTACAGATTGGTGATGGCTAATTCAGTAGCACTCTGTCCATATTTCAGAACCAAAGTAAGAATGAATTGTAATCACAACATTTTTATTAATTTATCTTCCTTTTGCCTGGTATAAACTATTGTAAAAAATAACTTCTATTTAGTCTTTTGTAAGTAATTTCTACATTGGCTACTTTGAGAATACTATGCAGTAGACCAGAATGTAAAAAACTGTGGCAACAGAACACACAATTCCAGATTGTTGAGCAACAGATTGTTGCCACCCATCCTCCTTGTGCCAAATAAACCGTTAGGAGATGAACTCAATTTTGGAGATTTAGCTAGGTTTAACATGGTTTATGAACTCTGTCTCATTATCCAGTCTATTTGCAACAAAAATACCCAGTAGGGTTATCAGAATGCAAGCAAAAGAGTCCTGATTCAATCTGAACTCAATAATGCTTTTAGAAATGAGATCAAGCATTAAAAGTTAATATTTTTGAGAGCATAATAAGTAGGAGTTTGTCAGAAGTAGATGACAACTTCTTCCCTACAGTTTGGGGGATTTTATCTTACTTCACAAATCACATAGCACTGTTGAAAATAGTTTTACATCCTGATTAATAGTACCAATTTTTATAGCAGAATATGAAGCATAGCATAACGTAAAGAAAAAAACATATTAAGTATAACAATCTTTTTAAAATTCTGATTTAATTTTTTTTTCCCTTCTTCTGAAAGAAGTCTGATCAGATACATATTCTGGAAGAATATGTCCCTTTTGTTAGAAAGAGGCTATTCAAAGTCAGATTAATTAATCAATGAAATTTTAAATTTACAAATGCCTATTTATTCAGTACAGAACTTCTGACTTCTAAGACTTATAAGGACTAAAGATTATGCTCATTTTCCTATTAGGCATCCCTCAAAGAGAAACAACAAATGAACCAATTAGAATTTTACAGAGATTGTATTTCAAATACTTCATTTGTAATTAAGTACTTTAATGGAAAAGATCTTGAACATTTCAAGCTGAAAAAATAAGGAATTAAATATCTGTAAATATATATTTAGTAATCAATTAAAAATTGTATAGAATAATATTTTCACTTAGGAAGGGCCTTCTAGACTTAGTGTTAAAATATAATTATATTCAAAATAAATAGGCACTTTAATGTATTTGAGCATATAAGAAAGCTTATAGCAAAGCTGTAAGTATTTGCCTGCAATCATATCATTAAGCAAAGTTACTGTTGTACCTACTTCTTTATGAATTTTTTTAGCTCATTTGCACCATTTGCACCAGTAGTTTCAGTGTATTCCTAAATTCTGGTGAAAAAAATTGCTGTCAGTGTTTTCCTCATGGGCAAGACACCTGCTGTCTCTTCCCATGCAGTTTGTTCTTCTTGTCCTGGTACCTATATTCAGTAATACCACACAAGTCCGGTATCCATTCCTTTTCCACTGTGAGAGACTGAAACGTTATGGCTAATGGCTTAAATATTGTTAGAAAGGGCTTTTTGTCCATTATGCCAAAACTGTATAAAGAAGCTGCTACAACTAAAACTCAACCCTTCCTGAATATGCCTTCTGACTGGAACTTTAGACAGGGAGTTAAACCACCTAAGACAACATGAGATAAGATGAAAGTGACACTCTTATCCAATTATCTCAGGTCTAGGTAAAAGAAAACAGGTTGAGGAAGAAGAACATATCTACCATAAAGCCAGACCCAGTGTCTCTCCTGAAAATCCACTCTGCCTGGGCTCAGGGTGGGAGAGGTCATAGCCCACAGATTCATTTGCTAAGGCCAGGTTTGCACGCACTCCTCACCAACCAAAAGGGGAGGATGAGAGTTTTGGGTGTGTGGCAAAACCTCTGATCAGAGGCAGTGAACACCCATCCTCCCTTACACAAACCAGCTCAGTTGTAAGCCCCTCTACATCCCAGGACGGTGACATCCAAGTGGGACATTCACTTGAGAGGCAGCTGAGGGAGTGTCATAAAACCATCAAACACCCCTGAAGTGCTCCCCCAGAGTCATTCTTGAGGCCTTGCAAAGGACAATGCATATGATGCAACAGATCCAGAGTCTCTGTTGCATGAGACACTGTCAAACTTGCCCTCCCAGGACATTCCTACCTGGCCCAAACTGTATATTAATCCATTGAACTCTGTGTTTTGTGGAACCCTAAACATCAGGAAGATCAGAAGAATAAAATCAATGGTATGCTGTTGGGATCTACAGTGATGATATTTTCTACTTAATCTGTCCCTCTGTCACTCTCTTTTTTTCCTCTTCTCTCCTTTTTTTCTATTTTTTTCTCTCTCTCTTAACCTCATATTTACTGTTAAATAAAATCTATACTATTGACTCGGGAATATGGGCTCATTTGCACCTTAATTTGGGCAGAGACATCTCTCTAACAATTTTAATAACTGGATTGTAACTGCCCACAAAAGTCAAAACTCTTAAAGACAGTTTGCTAGATTTGTTGACATATTCTTCACAGAGCTTCTATACTGAAAATCAAAAGCTTTCTGCCTTAGTCCCTGGGTATTTTTGTTTTTCCTTTTATCTTAGAAAACATTTTACTGAAATAACACAGAAATAACTTAGAAATATGTTACTGACAAACCATTTCTATATTTTGTTTGGGTTCTAATATTATTTTTAAAGTGTGAGACTAGACTTAGAGAAAAAAAAAATCATTATATAAGCATTAACTTTATTTATGTTATGCCTAAAGGTCTACCTCCAATATAAAAGCACAAAAAAGAACCTGTAAGTGTAATACTTTTATTGCCAAAATTACTTTGGAACCTGAAAGAAAAAAAGAAATCCTCATTTGTTGGCTACAAGGTTATAGGTTCCTTTCTCTTCCCAACTTTGGAAAATAAGCCTTTCATTTCTGCATCTATTTTCCTGAATCAAATGCCAGTAGGCTGGCCAAATGAACACAAAACATTTCAAGACCTTCACCTATGTTTTTTAAAAGGCAGCAATTCCTACCATAACAGATTAAGCACTTCACGTCTCCAGAGAAGGTAGAGAGATGTGACTACTTTAGCATTCTTCCAAAACAATAACCATGATGCCAATCAGAAAACTTAGACAAAGGCTTACAAAGCAAAGCATTAACTGTACACTTGAAAGCTCAATAGAACCATTTTTACAGTTGCAGTTTTAGTTATTTCCTTTTCTGCAAATAAATTTTATAAAAATCATTAATTGTATAGCTACATAGTGTATTTTTTATAACTTCTCCATCTGATTTTAGCATATATAGTAAAAGCCTCCTGAGGGGAGAGTCACAGTTTATAGGCATTGTTAACTGTGACAAACTACTCCCAGGTCCAGTTTAGAGGGGTTTATTATCATTGTAAACCTGAAGTTAAGGGGATTAGCATTTATCTGATGCATAGCACATTTTACTAAAAGAAGGCTGAGCTTACACCACCAAAGTGAAAGTAACAAAATTTCAGATGTTATTTTTTGAAGTTAGTTTATCTTGATTTCTGGTCACACAATGAGTGCTTTAATACTCTTATGTTACACTTTATAATTTGAAACGCCAGTATTATCTATTTGAATCAGGATCTAAACCCAGAATGAATAAACGATATAACCTAGACATACATACATACCTAGACAGTACAAAACAATTGAAAGCGCAGGACACAAAGTATGTTCAAGCAAAGGCAGTCACTTTCTCTCAGAAAATTAATCTCAGCAATTCAATTCTGACACAGTATCTGAGCTCTGACATATTTTCTTTTTGTGGTATGAAAGATAAATTTGGCTCTGCTTCCCCTTGATAAATAGTGCAAATCAAACCATGCTAAGTGCCTGCTCATCATAGCAACATTTCTCTCTTATGTGCAATACTTCAAAAAAGCCATACAAACCCAAGAACACAAAAAAACCCTGGACTCTGGTCAGCAGGAGTGTCAGGGGCCACCTGCCAAGATGAATGATTTTCCATCTCCTGTGAAGCCAGAGTGGCTCACTGTGTCTTTAAGAAAAAAATCAGAAGATGTCAACAGACTAAAATCTCATAACTGGATTTATCTGATATCACAATTTATTGGTATCCAGTTTGCTTTGGATATTAGTTTAATACTTCACAATGATAAAAAAATGTTTTATATCTCATGAAAAACTGTGACTGCTTTAATCCCAGCAGGGTTGGCTGAGCCCTTTATCTTTCTGAGACAGATAAATTGAGTTTCCAATACTTAAGTTTATTAGTTAAGATCTCTAAAACTGCTTTTCTATCTTTTGTTATGGTCAGTGAAGACACTATGACTTTTTTTAAAGGGTGTTTGCTTTGACATCCTTGAGCATGTTTAAGTTTCTTTTCCTCACAGTTTTTTAATGGCCAAGTGTGTCAAAGATCTGAAAAACTCTTCCCTGTCAATACATACATTTATCTATCTCTATCTCTATCTCTATCTCTATCTCTATCTCTATCTCTATCTCTATCTCTATCTCTATCTCTATCTCTATCATCTCTATCTCTATCTCTATCTCTATCTCTATCTCTATCTCTATCTCTATCTCTATCTCTATCTCTATCTCTATCATCTCTATCTCTATGTCTTTTCAAATCTGTCTGAATTAAAACTCAGTAAGCACCATTGTCCTTCTAGCTCTGAATTCCTGAGAAAAGCCCACTTTCACTATGGTCAGGCTTCAGTGTCTCTGTGCTAATGCACTCTGTCTGTACTGTTATTTAGGAGGCAAGTGCAAAATCCGGAAGCTGAGAGCCAAACTTGGTAACCCCAGCAAACACATCCCACTGCCACTGCTGTTAGCTTAGATATATTTAGACTGTTAAGTGCATTAGGTCTTTTTCTACAACCTGTCCCCCAGCCTTACTCTCTTATGTTACAGGAAAAGCTACTTAAGAGCAAGCTTTCCAAAACAAACAGTATTTATTTCTTTTTCTCTTCCTATCTCTGCTAACGCTATAGGTTGTTCATTTTCTATTGTATTTTACGTAGTCCAGATGACCTGAACAAGTTGATAAGCAACACACTCTTCTATTCGAGCTTTTAACAGGAGGTTTGTGTTGGTTGTGTTTGTGTTGATGTTCCAATCATTTCAATAATTGCTATAGGCAAGCAAAGATACTTCTAATTCTTCCCATGTCTGATAATCTAATTAAAACCAGCAGCATATTAGATACAGAACTCACTTGTACAGAATTTCCATCTGCAATGAAAGGCAATTGCCTATGCCATACAGGGTAATTTAGAGAAAAAGCCTAGCAATTCTTTGATCTTTCCCTTTGGTAACAGTGGCTAAGTGCCTTGTGGATGGTTTGCAGGATCAACAAAGCAGAACACCTGGTAAAGTAAATGTTAACCTGAAGGTCTTTTCATTTGTTTGACATTTGTGAACAGAATGATCAACAAATCGGTGCTGCTGCAAGCGGTAGGTTAAACTTTAAAAAAATAATCACAGCGAAAGCTCTATTAAAGCAGGGCTTCAGGAATGAATAGTATGCTGTAAACAAATATGTAAATAATAAATAAGTTAAATGTAAAACACATTTGTCGTGGTTTTTAAGTGACAGGTATCTGCTAGAGTCTCCCTTGAAAAATAGAGATTGAAGAAAACAAACCTCCCTCCCTCCAGATTATTTTGATTTCAAAATTAATGGTCTTTCAGGCAGAGGTATGGGAATAAGGAATAACTGTTCTTTACTACTAAGTTTATCACGGCAAACAAGTAACAGCAACAGTAGCAGTGAGATAACCAACAGGGCTAGGGTTCTCTCCTCCGTTATAGCTGGCAGGAAGCACCAGTGGCTCCCGGGTGGGTGCGGTGATCTCACGCAGCTGCAGGGGCGCTCCGGCACGGAAAAGACACGAGGCGAACGGCGGCCCGGGCTCACACCGGGAGCGGTGGAGTTCCCAAAGCTGGGCAAGGCGTACCAAGTGTCCGTGGTGCTGGCTGGAGAGCAGAGAGGTGTCCAAACAGGGCTGTGGTCCGGAGTGTCGAAAAGCAGGGAAAAACCCCGAATGAGTGCTGGAGAAAGCGATGGGATGCCGCGGCCGCGGCAGCTCCAAGCGAGACAGAGAGCAGGCTGGTCCCAAGTTCCCAGGCCAAAACCCCGAGAGCGACAGACCACCCCCAAAAACCACAGTCCACGTTTCTCCGAGAAACACCCCCTCTCCCCTCCCCTCTGCCAAGTGAGTCACCATGTCCTCCCCTTGTCTCTTTGTCTGCTTTGGCCCAGAGTCTTTGTTTTTCTTAAGTACTCACATTAGCACTCCCAGGAGACTAATGGTAAAAAATTCTACAGATAAGATAGAAAGAGAAACCAACCCCCAACACATTTCTGGCTTTGAAAAAAATTATGTCCTCTATCACTAATGGAGTAAAGGGTCACAACTTTCTACAATATCATTTTTTCTGATGTAGCAGAACAACAGCAGGACTTGAAACACTGCATCAAGCAGAATTGTCAACATCTATCTTAAAACAGAAATTACATATTATGGAAGCTATGAAATGATGGTTATGAAAGGAAAAGGGCAGGAGATGACTAAGGAACATATTTTTGTGGCTCTCTGTAATATCATTCAGTTATGCATTAATTTTAATAGGCTCTGTCTCTTGAATTCTCTCAGTAACTGAAAGTACACATAATATTTGTTGTTACAGAACATTTTGGCAAACATATTCAATTTTTTAGAAGAATTTTTGCAAGTACAATCTACAGACATCTAAAATTTATATAAATTTATTGAAGAACCTACTACAATCTTTCAATCAGAAAAAAAATATATTCCTGACATAGTTTTACCGGACTGATTCATATACTAAATGTATTTTCATCATGCTATAGTCATTCAATACACAGAGTGATAAGTACCTACACAATATGTACTAGATAATACTTACTTCCATCCTGATATGGTCTATCCACACTTAGAGAACACAAGGAGATTTTCAGAAGCATAATATTTCCATATTAGGATATTCCAGCACTTTATAAAATATTATTTTTAATTCACAAATGCTGTGCAAGCACTATCACTAGTGGTACAATGTATGCACGGTGCGAATTCTCTTTGCACAGAGTTCATGTCAGGAGGCAATGTGTTTGGCTCCATCTTTGAAAGAGATTAAGTAAAAATGAGGTCACATACTCTTATATCTTGATAAGCAAATAATGGTAGCAATTTACCACCCGTAGCAAAATCGTAAGTTAAATTCATGTATCTTCAATATTTTAGAAGTGGAAATTAGGTATCATCCATGTCTTACTGTATCTGGTGCAGGCAGTAACACCTTCCATCAGTGTTTAGAGCTGGCAGGACATGAGATACCTTCAGCCTTGAAGGGGTCCAGCTGCATTAGCAGGGGGATTCTATCCTCTATAATGATCTTTGAGTAAATCAGTAAATACTTCCCTTAATGAAAACAGAGGTATGGGACAGTTTGTATAGGCACCTAGGGGTATTCTTAATCTAGGGGCACAGAACTCCAATTTAATTGCCACTAACCTGAAATGATTTTCTAAAAGTCATTTAACAAGATGAAGTCAGTAGTGTTATAAATAATTATTAG
>VWZN01018305.1:0-80066 GCA_013396955.1 Regulus satrapa
CTCTTATAGTTTTTTTTTAGATAAAAGAGATTATTCAGATGAAAATGAATTACTTGTGTTCACAATGTAGTTTTATTTTGTTCTTTAGTTTTGGTTTGGTTGAGTCTGTG
The DNA here is from genome assembly GCA_013396955.1 of Regulus satrapa. Lineage (NCBI taxonomy): Eukaryota > Metazoa > Chordata > Aves > Passeriformes > Regulidae > Regulus > Regulus satrapa. The sequence continues at coordinate 111 of VWZN01018305.1, forward strand.
TCCTGTTAATGATCAGATAGAGAAATAAATTTCTTGCTCTAGATAACTCACTTTCTAAGAACCCCACCCTCATTTGTGCGAAGGTACTACAAGAAGTTTTTTCCTACAACTGTAGGAGAAAGAGAACATGCCTACAGAGAAAAACAAAACAAAACAAAACAAAAACTCATAAAAATGGAATGTATGGAGTGGAAGAGCATATTTTTGAGAAAACACCAGATGATTCTTTGATGGTGTTTACTGGTTAATGTTCATTTCTGCAATGGAGGCTGGCTCCCTGCTTCACTCACTGAGTTAAATGGTTTCATTAGCTTCATATTTATGACACTGGGGTGTTCTAAAGACTGGGTTTGATGCTGAACTCTCAACTCCACATAATGACAATGTGGACCCAAATGCCATCAGAGGTGTCAGCTTATCCCCTTGTCCCATGTGTTACAAGGCCTCTAGTGAGTGGGGTTTTGAGTTGATAAACCAAGCTGTCTTTTATGATTATGAATTCTTCCTTATTTCATTTTTGATTCATGTCTGAAATTTGTTCTGGACAAGTGGACCAGTCTGGATCAAATGTCTAAAGAAAAGTGATTTTGATTTCTGGAATGTGCACAAAACAAGAATTTTTAGTTTTATACAGTTTTCCCTGTCATACCCTCTGCTTATTAGATATTTTTGATATGTTTTGGCTCAATTCTGTTAGACTATGACCAAGATAATTCATTAAGTCCAGAGGATGGTCTTTAAATTAAACATTGGGTAAAACATGCAACTTAGGAAGCCTCTCTGAGGGTGCCCTCCGTTAACAGAGATGTTTTATTTCTGGGTAGATTGTTAGTCAGTTTTTCATTTGGATGTTTACTTTTCAGATTGAAATTCAGAAGGGGAAGTTTGAGAGCATGGCTCAGCCTGAGGAATAAACTGAACACAAAATGGATGTTTCCTTCCTCTGAGTTTTGGACTTACAAGGCACAGCATATGATTGATGGAAATATTTACCCAGTGCAGTGGCTCAAAAACTTTTTTTAAGAAAAAACCCTTGCCTTTTAAGACAAGTCTTTTAAGTCTCTGTTAACTTTTCTTTTAAGTGTCTGTTACTTTTGTGTTTTTCTAGAGAATGGCAATTTTTCATCTTTAGCTTCATTATTAATGTCTTTGTCCAAAACCTCTTACTTGATTGGTGCGTCTGTGACATCTGTTGTTCTAGACCAGAGAGAGATCTCTGTACCAGCTCTCCAGCTGCTTGCAATGCTATTAAACATAGTTGAATGTAGTGCAGTGAAAGAAAAAGAAGAAAAAAAGGTAAGAGCTAAGTCATATATGAAGAAACTGTCTTGGAAGATGTCTGAAATTATACCATATTCTCAAGAAAATGTTGTCTTAGTGTCCTGGAAGTGGTTTTTTACCCCTCTCTGACATAAACAGTTTATAACTTTAATGCTGTGCTTTGCTGACTTTTCGGTTTTTAGCTCAGTGAGGAACTTTTATTAAGATTCTCACCATTAGCAAGTGAGAGGTGTTGATAGCAAGGAGGGGTGTTGATAGCAAACAGATTTGCAGAGGCCACTTGTGTCTCCTGATCTCTGATAAACAGCCTCAAACCAGCTCCAGGAGCCTTTTCTAGCAGTAATGTCCATGTGAAATGTGTAACAACTGAGATAAGGAATTTTGAGCACTAAAACCAGTGTGTTAAAAAAAAAAAAAAAAAAAAAGTGGCTTTTCCAGAAAGAAATAGCAAAAGCACAGCTGGCAAATGAATTTAGGGGTTACTTTCCGTCAGAGTATGAAAGAAATGCTTGCCTTGAACACAGCACAGCCCTGGTACCTGCAGGATCACATTAGACACAGCCAGGCTTTCCCTATATACACATACACAAGATACCCTTTATGTTTGGAAACTGCCAGTTTTAAGAGAAAAATCAATCTCCATAAATCAACAAAGCTGTTAGATAAAGCAAGGGGTAAAATTAATTTTAATGAATTGAAATCATCACTGATTTGCAAAAAACATCAGGGCTCTTACAGTCCCACATAAAATGCTGTCAGAAAAGGCTGTGCACCACAAAGGGCTAAAGCCATTACTGAGGAAATGCTTCCAAATGGCAGAGACTGTGGATTCCCTTCTGTGCATGAAAATAAGTCTGAAGACTGGATCTTATATAGGAGAATGCCAAAATAGCCATACAGCAAAAAGTGTTTTGCAAGAGCTCCAAGTTGTGGTTTAACTGTTGTGTAATTGTATGGAATTTTGTTTTAGAGCTTGGTCTCTGGTGTCCTGTGAATACGTGAGAGTCTCTGCTCAGACCAGTGCCTGGTCCTGATCTGAACAGTGATGTTTGAAATTGTGGACTCTGACAATGCTGGGATAAGAGTAGTTAGATACTGGGATCATAAAATTACATAGTGAAACACGTGTTAACATATCATCACCTTAGACGACACTTATTATTGACTCATAATCATGAGTTGGATTTGTTCTGATTACTCTAGGACTTAAAAGATGGAGTGAATCAAGAACATAATAACTGATAAATAGCAAGAAACAGTCTATTGCCTATTATAGTCTTCAGTACTCTTGGAAGAAAAAGAAATTAATATATGGGCCTTCCCCCTAATCAATACAGATTTTATTTCTGTTATTGAGATAAAATATAATAAAACTCAGCACCTACCTACTCTGCTTGTTCTGGAGGTCTTGTATGGTGATATAAGAAATTTTCTTCTGTATGTTAAACACCCACCTTTTCATTTTTACAGGAGCTATGGCACACCTGTAGAAATGCAGAAATGCCACTTCCTCAGAGATAGGAAGAGCTGAGAAAAAGTAAATTGGCAGGTAAGATGCTGTCTCTAGCATCCTCACTGGGGAACCTTGCAGTTCCTTTTTTCACTTAACAATAAGTTACAAGGCTCATTTGGTTGTTAGGACACAAATGCAGCTTTCTGCCTGGATGTCCAAGATGCCTTCATTTCCCTAATGAGACTTTAGTGGATGTCTCCTTTTCTCAGTTCTTTCTCTTTTGAAATGAATTTTTTAGCAGCAAAAGGTAGCATAATGCACCCATAGGAAATTACAGTATTTTATGAATCATTAAATGAGAATGGCAGCGATTGAGGTTTATTAACTAAGACAGCAATTGCCTCTGATAGTAAATATTTACGACTACACAGAGTGGAAAAAGCTGAAGGAAAAGGAATTCAAATAACCTTCTGTCCATTTCTTGCAAGCAGAGATACCAGCCCAGCCTCAGTCCATGTGTCCTTCCTGAGTACAGGCATGGAGATAAGTAATCCTTTAGCACAAATACATTAGAGGTGTCAGTGGACATAAGTGTGACTGGACGAAGTCAAAGTCATGGCTTTGTTTCACATCCACAGTGATCTGCAGGGTCAGAGCAGAGCTAAAGAGAAAAGCTTTTGTCCTCCTACAGCTTATTCCTTATTCTTGGAGCACTATTAAAGCTTATTGCATGAACATTTCCTTCCTAAGTGTTCATTTGACTGGTCACTGTAAATTAAGACCACAGAATCCCTTTCAATGAGTAGTATAGTTTCTTAGTTATCTTAGTATCTTCTTATATATATCTTAGTTTCAACTAACAGCTTTTTAAATAACCATTTGGATTAGTATTCATTATTTATGTTAACCATTCCTGCTGAGAAGAAAAACACACATTATGGATGCAATGTATTTTAAATGCTATGGTCAGATCTATTTTTAAAAAAGGATAAAAAATTATATCTTTTACATGAAGTCACAAATAGAAACTTTCAAAAATCAAGCACAGTCAAAATTGCTATAGCATTTATTTGTCTACATAACAAGACAACAAATTATTTTTTTCATTCTTGTAATCTTACCCATGAAGTAAAATCCAAACAACAACAAAAAATCTGACATCTATGTGCATCATTTCCCATTGGAGATCTGCTGCATGTCTTACTTGGTTTTAGCTATTTTGGGGTTAGAAGCAAACATTCAGTTCTCCTCTTGTGGTAAGTGCCTAATGGTCATCTCTGTGAGTAAGCCACATAGGTAACTTAAATCAGAGCAATGGTAAAGAGGGCAAGGTGAATGGTGGAACTGCTACAGAAGCAAAAGGCAGATTTTTGCATGCAGGGTGGTAATATGTAAGATTCTGTAGCCATGACTTCAAAAATGGGCCACAAAAAAAGGGGTCACATTAACATTTTTTATGAGTTTTAAAAACAGGTCATGCATAAGTCATTGTGTATGAAGTCTTGTTACCAGATGTCAGAGGGGAGGAAAGTGGCAAAGCATGATGTTTATGTGGGATTCAACAATAAAGACAGATCTTTCCAGAACATCTGCAAAGTCTGATACTTCCAAACAGCCCCTTAAGTAATATTTTTCTCTACTGCCTTTTGAAGTTGATTAATGGCATACAAACCTCAGCTTACCTTCTGATTAAGCAGCACAGCAGACTATACACTAGGCAATTTGTGTAACATATTTAATAATACAAACCCATCCAGACTGCAAATGGAAAAGAGGGTAAGACTATAGGATTTAAAAACTTCTGGCTAATATAANTGCCTTGTAAGTTGAACTGTCTAAACTACCTGTAATCATGTGAATTACACTGCCTAAGTGATTTAAGCACTTTTGGGTCTTAGCCAATAGGATTAAAAGTATTTGGTCCCTCTAATTTGCAAATACCAGAATGCACCCCAGAAGATCAGACAATGAATGAGGATGAGATTAAGAACCATGTATATTCTCACAAGTGTCTTGATTTTACCAGGATTTTTGTAAGCAGTAGAGCTAGTACAGCCCATCTTCCATAGGACTTCCTGCCCTTTCCAATAATTCTAGCTTGTCTTCTCATTTCCACTTCTGCATCACCCTCTCCAATATCCACCATCTCTCTGGGAGTACCCCAGCTCTCTACCTTCTTGACTCCTATCTCCTTAAGAAGCAATTTATGCTGCAGCTGCTTCTGACTCATCAGCAACAGGTTTGCCTCACTGGTGTGTGCCAGAAAGAGCAGAATGGTGCTGAACCTTGCACTATATGCTTTTCCAATGTGGAGGTACTAACTCAAGCATCCTTTAAATGCAGGGACTATCCAGTTTTCACAAAACTCTCTCTCTCTCTTGCAAGTTTTTTAGAAAAAACAGACAGAAGGAATACATAAAGCATCATTCCATCCAGAAACAAAACTACAAAGAAATGAAAGAAACTATATCCAGATTTCGATTCCTCCTCCCTGTAACAGCTATGCTGAGGTTGTTGCAAGTAGTCAAAACCAGGGGTATTCTTTGGAAACTTGTTCCATTAGTGAATGAAGTTTCTGAAGTTCATTCTGGATTTAAGGTAAGAGTGTTTGTACCTCCCACAAATACCTCCAAATTGAGAGAACTCAGCTCACTGGCACCAGGGTGATAAATAAGCATATATGGTTTGAAAGTGTTGTCAGTGAGATGGATAAGCAGTTCAATGAGTCTAATAAACATTTCATATTGTCATTTAGAGTTAAGTGTGATGGATGTAGATGGGACTAGTGCTAGTTTTCACTCTACATTATGATTAATTAGATAGACAACTTATTGGTGCAGTAGCACTAACACATCCATAATAAATGGTTGTTTTTCAGGGCTGTTGCTTAAGCCTTTGGCTTAGAAAAACTACCAATAACTTCAGTAACAGTGTAAAGGAAGAACTGAATAAAGTACAAAGAAGTTGTAGTTTCTTTGCTTCTACTCACTGTCTAAATCTATAAGAAAGGGGTACTCAAGAAGTGAAGTATGTTCTTGTTTCTCCTGAATCTCTGAAAACCCTTCTCTGTGATGTCTGCATATTTTAAAGAGGAAGAACAAGAGCCAGAAAGAAGCAGATAGGTTTGCTGTAAATCCTGGGGAGGAAAAGGGATGTTTAATAATGTATAAAGATCTGTTAGTTCCCCAGTGGTTTGAATCTCTGAATACAGGTTTCTCTGGAGACTCCTTGTACAGTAGGTACCTCAGTTAGCCTTAACAATTCAGTCCCATCCACCTCGATGCCAATCAAGGACGGTACGAGGAGTTGAGAAAAGTGAATTGGATTTTCCTAAGTGAATTGGGAACCTTCATGTACCCCTGCTTTGTGTCTCATGTCTAAAGATAAAAGACTTTTCTGTCTCTCCGTGAGTAGATTACTCCAATGTAGGAGAGATCAAATTTTTTTTTTCTGTTGTCACTATATTAACTATGTTCAGGATTTTTTTTAAAGTTATAACTCAGTTTAGTAAAAGTTTTGAAAGTGCTTATTTCAGCAAGAGTCTTGGATCTCCCCTCTCATAGAATGGCACCATTTAATTTCTTTATATGCTGAGCAGTAGTTATTGTTGAATCGTGTATGAAGTCAGCAAATACTGATAAATTCCCTTACATTTATTATTATTATTATATATATGCTTGATTGAAATGTCCCATGTTCTAAAAGAGAAATCATTAGTGAATCCGTTAGCTGCTCTGACCTTAATAATGTGTAACCAGAATTAATTATCACATTGAGGTATTTGCTTTAACTTGTCATTAAGTGGTTATTGCAGAGCAAGAATGCAGAATCTCAGTGAATTAATCAGTGACCTATATTTTCTGGCGCTTCTGCTTAAATTTAGCCTCGGTCAGAATGACGGAAGATCTGTCCAATTGCATTCTTGTTAAATGTTCTCAGCTGAACAAGTCTGGTTACTGTCACCCAGCGAATAAAGGAGTGCATTCTTCACAATGCTGTCACACATGGATTGTTATATTGATGGGAACTTTTAATTCATTCAGCTGTGTCCACGCCCGAGTGTCCCCAAAATCTGTGCAGGAAGCAGGACACTGCTGTCTGCAAGCAATGAGAGGTTTGCCGCTGACTATGCTGGAAGCAAGTTCAAAACATAAATTATTAATCTACTTTTACTTTAGAGCCCTCAGCAATGGGAAAGATGTTTTACTTCAAACCCGTTGGAATACCATGATAGACACCAGTAATTCAGCAGTTTAGAATCAATGCACTGCAGCAATTTACTTGTACCATGATGTATGCCCAGGAGGATGGAAAAAGTGATAACCTCATGGTAAATGGCAGATTCTGGCAATAAAAAAAAAAAGTGTTATGGCTATTTTGAGAGAGAAATTTTTCCTCACCCATATTTAAATATGCAGCCTAAGTAATTTTTAAATAAGAAACACTGCACTAGTATGGCATTAATACTATATAAATGTATTTCCCTCCAGCAGAAGATGAAAAGACCATCTTCAATAGTGACATGCATTTTGAATAGTGAAGTATAACATTTAAGGTGAAATAACCATTTATTTGGATCCATGTTATGTTTGAAAAGAAAAAAGGATGTCAGAAGGATTAAACAGGTTGTGACAGCCTATGGAAAGTGTAGAATACATATCAAGGTGAGCAGTTCTAAAACAAATACATACTGCTGGCTGTTTGACCAATACACTGCAGTTACCAAAAAAGAGAGGGCAAAACCATAGGGTTTTTATATAAATTGTAGATGCAAGGATTCAGAATAAAATGGATAGTCTGAGGTTGATATGAAAAAATTGAAGGTCAGGTTTTGTGGAGCAAGAAAAGTGAATTTTCTTCTTTAACTTATTGATCTTGAAACAAGTAAATGTATTATTTGAGACCCATCTGGCAAAGTGGGGCAAGACCATTTTTTTAAATAGGATTACTAACCTAATGAGCAAGGCTTTGAACTTTAGGGTTTGATTTAATTTTGAAATGCCAATACACACATACCTACAGCATGGGAGGCAGGAGTTAGAAATCTGTGAATGGCCACATAGCTGAGCATTTCTGGGAGCAGAGAGATATGCTACTGTGATGGAATGACACAAGCCTTGTACATAAAACCTAAAGCAAGATAAAATTAGGATTCAGTCAGGGAACTGGCAGATGAGATCTCTCAGGAGGGTACCCTGAAAGGCAAAGGGCCCAGAAGATCTGATTGATATTTAAGGACAGCCTCTTTAGAGCAGAACAGAGTATCCTGACAGGCCGGAGGCCAGGGGTGTCTGGTAAGGGAGATGAGGAACTCCTGAATGGGCTCCAGCACAACAGGAGCATACAGAGAGCAAACACAAGGACAGGCTACCCAGAAGAAGCACAGAAATACATCCTGGGCATGAACCAGGCATGCCAAATATCCACTGGGATCAAAACTCGTGAGGAATCTGGAGGGCACCCAGGAAGACTGCTAAAGAGTAATTGGAACCAATGGAAGGTTAAGGAAAATGAGGCTTGTCCAAGTGACAAAGAATAGAGAAAAATCTGAAGTGCTCAGTACCTTCTGTGTCTGAGTCTTCACTGCCAAGGTTTTCTCCTGGACCTTCCAGCCCTAACTGGCTAGCAGCAGAGCTCCTGCAGAAAATGAAACTTGAGTTGCGGATCACTCGAGCCAGCTGAACAGAACACAAGTCTGTGAAGCTGGCAGGACACATCCAAAGGGGTGAGGGAGTTGGTTGCCATTGTCGCGGAGTGACTTCCTGTCATCTTTGGCAGCTTGTGGCAGACAGGGAGATCCCTAGGGATGGGATAAAGGAAGATGTCACTCACATTCGAGAAGAGTGAGAAGGGGAATCCAGGAAACTGCAGGTTTGCTGTCCTATACTTGTTCATTACTGCTAAGCAAAAAGTCAGTTTAAAGTTTCATCAAGCTATCTTTGCTTTTTAGGAATTAAAATTAAAACAGTGTTTTCTTTCATAGACTACTCGTAAAAAAGCCCTGTCATCAACTGAATTCCGCCTGCAAAGTCTCAGAAAAAACATTTCAATATTCTGCACATTAACACAGAATTAATTCTCGTCTCCTGTATTCATATACAACAGCCAAATATTTGTGCATCTTGCATACTGGAACACATACTAAATGCACAAAACAGTCATCTTTTTCTGCAGATACTGAAAAAAGCCATTGAGTGAAAAAGAGCGCAGAATGAAGAAAGCTGTTTGTCTCCTCAGAGCATACAGTTTACATACTATATATTTTTAACTTTTCCCCCAGCAAGTCTGGTTTTTATTTTGCTAAATACTTATCTGGCTTGTTGAAACAGCTGTATCTTCCCAATGGAAGATTGGGAAGCAGGAGTGAAGATCACAAATAATATTTATACCACAATTTTTAACTACTGTACAAAGAAAAATAATTTCCCTCTTAATTGTCTTTTTCTTTCTATACACAGATTATATTCTCTATTTTCAAAAATGGTGATGAAACTCTGAAAGCCCACTAGTGTAAAAATGTACATCTTCTATTATTAATTGTGTGAAGAGTCTTACTTGCAATGATTTTTCTTGCACTTAAAAGTATAAAAAGCTTTTCTTGCTTTATAACAGAGTACTTGGTACCATCATTTTTGCAAGTCTGGGCATATCTCTCACTAACTAGAGTGCCTGAAACACAAGAGCAGCTGAGATGGCTCAAAACTCTTAAGAACAACCTAGCACTCACTCTGGCTGTTAGAGGTGGTCACTACTTTTCCATTTGGAAATGGTGCCACTTGAGAGTTATTATTGCTGCAATACATACTCCCAACTTTCATTTCTCTATGGTTTAGAGACTCCCTGAGTTTGAGGTTGCATCACTAGGATCGTGCTTTATCGCTTTGGTGCATTTTCTTTCGTTGCTGTATGAATTACCTTATGAACCCATTAAAAGTTTGCAATTACTAAGTTCCATAGTTAAATTTCATGTTATGAGAAACAGAGTCTCTTTTGGGTCTTCTTCCAGGTAATTTTATCAGGCTTCCCTGAAGGTCAGTATTTATTATTACTTCTCTTGTCATTTTCTTCTCAAAGCAGTCCTAGGGACACCACAATCTGTTAGCTCCCCACACCTAATACTCCAGTATTCAGAACTTCCTCAACCTCCTTTTTTTATAAGCACCAATGTAAAAAGCTTAAATTAGCTCTTTTTCTCTCATACCTATTAATGTTTTTTGTCCACATGAGATGCCTGCATTTGTTAATCCTTGCCATCCTTCCCACATCTCCAGCAGATGTGCTGCCTTGTCAGCATTCCCAGCTGGTTCTTACAGTACTGTTATTAAACTTTTTGCCCATTGGTATGGAGTTTAAATCCACATGGATGGTGCATAACTGATGGACAAATTTTAAAGACATGCCACTTTTGTTACTTCATATAATATGTACACATCTCTGGCATGATGCATTGCTATTATGGTAATACTTCCATGCATACAGTATTTCACAGAGTTGACAGAGACCTACTAATCAAAATAACATCTATTCTAAGGATGAAAACCCACTGCAAATCTCTTTGCATATTTCCTATTAACCTCAGTAAATTATGCAAAGTAATTATTTTATGGTCTTTGATATAGAAACAGACATAATTGCTTTTTTGGAATAATTTAAAGCTTCTCTCTACTACCAAAGCAATACAGGGTTCCACTTGGTAGCGTGGGACAGTAGCTTGCTTTTTGCAGCCTCTGATGTAAAGGAAATAATTTATATGGGTTGAAAGGGACTGCACAAGTCAATGAAAGGGAAAACAGGGAAACGCTGTGAAGCCCATCAAGGATTGCTGAACAGAAAGACCTGATGTCTGCTTCAGAAAGGCCCTGAGACTCTGAGAGGGGAATACCCTGTATGCCTGCTTTATCTGGCATTGTTTTCCAGGCATCTGCTTTCCCTGGGCAGTGTGAGACAGCTATGGAACTTTGACCTCACCTAATGCAACTGCTCTTGTGTCCATGGATTTAGTGGCAACCTGGAAATAAGGCCAACCAGTTTCTGAAACACATACAGTTGTTCAAAATATGACTGCAAAATCTAGTAGCAAGTATAATGTAAAGTGTGTTTTTGTGGCAGTCTAAGTGGTGGTTATAGTTACTTTGAGTTTGAAAATACATGTGATTTACTTGCAGATTTTTGCATCTTTCCATCCCAGGCTTGCTTCCACAGACTTCCATTGTCCTCTAACTTCTTCTAGGAACATGATGCTTTCACAGTTGTTGAAAAAGAATTTACTGCTGGGCTAATGCCAGATGGAGCTAGGAAAGTTCCAAGTCTTAAACATCTGCTCTTTTAAAGTAAAATTGGATGGATTTTCAGACAAATGAGCTGAAAGATAGATTTGTGATAGATTTTTAATATCTATCAGAATATGAAAATCAAGGGTTTATCTGTGGAGCAGGTGCTGAAACTCCATATTTTTGATTCCAAAACCTCATCAGAATAGAGGGAAAATATCTTAATAAGATGGAAAGATATCTATGAGAGAGGTTGAAGCAATTCACACCTGTTACCTTACTCTAAATTTATAACTGAGAATATCAAAGGGTTACATAAATGTAAATTTAATTTCACAAAAGCTAATGAACATGATTATAGCTGTTCTGCAGTAGGATGGAAGGCTTGTGCTGTGAGTGGGATGTATGTTAAAAATCCCAGCTGTTGCTTCTGTATTTCACATGAGACTATAAAAGCTTATAAAAAAATAAGTCTGTTTTAGCTTCAGTGTGGATGTGTATTTACATTTCCTAACCAAGGGCTTATGTGACAGTTCAGAGCTCATTTTGTGGAAACCTGTGGCTGTAGCAAAGGGAAGAATTAGAAAATAATTATCACAGAGGAAAGTAACTTATTACAGTTTAATTAATTTAGGTCCTCAGCTTATGGGCAAAGAAAAGGATTGGATTCAAGAAGGGATGTGTAATGTCTCTTAATTATATCTGATATGTCACTTGTGTATACATCTATTTATTTGTGTAAACATTTATTTAATTCAGAACTTTAGACAAACATATGGCTCATCATACCTACCTGCAGTTCTGTGCTTGATTTAATGAATTCACACAGATTTGATTCTCTCTTTGAGCAAATAACTTGTGATGTTTCTAAGGAATGGCATATCTGTACTAGAGATCTGAAAATCACCTAACAGGATACAATTTTGAACCAGCAGTGTAGCTGAGGGACTTGGTCCAAAATCAGACAAAAGCGTTACCCATAGAAATATATCCTTATAAGCTTTCTTTCATGGCTTTCCTTTTCCAAACTCACTTGACATTTCTGTTACCTGATGGAGAAAGGTACAGTCTTTCCTGAATACTTTAAGCAGTTGCTGTGCAAACAAAATATTCTTTGTAGCTGCTTGTCTGCAGCACACAAGTGCCAGCTACAAAATAAGTTTAATTTAGCTGACAAGAATCGACTCCAGACCCCTGTAACATATTTAAACAAAACTGTTTTAAAACACACAGAGAACAAAACATACCTCTGTTTAGTGCCCCATACACACATTTTGAATTATTTTTATATGTAAGAAGAAATTTCTCAGTTGTGCTGGAAAATGTTACTTTAAATAAACACCAAAAAATTCTCTCCAGTGCTGCCCCAGAAATACTTCACTTGATATTTTAGACATGAGTAAGAAAATTCAGGATTTCATGCATTGCTGTACAAAATATTACTGTGCTGTTTGTGTTGTGCTTCCTGGTTTGTGGCTAATCCACAGAAGATATAACCATAGATAGTTCTCAGAGGCACCAGTATCCAAGGATCTCAGGGCATTAGGTGCTACCCACAACAGAATGAGAAATGACAGAATGAGTCTGCACCTTAGCAGTCTCCAGAAAGTGATGTCAACTTCCTGCTAAATTGATGTTACACAATTTGCTAAAAAGGCAACTACAGATTAATTCAAAATCTCTTTATAGGACAGTGAGGAGTTCTATCCTTTGTTATAAAATGTATAATCCTGGTGACAGGCAGAAACTGAAGTGATGCTTAAAAAAAACACCTTAATGTAAGAAGCTGCAGCAAGAACTGGTGCTGGTTCTCAGATGATTTACATTCACAATTTTATTCACAATAAGCATATAAACTAAATTATAAATAAAGCATACCTTAGCAATTAAGAGACCTAACTTGAACTATACATTTGATCTGGTCTAAGCAAATAAGGAGAAATTTTCCCTGAACATCTATACCATAGACCCATTCCCATTATGCCATGGAGCCAAGACAAATCTTTGAGTTTAGTTTGAGGAAGCTGATGGAAAATTTGTCTGACCTTTATTTTCTGAAAGAAAAATATACAAGGATCCCTGAAGGTGTGTGTAACCTGTACAATCCCAGGGAGCTTTCTTCCTCTGCAGGTTGCTGTGTCTCTGCTCTGTGCTGTGGTGCTCTCACTGTGTGCTTTGCTCTCTGCATGCCCTGCTTGCACTCCCTTGCTTTCCCAGGCAAGGAAGGAGTCCAGTTCAGAGCACCATCCACTCCAGCCTTGAATGCTTCCAAGGATAGGGCATCTCCCACCACTCTGGGTGACCCCTGCCAGTGTTTCACGACCCTTCTCATAAAAAAGTTTTATTTCTTCTATCTAGTCTGGATCTACTCTCTTTCAGCGTAAAACTATTATCCTTTGTCCTGTTTCAACAGGCCCTACTAAAAATTATGTTCCCATTTTTCTTATAAACCTCCTTTAGTTCCTGGAAGAAAATATCTAGATATTATCTAGGAAGAAAGATTTGAGATAAAGCTTTACTCCTCTCTCTTCATGTGAATCAGTACACTGAAGCTCAGATTTTAGCCTTCTCCAAGGAAGAAAAGACAGAAAATGAGCTACTCTGGGCTGCAGGATAATTGCTCCCAGGAAGGAAGGATGGAGCAGAGACAGGTTGGAACATTTCTTTTGCGTCTACTTCTGTAGTACAAATAAACACAAAGAAAAAAAATAACAAGAGGAAGTAAAACCAGAATGAAAAATTCTTACGAACTTTTCTTCCCCTGGGGAGGCACAGAGTGTGCAAACAACAGAAGACAGAAGCAGGCATCTGGATTTTTCACACCCCCCTCATTGTGGCTCAGAAAGGATCTTCTTAAGTCATGATCCCAAGCATAGTATAGGAAACAGTACAGAAAATAACAGAGGATAAACAGTTTCCTGCCTGTATAACTGTGTTTCTCTGCCAATTTTGTACTAGATGGTTATACACAGATGCTGCAAGAATTTGGCCTCAAAACCAGGTTTTTTGCCAGTTGTTACATCTGAAGAATTAGATCAACTTCTGCACTGTGCCATAAAATGAACAATGACAGTTGTAATAATGTACCTTACAGATTCTTCCATGTGTTCATTATTTTTTGAACGATGAATGTAAATATTAAAATGCTGTGATATTTTTAAACTTGGCTTTAGAGTACTGGAGTCGCCCTGTGGGAAAATAATTTGTCCCTGGCTGTGCAACAATCACTTTCCACCAGTCAAAGCTCTGGCTCCAATCTGTTTCTAATTAATCAGGAAGACAAGACAGGGCGAGTCTTATACTGAGACAATATCATACATACATAGTGGATTGGCTGTAAAGCATACCAGATGAAGATGTGTTTAGTGCATGAAAAGGAACAATCTAATTATCAGTTTAGTGCTCGAATCTAAAATCCTTCTGAAAATACAGTGCACATTAAAACATAGCAAATAATCTGGATACAGTGAAACCATGTAGTATAAAACAGTGATGTCTAGGCCAAACCAGAATATTTAGAATTTAGTGTAAAATTTCTATTTCTTCCAAGACCCCTGCCATGCAGAGTACAGGAAATTCAAAAATGTTGGTATACTAGGACCTTGTTCAAAGCTTGATGTTTGACAATTCACCTTCAATAATTCTTAGAGCCGACAATAGTGAAAATCATTTTTACTGTGTATGGAGTAAAATATATAAGGCTCTAACTTAGAATGAAAATAAAGATTATTTTTTTTTTAATAGTTTGTGAAAGCCACTTCTATTTTTTTAGCCAGCAGTAGTTCTTAGTTGCTGAATAGAGCTCTCTCTTGTAAGCCTTACTGACACAGATGGTTCATCTAAAGTAAGGGGAAGCATTCATCTACCAGCTATGTGCAGGGGCAGATCATAAGAGAGAAAAATGGTTTACTTTAGAAAATGGGAGTAATGGAAAGTCTGTCCATGTTCACTTTCATTTTGCTCTTGTTCCTTTTATTTCTGATGTAAGGAGCATTGTAGTGAGTGCTGTGTGTCATTGCTCTTTGGGATGCTAGAAATAGAATAGGAATTGTTCCAGCAACAGAGCTTAGAAATTATAGTGAGTGTGTTTGTGAAAGAGGAGTTATGTCTGTTTATTATTCTGTCTTCTTTTGAAGAAGAACAGAGCTGTTCTATAATCTCTTAAAGTTAAACTCTCTTCAAGCTCTTTCCAGAAAAGCATTTCTGATTTTATTGTAAATATGAAGTCCAGGGTACTGTTTCTGTACTTAAAACAAAATAATGGTCTGTTATTTCTAGATGGAGAAAGTAGTGAAATAACCTGTAGGCTTGTTTAACTTCTGTTCCTGCTGTAACTCAGCGGTGTCTGACAAAGCAGTATTCCAAGTGCACTGGTTTAGCTGAATTACACTGCAGATTAGAATCACAGATGACAGGAGAACCTACAGGTTGCTCTGTGTACCAGCAACAGTCAGAGAATTCAGCTGAGTTTTACATATTAAATAGTTCTTATGAGTGGGTGGGCTTTGTGGGCAGAAACTCTCACAGGGCTGAGATCTCACTTGATAATCTGGCTCCAGATAAAAAATGTTAGCCATTGGAAACTTAATCCAGCAAGGGACTTTTAATTTTCTTTCTAGCCTTCCATCTGTGAATCACATATCCTTTTTCTCCCATCCCTTATGGTCTCATTCCTTATCAGCATAATTCACAAAACAGATTTGTTGTAGATTTGTTTTGCATAATTGACATGGGCACATGAGCAATAAATATCTCAATTAGACCACTCTGATCTGTTTTAAGTTTCGGTCTCCATTAACTCCCCATTTTGCTGCACTGTGACCAGAATTAGTCTCTATCTTCTTTTGGGATGGGAATTTTTCATGGAAATCCTCATTACATTGACTATAAAGATAGTTTTATGCTGTGGGATTCTACTACTTGTTCCTCAACCTGTAGTGCAAGGTACCTAGTCCACATTCAACCTATAAAAGTGTGAAGAATAGTAATAGTAATTCAGAGGGAAATAGTACTTGTATCTGAACAAGGCAAGTGAAAGCATAATAAAGTCTGCTGAGGCTAAACTAAATAACATGAGCCATTTCTCAGCAGGGACTCTCTGATGTATACCGAGCATGGGGATGCTCAGGCCAAGAAAGCTCATTGAAAATACCTGGGCTCAGAACTCTTGCAAGACAAACCATTACTAAATATATCATGAGTTTAAAAAATAACAAGACAAAACACCAATGCAAACCAAGGAAGCAGAATGATGACAGACAAGTGTCCTCATCAGGCATTCTCAGCTGTAGCTGTGAATCACCAGTGGCCCAAGGACTCCTTCCTAGAGGTTCAGGAAAATACTTTGGATTTTTGATTTTCAGCTTCTAAACTCAATTAAAATAGAATAAAAGAAGAGGAAGTATGGCCCTGTTGCTCTGATTCTGGCAGCTCACAGCACAGCCAGCAGAGAGAGAGGAGGAGGCAGACAGGTCACACCAGGCTGTGCCAGACAGCCCTGTGCCATGGGGGTGCAGGAGCTCTGGCTTTGGCCTGCAACATTCTGGGCCAGGGACATAGCTGAATGTGTTTGCTACCTCTGAAAAGCTTGCCTGCTTCCAAAACTAATGGTGACAAATCAAGTGACAAGGTCCTATTGCAAGACAAAATATTTATGCCAGTTAAGTTTTAAACACAATTCCTACAAATATTTTTTATGTCTGCTGTAATTTAAAAAGAAAATATTTTCCTTGAAATTAAGAGAATTGTTTTATCAGAATTCCATGTCCTTCTGATGGACGTGCAATAAAATTAATTAATCTTGATGGTAAACTTTGTATTGAGATAAAGTTTGTTTTAAAAAATCCCAACTAGTAACTAGCAACTGTAACTGCAGGACAATTTATGGTTTTGAATTTGATAGAGGGATAGTGCAGTAAAGCAGGTGCCTACCTGAATTATTAATGAGACCAATAACAAAGAAACAACAGTTCCACAGAATCCTGCCAAATAAAAATGACGTGGAACTCTAATGCTGTACAAGGAGTTCACTGTGCAAAAAAATCTGCTGTGTTTCTGTAGAAATTGAATGGAGCATCTATAGATTGAACTTTAGCTATATGAGCAACCAGTCCTCAAATAGCACTAACAGACAGTGAAGAAGGGGTGGGTGGTTTGTAGATTGTCTTGGAGTTGGGCAGTGACTTTTGATGGATTTATCACATATACGACTTTGTCTTTTTGTTAAGAGAATAGAATTGAGGAAGAAAAACAACATCAGAGGATGAAGAATGAAGACATTTTAGGTTATTCTTATCTTTATCTTGCATTTTCTGTCTCAAGAGTCTTGAGGCACAGATAAACTTCAGCAGCTCTGCTGTGACTGCCCAGATAAATCCTTGCCCAGTAACAAATACAAGATTATTTTAAATAATGGGAAACCTTTTAAGGAGAGAAACTCTGAGAGGTCTTCTTGCCACCCACATTAACTATACTCCTGTCTGCAATTACTCTGTAATGAATTCATTATGAGCATTATAACTTAAAATCTCACTTTTCAGTATGACCCAATTGTATCTGCTCTTAGACCACACACACACCCTGCAAACTGGTGTTCAAGTGCGCTGCAAACAGTATTTTTGTTCTGCATCTTGTTTCCATCTGAAATTGTCCAGCTAATAGAGAAGTGACATAAAACGTTCGAGTCCTTCTTACATGCACACAGCAGTGAATTTCTTGAAGACTGCACTTTGAGCTGGGTTCCTTCAAACCCTTGTAAGCAGTGATCTTGTATTGCTGGTAGAGCACCCATTGTGGACTCCTTTGCAGGAAATTTGAATGGTAATGCCATGTGAAAACCCACAAACCAATAGGGTAATGTCCCATTAAATTAAATTTAATTTAATCACAAACATGATTAATACCCATGCCACCTAAAGCCATCAAGATACTGNTTTAATTTAATCACAAGCATGATTAATACCCACACCACCTAAAGCCATCAAGATACTGATCATTTAGGAAAACCAGAAGTTAATAAAATTCTGATAAACTTTCACGTTCTTAATTTTTATTATGGCAAGATACAAAAACAAGTATTTTGGGAGTCTCTGAACTATTTCATGAGGATCATATAGCCATGAAACATGTTCATGCCTAATTTCAGAAGAGAAAATGTGATAAACCTATGGACATGCAGATTCTGGAAGGGGTGCCTTAACACATATCCCTTCACCTTTTTATGGAAGGCTACCTGAATTTTCCAATCCATCAGCAAACGTCACTGCATTATTGCTCATCCTTTTCAAGTTCCAAAGGCTAAATCCAAGGAATTAAGGTGAAACTTTGCCTTAATGATATTTCTGCCAGCCTGAGCAGATCCAATAAATGAGAGATTTCATATGTTTCAGGCCCAAGCAGGCAGGAATTCACATTTCCTCTAGATGCTAAGATGTAAAGCTTTTGCTTTATGTTCAGTTACGCATGCAGAGTTGCCCAAGCGGTAGTTCGCAGTGTCTATCAAAATTGAAAAAATACCTCACAGGTTTGATTTCATCAGTGAGTTAATTAACATTTGGAGACTAATTTAGCAGTGGAACACAGTATTGGGTTAAAGAACAGCTATTTCTTTTGGCACAGAGGAAAAGGGTGACAGAACCTGAGTATTTGAGAATGGTAAGTAGTATTTCAACCACTACTAATAAAATTTGGTATAAGATAGACAACAAAAGTTTCAGAACCAGTGGGATGTGTAGCACTCCCTCTCAATGTCCACAGATTTGTGTGCCATAATTAAAAAGCGATAAACCAAGGTCTATGAAGCCTTCTGTTGAGAATGTTTCACATTCAGTGCTACATTTGGGGAATAAATTCAGAGGAAGCCATAAATGGAAGTCTTCAGGGCATGCAGAATGATTCACAGTATGGCTGTCCTCATATCAGTCTCTGCACATGGGCAGAAAGGGTGCTAAACCCATCTTCCTCAGTTGTGTTTAGATGCAATTAGCAAGTAATCCTCACATGCCTAGTCTTGTTTTACAAACCTAATGACTATGAAAATAGGTTTTACACTCAGGAAAATATTTTGCTACTCTCCCTCCTGATTGCCATCATTTTTAACTCAATAAGCAAATCACAACTAGTGGAAAAAAATACTTCCCTCTATACTGAAGGCTGCTCAAATTTATCTTCTCAAATCAATGTTATCCATCTGGAAAACAAGTGAATTCTGATCAGTCTATCAGACATACTTAGTAACATCTGTTTGTTGCAGACGTTTCAGATCTTAAGTTTAGGCAAGAATTTCCTCATTCATATTAACACACTCCTTCTGCATTGGTAATTTGCCTGGAGGCTTGAGAGTCTGACAAAACTTCAATTGAAGTTAAACAAAAATTTTTCATTACCTCCATTGGAAAATTAATCAGGTACTTGGTCTGCAAATAACATAGATCTAGACATAATCAGTCATATTTTTCTTCAAATTGCTATTTACCATGTCTTGTGACTAACTTTTAAATTACTTGAGAAACAATATTTGAAAAGGTTGTGATATAATAAGCCAGACTATTGACATTTTTCTGGAATGTTATTGAGCTCCGTGGTTTTCAATTAAGACTATGATCTATACCAGCTCAGTAAATACACTGAGTCACATACGTTAGGAGATTGTTTAAGAAGAATGCAGTGAACATCCCACAGAAAGGGTCCCCTTAACACCAAAATGCATTGCAAAGATTAAAGAGCCTGTCCTAGGACACAACAAATACATACACACAATCAAGTAAGACCAGTAACATGGATCAGTGATCCAAACTCTTCCTTAAGCAGACATTGCTGCATATCTAACCTTTCTTGTCCTCAGCTCCTTGTGCACTTTACCATTTTCACCACGCAAAGAAACCAGACAACTCCTATGTGCAGTAACACAACAAAAAATAATTAAATTCTAATGTTTAATAGCTCATTGGTATTTGGAAACTTAATGAAGTGTTGGTGGAATCATGTCCTGAGCCACGTATGGCACAGAAGGGAAGAGGAATGGATATCTAGATTTACTACAACAAATCTCTGCTCCACACATCCTTCATTGGCAGGACACCAAACAGCCTTGCCAATACAATCCTTACCCACTCTGCAGTGTCAACCTGAGTTCAGGTTCAAGGGACAACTGAGCCCATAATACCATCTTGAGAAACAAGAAATACCCAGAAAAAGAAGATTAAGTCATTCACATGTATAATGCAAATTAACACTACTTTCTTTACCAAAAAGAGCAACATTTAATTTATGCTTGCCAATGTAAGAAATCCTTGCATAGCAAAAAATAATATACCACTACTGATCCCTGTCATAGCTATTTGCAGTCTGGACACCAGCAAAGAGAGAGCCAGAGAGCTCCAGAGCTTCTCCATTTTTGGGAAACACCTGGCCTAGATAACTGGGCTTGTTGTCTAGTGCAGCCCTCTCCCTGAGCAATTAGTTAGCTCCAGTGTAACACACATCCATCTCCAAACTGAAGCCTACCAAATGGGATCATCTGCATACAAGAGTTGCTTGCACAGTTGTTTGTTGTTGGTAGGGAATTATTTATGTTTTAATATTGTAAATTAAATCCTTAACCACAAAAATTTAAACCATCATGCATTCCAAGTCAATATTGAAATTCAGAGAAAAATATCACCTGCTTCTGCAGCTTGTCATTTGGAAAAAAATAACACATGGTCCACTAACCAAGGAGCATAACCAAAATTATAAATCAGTAAGACTGAAATCCCCACAGCATCATCTTTCTGTCAGCCTTTCTCCAAGACTTAGAGTTGTGAGATGGGTTCCAGAAAAGTAGCACAAAATGCTCCAACGCAAATAAACAAATATAGTTATTCCACTTAAAAGTTCAGATACAGTTATCTTCTTTCTGAAGTACTTTTCATATGGAGATATATATAAATCTATATAGCTATAGATATAGAAGTATACCCTTATATATATACACCTAGGCTCAATACATCTTAATCATCTTCATTTTGTGTTATCCCCCTGCTTCTTTGCTTTATCCAGTGTGGCAAAGCTTCAAGGAAAGAAAGGGAGTATGCAATCCAGTCACAGACCACAGGTATCCCTGCACTATCTTTCCATAGGTCTTTCCTCAGATGTTGACTAAAAGATTTTCAGTCCTGCTTCACAGCTGATTACAGAAATTATTTCCCTTGATAATTTTTTTTTTTAATTGTAAAAAAACCCATCCTTTATTCTAACATTTTATTTTCCAATGCATCCGACTCACATACAACTTGTCTATCAGGGTTGAAGAAAAGGAGAAGAAGGAACTGTAGATTGGTAGCCAACACTCAAATTTAAGGAAAAACTCTTTTGTCATTTGTGCAATAGCTCAATAATCTTAATTCTGCAGGGTCTTGAACAGTGATAACAGCCGAATGGCTTCTTTTCAAACTCTAGGTTTTAACTCCATACTTCCAGAGGCATTGTCATTATTAGATTCTGGTTTTACTAGCAAACTAAACCAGCAAGGTAGCACTTTACTTCTTTCATCTAGCAATAGACTCAGGCTCAGTTCTCTCACTGGCAGGATTTCAGGAGAAATATTTGCATGTGGGCAGAAAGCACATTTTAAACTCGCATTACTATTCCTCTTCAAATAAGGCATCTAAGTACAGGAATCAGCCTTCAATCCTCCACTTAGACAAAATTCCCCAAGGTGCATCACACAGAGATTTTTAAGTCTTTGGAAAGTCAGTGTTAAAGACATGGATCCTAAACAGATCTCAAACATGAAAAAAGAAGGACATATGTGCTTTTAAATAGAGGACTGTTGGAAATTTTTATGGACAAAGTAACTTACTGATGAAGAGATCCCCAAAACAATCCCATGAATAGCCAAAACCTCAGTGTCAGTGTAGGGCAGGATTTTGCAAACCTTCATTCAGTCATTTATTCCCTATCCTCCAGCTGTGATAATTCTGAAAAGAATTGAATTCACATGGTACTGAATAGTTCTCTGTCCTATAGAAATGTCTGTGGGTTATCTGAAGCAATACAATTACAGTCATTGCAATGAGGAAATAACTTTGTGGTTCTTTATACATAAATGAACTTTAACTGTTAAACATATGTTGCATTTTTTGTTGTCATTGGAGAAAAGAAAATCAACTTTTACAAATGCTTGTTTTGAATTGATACCCAACTGCTGCTGTTTTCAGTTTCATTTTCCCTAATTTAAAAAACCTAAGATGAATCCCCACAGACTTTACCAACAAGGGGTAAAAGGCACATAATCAGTCATATATCCTTTGATTTAGTTTTATTGCAAAAATCCATCCTGATTTTTTTTAAACATGTATTATAGTCTAAAATCTACTCAAGGATTTCTGTATTTTTCTTGCTTATAATTTCCTCAGAGTTCCAAAATGGCCCTGGTAAGCCCTTGTTCTGACTGTTAAAAAGGGCAGGAGACATTCTAGCTGTAGTGTTGATACCCCACCTGCAGTAAAGTGATAGTCACTCAGAAGCAGGTGATTAAGAATTGGTTGAAAAGTAGAATCCAGGAAATAAAAACACCAGTAGTCATTTTTTTAATGTCATATCATTGCAAATCAATGGAGGCAAGTTGGCTTAGCAACAGCTTTCAGAGCCTGGCTCTTTATGAATAGTAAAAATATTTAACAGTAAACAATAAAAGCTATTCAAAATTTTCAGGAGGTTAAATCATTTGCTGAATAGCTATTGCCAACAAATTAAGTTCTACATTGTACCTGTAATCAGGTCAGGTTTTCAGGGACAGCCAAAATAAGAATACAAGCCAAAAAAAAAAAAAAAAAAAAAAAAAAAAAAAAAAAAAAAGAAAAAAAAAAAAGAGAGAGAATATTCAAAAAATATGCACATCCATAGCAATTTACAGCTTGTTGCTCCTTCAGTTAGTGGAGCTAGAGAAGCAACTATTTACAGTTTGTTTGCTAGCTCTGAATGTGCTGGTAAAGTTAAAGACAAACCAAGACAGAAATATTGAAGCTAAATTCTTTGTTGTGACCTATAAAAAACAACCCATTGCTCTTTGATATTTTCAGTAGTAGAATAATTCAGATCACTCTTTGTAGGCTGAGGCATCAAACAGAGAAAATGCTAAGATGACTTCTTGTGAAAAGCAATCATCTCTCTCTACTGAAGTAGAAAAACCAGAGATTTTTCTCTAAACATTTTCTCTAAATCTTCTTTAAAAACAAGGAAGGTTTTAATTGCAAAATAGTTTGCATATAATTGCTTTATGCAGCTATATACACATGTTTGTTATCCCTAGACATCCAAAAAGCTGTGATTCAGAGCTCATAAGGATAAACTATCTGCTTTTGATTAACACTGGTTTTTATTAAGAAATATTTCAAATCCAAGCACTTATCTTCACCATATGACTCATCACATGTCTTTGTGCCTGCCCTTGCCCCAACAATAAAGGTCATCATAGAGACAAAGAAATGAGAACTAAAAGATATCCCAAAACGCAGTCCTCCCCCCTTTTCTGTATCCAGAGGACTAGGAGGCCCAAAGCCCCACTCAAAATCTGTTCTCTTAATTTAAGGGTAATGTGTAAGTGCCAACAATAGTTTGGTTTATTAGACAGAGCACTTCAGTGTGAAACGTTGGTGAGAGAGGAGTTTCCAGCTGTAAAGGACATCCTCAGAGCTGGGACTGTCACTAAAGTCTCAGAAAATCTCAAACCAGTCCTCTGTGACACTACAGGGCTCCTTATGCTGGTTTGTCAGTGGTAAGAAAAATCTACTGAAAATCAAACCTTCAGACTCCTCTTTTGTTCAGCTTACACTTCAACAAATGCAAAGGCAATCAGACAAGGAAATTGTAGTGTTCTGGGATGGGATTGTCTATCCCCTTTGTTACTACAGTAGCCCCATTTTGGGTAGAAAGTTCTCTTAGAAATAGGTGAAATAGATTGATACTTTTCAAAGTGTCATTTTATGAGGGCTCCCATTACACTTCTGCCAGTTTTCTTCCAGCAATTTAGAAACTGAGTGATTGTTGCTAACATCATTTTTTTCGCTCAGCCAAATCTGCCTGGATTTGCCAGGCAGCAAAGGAAGCAGCATGTTACCAGCTCTCAGGTCATGCTATACACACATTTGTATCTGTAATACTTGCTAGATCTTAAGGGCAAAACTCTGTTCTGTCTGCAATGCAGTGTTTTAGCTGCAGTGCAGATCATTTATATCTATGCTCCCAGTCCAAGTCTCAGAGAGGTCAGCTATGATTTTGTGAACATCCCTTTCCAGTTTCTTTCCACATTTTAGTGTCTGTTTCACAATCAGTGTGATTAGAGGGTGCGTGTGGCCTTTCTGTCTGTGCTGGCCTGGTGCTGACCTGATGGCTCTGTTCCTGCTTTTTCCTGTGACTCCTTGATGCACACTCATTGCTGACCCTCCCAGCCTGAGTAGCTGCAAGGGTGACCTTTGGTCTCTGACTTCACTTCTTCCGTATTTTGTGGATACCAAATAATTCACATGTTGTTCTCTGATATGCCTTTGGATCCCACTTTATAACTAAACAATATGAGGCCAGAAATGAGCTTCTCTCCTGACAGCTGGGACAGTGCTGCCCAGCTACAGGGTTCCGTCCTTTTTTACCTGTCATGTTGAGGACAGCAGGGACAGCAGGGACCTGGATGGAAATTGTTAGAATAGCAGTGACAGCTTCCCTACTTGTAATATGGTTCTTCCAGATACTCTTTACCTGAGAAAACATTTTTTTTGTGTGTGTGTTTTCGAGTTTTTATTTCTTCCCTTTCTTCTGTAAGTAAATGAAAGTGTAAACCTATGTCTAAAATGGTAGAATAGAGGTTTTCCTTGATCAGAGTCCTAGCAAACATCAGCCGTTTTTCCCCAAAGGTAAAGACACATGGTGAGACAGGGATGCTGTTTTTTCCTCTGCTCACTTTCTTAACTTTTTTCCCAAAAGGCCATTCTTATGAAAAGCCCCTCTCTGCACGTGGACCTGCAGGAACCCTGCTTATTACTTGGTTCGATGTTTGACCTGACCATTGATGCACATAATTGAAAAGCAGTGTCTAAAGTGCAGATGGAATCCATTAATAAAACCGTGCCTTTTCAAGACACACTTGCACAACTCCTATATAGACATATATAGATATATGTACACAGGCATATTAGACATAGATAAATATATGTACACAGGCACAAAGAGTGAGAATCCTTTCACAATCCATTCCAATCACTGCTGTTCAATACAAGAAGCACGACTCTCCCCCTCCAGGCAGTTTTGGTATGTGCCTATGCCTATAAAAGATGGCTACACAGTACTTTATTTAAGTACTAGTATTGCTAGAAAAAGTGCAGTAGAAAAGTGGGGAATCAGAGTCAGATATTTTCTCTGAGCAGGCTGGAACAAAGCTAAATGCTGCATTGCACCAACTAAAAGACAGTGCCTTCCTTCTGCTTGATTTTACCCTGTGCTTCACCACTTCAGGCAAGGAGAGAGTCTGCAAACATCTAGGATTTTAGCCATCACTTATTCTTGTGTTCTAGTGCTGTGTGCACAGCACAGTTCCATCACCTTAAAAGACTGGTGATCCAAAAAATGGAAAAACTGCACCCATATATCAACTAACTTTTAAAAGGCTGATTTTTATCCATGACATCAGCACTGCCTTAATAAAACTTAACAAATGTCACATATTTTCTGATATATATCATGCTCCCTGATGTGAACTTTGTGATCAAATGCTTTGCTAAAAATCTCATTGGCAGCACTAAGTCTTTATAAAATTCTTCTCATAAGATCAACTTTTTCTTTTCTTTTTTCTTTTTTTTTTTTTTTTTGGTGAATATTTAGATATGTGGAATGTTTCAATCATTAGAAATTGATCACTGAAGCTATATATTATTGTTTCTTTTTCACTCCTGGTTAAAAATGAAACTGATATAGGAATTAATTGCTGTTCTTGCAATTTTTAAAGTTTTCCACAGCACTCAGTCATGGGTGCTAGGAAATCAGTTCCTGTCAGTGTTAATTTCAACAGAGTATGACTGCATGAGAATATAACATATAAAATAGTGGGAGCCCAGGCACAAAGCTCATTGTGAAATGATTTCAGCTAATATTACAGAAAGCTTTCTAAAGCTATAGAAAAATCTAGAATCAAAAATTTGAGCCCATATTTTGCACATGGTGCAACAAGAAGAGTGATATATTTTGTGAAAAATCCCAGAAAATATATTACAGAGAGACTTTTTATTAATCTCAGCAAAGAGAGAAGAAAATTCTGCAGAATTCCACCAAAATGTTCAAAACAAACTCAAATGAGCATGAGCTGAGAGCACCCTCTTCTGATCATTATTTTGTTCTTCAAGTTCTAGGTAAAATATCTTCTGCATATGTTGTAAGATTCCAGTGACCTACTCTTTATCAGAATCCCAAATACATAATCTGCTTGGGAGATGAATACAATAAATTAGTTTCAGCTACAAATTAATACTTTTACTTTATTTCTTCTAAATGTCTTTTTTTTTTTTTTTTTAATGTGCAAATATGAAGCCAGTTCTTCCATTAACTCTTCCCCTGGTATGTTCCATTTTGTTTTCCATAAGGCCACCCAGGGCCAAAGGTGCAAGAGAGACAGGCTGATTTTTTTGTTTAGTTCATTCCACTGAGATTTAAATTCAGGTTAAAAAACAAACAAACAAAAAAAAACCCTAGTTATAAAAGAGTGTGTTTACAAGGATTTAAAAGATGAAAGAAGGAGCAGAGGATGGGGGGAGAGTAAGAGCAAGAGGAATATTATGAATATAAATATTTTTCTATAACTATACCAGCATTGTTTTCATGGTATTCTCCAACTGTAATTCAGAGGAAAAAAAAGGAAAGTGAACAGTTCCTCTGACCTTGTATCTCACTTTCAGTCTCTGAGGACTGGAGAAGTAACTCATGAATATTAGAGCTAATGAAGCTTGATTTTCTCCAGATTTTTGGTTCAGTGTCAATTGACTCTCATGTCTGGAAGATGTAAATTGTGACTGAAGCTTGTTCTGCATTTGAGACATTTCGATATGCCCTCTTCAGTGTGTATTCTCTGGGATTTAAAAATACTCCAGCTCATGCTGTAGTGTTTTTCTCGGCGGATACCCCTCAGATGTCTCTCTGACCTGGACATCTATTTATGTGAATCTTGAAGGAACAACCTATCTCTGAGATTTCTGTTCCTTTATCATATTTCGTAAAAATACAACAATGGGTTCAAAAACAATGGGTTCAAACGAACTAGTGGGCAGATATATATTGAAACATCTAACATCTAATTAATTTTATGAAGATTTTCCCTAGAGAGCCCTTGATACAAGGACAGAGGTGTGGAGGGTGGCTCCCCTTGGTGTAGGGAGTGATTCAAATCAGAAGTGAAGCCCAAAGAGGCGGAGGGAGTGGTCAGCCATGCCAAGAGTCTCCTGCAGTGCAGATGTTTTGGGGTGAGTGATCCCATCTCTCAGCAGGAGAGGCTGATGGACCAGCATGCTGGACTGACTCCCAGCATCACACAGATTGGACACCAATAGAAATTAAATTGGAAGATACAGGCACAATCCTATTTTGTGNTAAGAGGGTCATGAAAACTAACAGAACAATTTGGATCTGAGAAAGTGGATACACTATTAATCAGATGCTCACTGGATTGCCAGATGAGGCTTGTCCTTGTCAAAATACAATAAATTGGCCTCTTCAGTTTCCTCCACATACAAAGTTCTGGCATGAACCAATTTAGACAAACATAGATTGATGGCTGAAGTATACACAGGAATGACACAGGACCAGGATGATGCTGAAATATCATTAAAATTGATGATTTTGGCTTGTTTATCTGTCATCTTTAGTACAGCATGGCATCTGTACATCTGGAGACCTGACATTATCACAGAACAATGCAGAGCCTTCTGGGAAGGGAAATGCTAAAGCTGGAAGAAAGGCATATGCAAAGATGCAAAACATCCAGGAACAGCTTTTGATCCTGCTGGTAAAAAGCTGCATTGCAATTCCAGGTGTCTGACAGGAGTGAAATCCAGCTCAGGCCATTGTGTGCACTTGCTTACAGAAACAGTAACCTACAGCTGGGCTGTGGAAACAAAGGGTCAGGCGCTGCCCAAGCATTCTTAAGAATGTGTGGCAACCCAAGGCAAATACAGCTTTGAGTTATTGCCCAGAAGGGGTAATTTCGAAACTGGGAATTTAAGTTATTAGAGTAGAACTAAAGAAACTGGCTCTTCTTCCTTTTGGCTTTTTATAGAATCGTAGAACAGCTTCTTATGAAAGAGGTCTAAAAGATGATAGAATATTCAGTTGGAGCTGCATAGTAGAAATGTTCAACCCAAGAAAATCTTTACCGTTACCCAGCAGCTGGAATGTGCTGGTAAGGACAGTAACAGAATGAGGAATTTACATTTTTGAATCTGACCATTTCTAACACCTGAAATAAGAACAGTAGCATATGTAAGAATATGCAGGTTTTAAATGGTGGAGGTTTAGCCATGTAGTTGGCATCCCTAAGGGGTCCAGTATGGAAATTATTGAAGTCTCCAGAGTTATCAGTTCTTATTATCAGGCTTCACAAAATGTGGACCAGCACTACATGAAAAGGTTGTTCAGTAGAATTAAAATTATCCTGGGGCATAGGAAGCCTCAGACTTCAAAGTTTCTAGTTATTTGCACATCATACTTTAGGGTTTTTTCTTTTAATGAAAAAGAATTACAAGACTCTCAGAATCTTTCATTATGAAAGAACCTCAAAAAGTAATAATACTTGAGCACAATACTTATACAAATATGATAAAAAGAAAAGATAAAATAATGCTCAATATCTTATCTTCCTGAGAAGAAGATAAAGAAAGAGAAAGCAAGGTTGGATTTCTATTTATTTAGTTTAAAAATTACTTCAGACTTAATCTGCTATATTATTTTGAGGTCAACATTTTCAGTTCTCTTCTCCAAAATGCACTTAAGCGTTATCAAGGTAAGCAAGGATTGGACTGGATCCCTGCAGCCAACTCATATCTTGGGCATAGGGTAGAAGCTTTCCCTATAGATCTTTTCTTCACAAGCATGCAAAATTAAAAGGAAAAAAAAAATTTTAAAAAAGGACAGTTACATTCATTACATATCATCCAAAATATACTGCTGTGAATGGAAAGCACTTTGATTAGGACTGACTTAGCAACAGGCACAACGTGGTCCAGCATAAGAGTCTAATGGATCAGCATTCAAATGCTGATATAATGAACAGATGGTCCCTGCAGAAGAGACTAATGCAGTTTTTTTGGTCACCTTGTACTGGCACCCATTCAAAGCAGGTGCTCAATAAACCAAGACTGGAAGGAGACCAAATTGAACAGGCTTCTAACAAAACTGGGACATAGAAAAGGAGAAGACAATCCCTTCTTCTCTCTTTTCCAAGAGTATATGAGTGCATGCAATGCCAACTTTGCCCATGGTGATAATCTCACAGGTTTTGTTACTGTTTCTGAGATGCAACATCCATAACCTTAATGTGAGGATGAGGGGCACTGACAAGCTGAGCACATCAATATGTAATTCAGGTTTGAACTCCATTTTATACTCTCATGTAAATTTTTTTCTAATTTTGTCAGCTTGTTCTGTGTCCAAAGTGGCCAAGCCTCAACTAGAACCAGAGCTGGTATTCTGAATCCAGTCTTGATCTGATTTTAAAGCAGAAAGATTAAATTCCTTGTCTTTAGGAGAAATCAAATAAACCTGGCATCAAACCTTTCACTGTCTAGGTTCCAAAATTACCTGTTACAGCAAGGAAAGCAACTGTAGTGGAGATATCTGTGTGGTTTTAGAGATGAAGTTATCCAGTGGTTAAATCTGGATTAAACTTCAGAGAAGAATTTCAAAATGGATCAGGGTCATGGTGTGTGCACATATGTAATGGTGCTAAAATCTTCTGGGGCTTCTTGTCTTCTGAAGTTTTGTCTGGAATAGGAAAATAAGGCCCATTCCAATTTGGAAAGAAACCCAGAACCCAAATTATATGAGTAAATTCGTATCATGAGACTGAAATGCCCCCAAATATCCCCTTATCCTTCTCTTTCTGAGGATGGAAAGTTTGACAGTCAGATGGGACTGGAGAAGAAACATTCCTCCAGATGGAAAATGATGAAAAGCTGAATTTGGCAATATTATTAAAGTGGACCCCTGGTTTTAATTATAAAGTTATAGAGCAAGCGATGGCAAATCCATTTCAGAGTTTGAAATTATGTCCAGCTTGGTTGTTTTAAGCACTGTCAAGCACCCATTACTCCACAAGAAGAATCCACTGCAGCTTTCAGCTCTCAGGTTGAGATGGCTTGCTCTTGCAGTGACCTGTTAATCCACCCAGAAGACTCTCCCAGATCATCTTCCCAGCTTCTCAACCAGTCCTCTTTCAAGGGAAATTTTCTTGATTGAAACTGGCTTTTAAAATTGTCTTTATCTTTGTGACAACTGTTAGCAGTATGCCAGTGACTACCTGGGAACATTTATTTAGGATTCATAGATCTTTATAGGGAAACTGTTAATAGAGCCACTATTCTGCCTGCCTTGAAATATGGAGGTGCTGTAATGCTTTGATTTGAAACATTAGAACCTGCAGGAGAAAACCTAGACAGAAGGATAGAAAATTTATGCTGAAAACACAAGATATTGCAGTCATGAAGTTACCTTGTGGATTGGCAGAATATGTTCGATTTCAGTGGCTAAAATGGTGGAAAAAAACAATCAGAGTTTGAGAAGGCTGAACTTCAGTGTGAAAAATAGTCCACCTGACAATGCTGTCCCGCCTGCCTTTAATTAATCTGTCGCTACAAACATGACCTAGTTACCACAGTACAAATGTCAGCTTGTAACAGCTTTTCCCCAGAGTCCTCCTTAACTAGCGTTTGCCATTTTCAATTGCTCGTTCGGTGATGAAGAGCAGTTAATGAGCTCCATCTACTGCTGCACAGAGTGAACTGTACCAGCAGTGCGGGCTCCCCGGCACCTCCTCGCTCCGCTGCACCAGCCACTGCCGAGGGCTCTTGCAGAACATCCACCTCTTTGTATTTCTTGTTCTGGTTTTTTTCCTGTCATCACCTTTACTGCACGTGGGTTGTCTTTAACCTATAATATTTTAGGTCATTTCAAAGGGTTTTTTGGGGTGTTTTTTAAATCTATTTTAAAAATACTTTAAATATATTTACACAAAATGGCGTAACAGTTCTCTTAAAATCATTAGAACAAAAAAGGGAAGAAGCTTACAAACAAACAAAAAAATGTATTTAAGTTGCTGTTGCACTCTTTGTAAACAAGGCCCCTGCTCTGAAAATGGGTACCCAGACCAACAGATGGATGCCCTTCTCTTACGCTTGCCAAATGGGTTGACTGGAGTATTCAGATGAGATATTTAGTTGTTCATGTCTTAAAATAAATTATCTGATAGTGGTTTAAAATTTCTTCTTAGTTTATGAGAGGGTGAATGAATACCTGCTCTAAAATATCACCTTCCTTAGTATTTCCTTCTTGATGTAGGTGAAATGTTTCAAATCCTCTCAAAATATCACAACTGGCATGACAGTTAACAGGCTGCAGGAGATACTTGCCTAAAACATAGCTGAATCAGAAGAACACCAGATAATTGATGAAGAGGAAAAGCAGCAAGGATTAATACCTTTGTATGTCTAAAATCTAAAAAAGAATAAAATATTACCTCCGATTAAATATCTCAGCACTGGATTTTGTTTTCCTAATACTTTTCCATTAAGAAAGACAACAATATCAAAGCTCTTGCTAAGGTCAGAGGTATTTTTCTAGTCTGCACAATGCTTAAACACCTATGTGATGGCTGCTGAATGAATTAAAAGACCAGGCTTGGAGACATTCCACAAAGGAAGGAAAGTAATTCTTCAGGCTGGCTGCTGCCTTTGGATCCATGGAAAGCAGGGCACATCCTGCTAACAGCAGAGCAAACTGCATGAGGATACAGCATCAGCCCTGCCGTGACACCCTTCACCTGCCTTGGGTCCCTCACTGCACATCTGCCTCTCAAAATTCACTTCTGAATTATGAGTCTCAGAAGGTCCCTGATTGGAAAACATTAAAATTAAAATAAGAAACTCAGCTATCAAACAGAAAATGGTTGCCAGAAGTCCAAGGTCATTTCATCAGATATGAAACCAAAGTAATTTTCATTCCTTCAGCCTCAACTTTGGCCCCTGTTCCTAGCATTGAAAGAGACTTACCCCTCTCCAATTTTCCTCTGAGTTGGAACAGTGAATTGTTCGTGAATGTTCCTTACTTAGGGAAGCCCTTCTGACTAACTCCAAGGGATTTCAGAGTTTTTAGGGACCCTGTGTTTGAACAGGATAATTCAAATTATCTCCTACATTCTTCATTACCATACACTTCACCACCATATACTACCACCATATTCTTCATATTCCACCATATACTGGAAATCCATTTGCAACACCTTTTACAACAAATTCATATCAAACCAAGTTTTATTTTTTAAATTAGCAATTAATGCAGAATGATGCGAAGCAAAATAATGAATAATCTGCTGTGCAGTCAATTATTTCATGAAAATATGGGGGTTTTAAGTGTATAACACTGGTTACAACTAGCACACCAGTGGGAAAACGCCCTATTTTCAGCTAGTGCACTGTAAATAAAGATGCTCAGACTTTTAACAGCTTTTAAAAATAATATTTAAGGTGAATTGTCTTCAAATTAATTGGAATCTACAAAACTCTAAATACTTACTGAAGGGATTTTAGTGACCTAATAATTGTCTACCAGTGTGCAATGATTTTTAAGGGTTTAGATGGGAGCAAGGGAAAATCTGTCTCACACTGGTATTTTGCACTTTTGTCCTTCTTATGTAACAGTGTTCTTCACAGGCAGCACCCTGGGGACAAGGTGTGCCCAAGACTGTCCATTTTAGGGGAGCTTTTTTAAGCATTTGCATGTGTGCAGGGAGTCTGGTCATCAGAAACGCCAAGATACACAGTGCATAAAAGCACATGCACACATTTATACCTGTATATGCAACAGATACATATCTTCTGGTCAGGGAAAAGGTAAAAAATAAGTGCCTTTAAACTTACATGTTTGCAGTGTAGGAGACAGGCTTGCAGTATCTGTCAGTGAAGGAACCACTTGGAAAGTCTGTTATGGTTTTTCATCACCAGTAACCATTCTCTCACTTGGGTCATCATTTCATCTGTGTAAAACTTTTCCTATTTTATCAAGAGCTGTCACACATGCAGGGTTTTCTTTTCTATTCAAGAAGTTTTCCATCTTCATGTGAAATTTTTTTAACTGCATGTAGTTCAAGAGGATTTACTAAGCTGAAAATTAAGCATATCAGATTTTTCCTTGCACAGTAGTTACCCAGGCAGCTGGGACTGAGCAGAGTACAGAGTACAAACATCAGGATAAATTGCCATTTTCCATTAAGGATTGATGAAAAACTAAATCCACACTCAGAGAAATACATCTCTCTGGATGTAAACCTTTTGGCTCTGGTCTGTTTCTGTAGTCTGCCCTGCACTTACTGAGAAAAGCCATTGATGACTATGGGAATTCTGTCTAAAGATGTAGAAGAATGTTAACACATATCTGTGACCCTACAAACATGAACAACAGATTGTTTGGTTTGTGTTGGTAGCTCATGTCTTCAAAAGCATTTCTTGGTATGTAGAAAACCACTTCGATCTGCAATGAAACATTTTCTTATATAACCTGGGAAAATGTATGCATTATTGACAAAACTAGAAGGAACTGAGTGCAGAAAGCAGTAAAGAGAAGCAGCATTTCATTTTATTTTTACATTTATTCAATGGAGTTCAGAAACAAGTATAATGTAACTCTTATTTTACAAAGTTGAGCATTAAATATTAGAAAAGGAATTATTTGCCTTTGGTAAGTAGTTTCTTATGGGACATGCATGCTAATATGAAACCATTTTTGGATGACAGACACTTAAAAGCAGAAAAGTGTGTTAATAAAGTTTTCAGACACACTTGAAAAGGTGGCACATCATTATATATCCCTTTATCCAAATGCAACTTCTCAATTTTTCCACAACTTCCCTTCCCATGTCCACTTTCTAAACTTTAAACTTTAAACTAATATTCCAAACTAAAATATTTAGAAATACAAATAATACACCCAATAAAGTACATTAATTATGATGAATGATAACGGGAAAGAGAATCTGGCGTAATTGTCTATGTGGTAAGGATTTTTAACATGGAAGCAATCAAAGATACAGAAAAGTCTTTTCATTACCGACATTGCTGAACTGCACCCGCTGTGTTGATTTCTCTCCCTTTTTCTGTCAGCACTGGGTTGTTTGCTTTTGTTTGGATCGGTCTTGTCCGTATTGTCAGGGGCAGTGCAACTGTTTGTCACTGCTGCCAGGACTCCATTCTTCTCTTCTTCATCCTCATCATCATCAATAATCTGATAGGGAACAAAACAGCAGGTACATAAGTGCATGTTTCATCACCTGTTTGCTTTAGAGCTGCAGCTAATGGGATTTTTCTTGTGGCTCCTCCTCTGTCTCATTCCTGGACTTCAAGGACAAGCACTTACATGCACCAGGGAGCTCCTTACAGCTCTCAAAGCCTCCTTGCATGGCGAAAACATTGACTTAAGCAGCACCGTACTGCAAAAAACTTTGAAGGACTGTCAAGCAAATCTGGATTTGTTCAAATATGGACAAGGAGCTTCACTTAAGATGGCAGCAAATCCCTGAAATGCACAACAGTAAACAGCCTTCTGCTCAGGGTGAATACCGGCCAAGGTTAGTGCCCAGAAGGGGTGAAGGCAAAGCCCCAGCCTGGGGATGGAGATACGCAACTGGCTACTTCATTCTGGTGCTTTGTGTTAAAATCAAGTTTCTTTAAGAATAAAGAGGGACAAGCCCCTCCCAGAGCTGATTTAACACTAAGTAGCTTGTGATACTTTCTGTCAAGTCCTGAAACCCCTGCTTTAAGTTCAAAGTTATGCTAGGGTAAGGAGTATTTTTATATGCTTCACTGCATCAAGATGGGTCTTTGGAGAATGTTGCTTAAGCCTTCTGGTGGGTTTTGTTTCTTTGATTAGAAATGGCTCAGAGCCATAAAGTTCATGTATGAAATTTTCACCCTTTGAAGTCAGTGGGTTTTCTGTTACTGGCTCAGAGGACACAGGATTAGACATCAGCTGCAGCTTCAGCTCTAAAACTTCCTTGGAATTTCTGGAGTATTTAGTTTGGCTTGGGATATTGCAGAAACAAGCTGCAAAGGCTGGCTCAAATTTTGTAGCTAAGCTAAACCTTATTATGTATACTTTGAGGAGGGGTCATTTTCATTCAGGTAGGCATACATATAATTTTCATTTTCTCCTGGTACTTTTATTACCTCCCAAATCAGTAGGTGGCATAAATGTAAGACAAGTTTAAAAAAATTATTTGTGGAGTGCAGAATGCAGAATCTCTTTCTTCTGGCCAACTTGCTTTTTTCCATTTGTATCATGAAAAGACACCGTTTACACAAGGACAAACTTTTGAAAGGTTAAGATGTACATCCCCATGTGCAGCCAGACAAAAAGCTCATTTAGCTATATCCCAGCTATTAAAATCAAAGAAAGCTCATTAAGCCAGCTAAGTGGTCTTCATGCCTGTACAGAATTGCTCTTCTGCCCAGGGTGCATGTGTACAACACAAACCTTGAGTCTTCTTCGTCTAAAATTACTGACACCCTTGAAAATTAAAATAGAGTCTGGACAGTGTCCTCAAACTGCTGTGAATCAGTGAAGCAGAACAAATGGCAGTAGAAATGGGATTACTGCAGCTTTCCACTTTCAATTAAAAAAAAACAAAAACAAAAACAAAAACAAAAAAAAACCAAACAAAAACAAAAAAAAAACCAAAAAAAAACCAAAAAACCCCTGGGGTATTTTATTTGAGAGATAAACATAACTCAACACAACATATCATCCTAAAAAAAAATACACTGACCAAAAATTCTTGGTCATCCTCCACCTGGACTCCCACACCTCTCTGTGAAAGACTGGGATAAAAATCTGCCTATAAAGCATTAAGAGCATCCGTCCATAAAACTCCAGTCTGAACCTTAAATAATCCCCAGGGTAGTACTAAAATTCAGACCTCAAGTTTTTATTTGAGGCCTGACTCTGTTATAAATATCTCTCCTGCTTCAAAAAGTTCAGGCAGCTGAGGGGAGTGCTGGGGATGGCAGAGGAGCCTTTGTCAGCAGTGCCTGGCGCTTGAAATGAGGCACCGGGGCAACAGCCTAATGAATGCACTCAGCACTTCAAAAGTTAATAAAATAAAGGAACCTGACAGAAGTCTTGGCTTTTTTCCCCTGCTTTCATTTTTCATTACAACATCCGTGCTTCAAAACTGCCAGGATTTGGGGCATTGCTCAGTTTAAGAGTCTATTTTTCTCTCAGGTAGGGCTGGCTACAAGTTGTTCAGAATTAGTTTTATTTCAGAGCATGAAAGGACATTGTGTACGTGCCACTTTTCCTTTCTCACAACTGCATGTGAGCGATTCCCAGGAGGCTGATGTGTTATTAGGCTGTTCTTGACTCTTTTCAGCTCCCCAAGGGGCAGTTCTTACTTAAGTAGAAAATACCGTAAGCAGTGCATATGTACAGGATTCTATTTGCACTGCAACAAGGCAGGGCTCTTGCAAAACAGAGGGGAGTTGCAGCAAAAGTGCTGTATCACATAGCTTGGAAAGGAGAGAGCTAGTCTAGAAGAGAACCATACCTGTTAATTTATTTAAAAACTGCAGTCTTATAGAGTGGGTTTATCAAGGGACTTTTCCAGACTGTTATGGAAAACTGAGCATGATGAGAAACTAAGCGGGAAAAAAAAAAAAAAATTATTGTGAGTGTTCAGTTGTATGTCAAATTTTAAATGTCATACCATCATACAAGGTTGTTTTTTTTTTCTGGATGCCAGCTGCCAATGAGAAAATGGCAGCTGACACGAAGAAGGTCTCTGTTTAGATACCAAATTGGTACCATCCAGGAAAGATGTTGTACATTACCCAAAAAGCACTGTCTATGACACCTGCTACTGTGGCTGCTGTTTACACTAAGGGAAGTGTTTGCTGCAAGAGCCAGCAGAATTGGGGAAAGTTGTCACTTTCACTGGATAATAAAGCTGCTCAGGTCTAAAAATATTTCAACCCAGAGTGTTGCACACCTGAAGCTTATGTGTTGCTCATAAGGAGTGCATGAGGCTTGCACAGAAATACCACAGAAGCTGAGCATCAGACTTATAAAATTATTTTCAGTTTTTGAACTATTCTCTGTTCTATCATAAAGGTAGAGGTTTAGGTAAAAGACAGAGGAAACCCAAGGAGTATTTCTCTGCTTTATAAGAGGGCACAATTAATGCTGTTGTACAAAAAAGAAGAGACTCAGAAGCAGCCTCTCCTTTTAAGCAGCCTGTTGGTCTGGAGTTGATGTGAATGGCACATTCTGCCTGACCTTCCTTGCAGCAGGTGGTTCCTCTGCTTTTGCCATTAGCTTTGAAGGTGTCACTGTGGGTCCTGGCTCACATAATGTGAAACTCTGCAAGAGCTCTTTCACCAGTTTATGTTCTAAACTGGAGATCTCAGGGACTTCAGACGGGTTTGATGCGCCAGTGCCCAATTTCTTCAAAGAGTGAAGCGGGAAGCGAGTACAACTAATTCCTATACAAGAGAGAGGGTGACATTCCCATTTCACCTCCTACATTTATTTACATAATTCTGAGTGTAAATTTTCTATCAGCTCACATATGGGAATAACAAACTGGGATGTGAGATTTCCAATTAACCTGTGTCCACAAGAGAATACGATAATGAGGACAACACATTTAGTGACGATACTCACACATAAATTGCTAAGTACCTGCTAGACAGTAACATGAGATTTCAGCTGGTATTTTTGCCCTTGTGATGTTTTTGTTTTTACAAGAAATGAGAAGTACAAGTCTCCATGGCACCCTGCTCAGTAAGAGGTGCTTGCCCTTGGCTACACTAGGAAAAGGACATGAGAAGCATTTTTCTTGTTCTACAGAGTCACAAGCTGATATAGGATGAAACAACTGTTCCTTCTCTTATCTCCTATCTTTGTGTGGGCAAGAAGCGTGTTTGGCTTGCTTGCTCACTCCTGATGCCCACCAGAAGGCAGGAAACAGCCTTAAGTGAAAGACTATTCCTTTTGGCCGCTAAGGTGATCACAAAACTTTCCTTTCTCATTTTACAGCTGTACCTCCACATACTTCCATGCATGTTTTTGAAGTCTACAAGTTCCCATGTCCATCCCATCTGCAAGCATGAGTACCTGCTCCAGATGAAAGGGAATCTGACAGAGGCAGGGGAAGGTAAGGGCAGTATAAGTGCCCTTCACAGATCCAAAGATGCTTAATCATCCAAGCACTAAAACACTTTACTTTCTTGCCTGAACCTCCAAGCAGCATTTTTTTTTTCCCTACACTGTGAGCAAAATGACAACCACTTACTTCACAAGATGGATATGCTCACAGGGAATTGTCACTGATGTTACCCTGCCAACAAAAATTACTTACAGGCTTTCCACTCAAATCCTCACTCAAAATGAGTGTTTGCCCATTTGCACACAATCCCCTGATAGATGTTACCTCATAAAACCCACCAGGGTGGCTCAGCTTTGAGTCCACTTTGCAGTCTTTCTCCACAGACCTAGACCAAACAACAGCTTTTAACATATTCTTCTGCATTTACAGGACCTATCTTTCATCCAAACAGCCAAAATCCCATATTAATTGATGAACTACCTAGACATGATCCCTTACACACACATATTGTCCAATCTTCAAAAGGTTTTGAAGCTCCTCCACTTGAGAGCTCAATATGCTGTTGTTTAGTGTATTTAGGAGCTTTGCTTAAGCATTTTTGATGCACTGTTCTAATTTGGCTCAAACAGTTAATAGTCTTTCTTCTTCTGGACATCTAGCCCTACAGCACTCAACCAGATTTATTTTTGCCTTTTTTTTTTTTTTCTTCCTGTTATTCTCATTTATCATGCTTTACTTTTTTCTATTAATCCAGAAATTTCATAAGCTGCTTATTTTTTTTTTATAATCATGCATATTAGGTTCAGTTCCATAATTAAAAGCTGCAAGACAATCACCTTTCACCTTCCTTGCGATTTCTTTTTCCTTGCTTATGAAAGCACTGCTACACACTGGACATGGAAGAAGTGAAAAAACTTCATGTATCTGTCTTTATTTCAGCAACCACCAAAAATTCCTATGATTTTCGTCCATTTTTATTTTAGGTATATTTCACAGTATTTCAGAATTGTGAGAAACTCCTTAGAGCCGCAAAAAGCACTGTTATAATGATGATGCAGAAGGGAAAATAGATCCCAGTCTGACTTCACATGCAGCTCTTCAAAGTGAAGGTGAGAGCAGAAGGCTACAGGGACCTGATACACCCAGCATATGAAGACATCTGCCAGGAGACTGAGTCACATTCCATGCATGTGCAGGTTTCATAAGTGGAATGGGATAAACTCTTTTTTTTCCCCATATTGCAGTAGGATCGAGTCACCAAGCTCAGCCTAATTTTTGAACTGTGAGTAAATGCTATTGCCTGGGAGACAGGAAGTGCTTGTGATTTTTTGAGACATCCAGAACACTGATAAATGGCCATAAAGCCCATCCCAAAAGAGATAAAGAAGAGTGCTTCCAAAAGAACCAAAAGAATTAAAATACCTTCGGAAGTTCCTTTGAGCTGAGTTGGTGCAGAGTGCAGAAATGAGTCACAGCATACTCTAACAGTGCTCCAAAGATGAAGCTGAAGCAGATACCAAGGTACACGTCAATTGCCTTAATAAAGCAATTAGCATTTGGGAGTGAAGTCCTGGATCCCATCATCAGTGTTGTCATGGTAAGGACTGTGGTGACCCCTGTGGAATGGAAGAATATATGTTCTAGTTTAACACAGATGGCACTGAGGGCGTCTACTGCAAGGGCCCTACTGCAGCAGAGTTCACCCTGGACCTGAAACTCCTAGGATGCCAGAGCATTTAATGGGCCATGTTTTAGGAAGAAGACCTTAAAATTAACTTTTGCCTCAAGTTAAATGCTTAAAACAATAAAGGAAAATGTTAGCAAAGCTGAGAGGACTAGAAATTAAAGTAAGAGAGATTTTTGCGTAATGGAATGTATATTTATGATTAACACATTATTATTATTGCAAATCTATGCAAAAGCTTCCTTTAAAATATTCAGATATCGTTTTGCTCAGTGTAGTTGCCCACTGGCCTCATTCAATGTGAAATCCTTCTTTATTCCCTGTTCTGTAGGAGTGTTTTTTCCATCCCACCTGCAGCCTGATCAAACCTGATTTGCATTCTTTCCCTTTCAGAATATCCTTTCTTTGAAATTAATTATATTTAATCTCTTATAATTCTCCTGTTATTCATGTGTTAATTAGTATGTATCATGAGACCTCACAAAAGCCTTACAATTGTCTGTGCATGCCATGTATTTGAATATGTTTAAATTATTTCCAAAATGACAGTTTTTTGCTTTGCTTTCAGTGCCCTCCCCTGCCTAGAAGTCTCCTTCCTGTAGGTGCCAAAGGCATTTTTCTCAGTTAAAAAATAGCAAGGCTTTAAGGGAAATCCACATGATATACTGAGTATGGCACACCCAAAAAGTAATTCCATAAAACTCAGAAATGTTTGCAACTTCAGGAAATGGATGCCAAGTACGTGCAATAAAGAAGGGTTCTTAATGATCCAATCCTTGGATCAGCAGTTGGGTTATCAGCTTCTCACCTATGCAGATTCTGGCTGGAACCGACGACTGGCTTATCCAAAACGATACCCAGGAGAGCACAACCAGAAGGATTGATGGCACATATGTCTCTAGTATGAAGTACAAGATGTTTCTCTTGAGTTCAAAGTGAAAGACAAGTTTTGGGTAACGTCCTGTGGAAGGAGCAGGGAAAAAAACATTGTGAAGGTGCAATTCATGAAAATATCTTTGAAATAACAACCTGTATTACTTTGGTGCACGACAATGCGGTAAAAGCTTAACAAACAAGCTTGTAAAAATTAAACATGGCACTGAAAAATTCAGATTGAAAACTCTGAACTGAAGGAAACAATCAAATATGTAACATCCAGTCACCATATCCAGAGTTTTATTAAAGACACCTTGAATTGGAAATTAAATGAGCATTAGTGAAGGAAAAAATGAATCCATCAATGCGTGAAGAGGATATTTCATTATATAACACAAGGCAAGGAAATTTGAAATCACATATGGATTTAGCTGTCGCTATTCATAACAATGAGTGAGCTACTATATGAACTAGAGTAGTAAGGATTGTCATTCCATGAAAATGGCACTGGTTCTTACTTTTAATATTTCACATATCCAGTTTACTTTTCTTTACTTTTCATTAACTATTGCTCAAGATGTGGATTTAGGTTACCTGCTCTGAAATTGCTGACTTGCCTCTTACATTCCAGTTAAACCCAAGAAGTATCTTTGCAGCCTCACAATTTATTTTTCCTTTGAATTAGGGTGTTTGTGTTGCTCTGAGCAGTGTCACTGTTGTGGCACAAATTATTTGCTTCTAAGTGAGTGATTTCCAGAATATGATCTTTTGGGATCACACAGTCAAATACAGAATGATGTTTCATGGGGGGACAGTACATTCATAAGCAAAGCCTGAATTTCTTATCCAGTTCACTGAGTGAGCAAAATTTGGCTATGTTGAAGCACACGATCTGAAATTGTTACCAGTTTAATGCATTACAGGAAAACAAAATCTTGCTTTTTAAATGGGCAGAAAAGACTTCTTGTTCTGAAGTTCCAGATTACAAATTAAGTGTTATTAAGTTTTTACAGAACCATTTTAAACCATTTGCATGTCAGTGAAATATCAGTGAGAGACTAATGCTCTATAGTCAGCTAGCTTTGGCTTTTTCTTTTTTAATAAAAAACCTATTCTCTGGCACCGAGGTTTGCTTCCAGAGCTGCCTGCTGCGAGTCATGACAGAACTACAGAACAGTGAATTCACTTTAGCAACAACAATATAGGCACAGACAGGCTATTTGTGCATCCCTCAGGTGTGCTGTGAGACACAAAGAAGAGCACTTTTAAAAGCTTAAAGCGCAAGCAGTGGATGCCAAGAAATGTCTTATGGCTCCCAGACAAGAAAATGGATGGCTAAATTTCCATTTTTAAAAGCATTGTAGATATTGCAACAGGAGAACAATAACGGGATTTTTAAAACAGAAAGAATTGCAAGATTATGTGGTCTGACCCTAAGTACAAGACGCTAAATTTCATTAATTATCCCTTGCTTTGAACTTAATCATTTTGGTTGGAATAGAGCCTGCCTTTCACACAGACATGAAGACTTAGTCTGAGGATATACAGCATCCACCATTTCTCTCAGTAAATAATTCTCTTCACTAAGAATGAATGCCTAATTTCTAATATTAACTAGTTTTCAGTTTTCTGCTGCATTGACCATCTCTTCCCTAGTGAATTAAATAAAACTCTGGTAATTATCAGTTCTTTCTCCTTCCAAAGGTAAAAATACACTGTATTTTTCCCAATATACTGAATTTACTTTGTAAATTTACAAATTTACTTTGTAAATTCAGCATATTGAGATCCTTACATGTCCAACTAAAAAAATGGTACAAACATTACACTTATACTAATCTCCATGAGGCAAGAGGTATAAATATGTTTTACACCACTATCACCATTTTGATGTGAAAAGAGGGACATTACACCTGGGTATTCCTACCAAGGCTGTGACTTTTACCAACACAGTTGTTTCAATAAATGTCATTTTGCTCACCAAAACTGATTTTAAGTGTATGCAGACCAAAGTGAAGCACTCAAAAGTCAGGGAGTGAAAAACTTTCAGATCACTGTGCGACCTTACTTTCTCTGTCTGCACTCATCCGTGCTCAGAAATGAGCACAGTGCAACGGGAGAGCTCTGAGTCTGAACAACAAAAGGCTACAGCACAAAGCACACTTAGGGAAAGAGAACCAGACACTCCACAAAAGCTCTTTGTGCTGTGCTTCTGTGCTGACCATAGGGAAGGATGAGTTGCCACGTGCCCAGCAAAGAGCAGTGAAGAGACCAGACCCATCCTTCCTGCAGAGTGCCACAGGCACCTGGGATCTCCTGTGGCTCAGCCTTAGGAGAACTCGTAGCTGGGAAGGAAAACTCTGGAACAGCCAACAGCCATACAAGAACAAAAAATCCTTGTTAGTGCCCTATAGCTGTATCTCTGTTTACCTCAGTATAAAAGTCAAGCACGTACATGGGAAGTTAGTTCAAAATACCAAATTTAAAAGCCACAGTTTGCAATTTCCAAGTTTAGATAAGTCCTTTGAATATTCTGGTGTTATTGTTTTTTTCTGATGCCAGAAATTAATGAAGTAATGTGAACAAAGAGAAATAGAGCTATAACAGCTTATAGCTGAGTGGCTTTTTGGGGAACAAAAAAAAAAAAAAAAAAAAAAGGCATTTCTCTAACCTAAAGGTTTCCTTCTAGCCAGA
Source organism: Regulus satrapa (assembly GCA_013396955.1). Lineage (NCBI taxonomy): Eukaryota > Metazoa > Chordata > Aves > Passeriformes > Regulidae > Regulus > Regulus satrapa. Next base: position 43,751 of record VWZN01018305.1, read on the forward strand.
ATCCAAAGACATATCATGGACATGATAATAATAGTGGCAGCATTTCTCTAAAGCGTTCAGAAGAGCTTTTATAATGGAAATTTTGAAGCAACCTATATATAGAATTCATCAGAACTTCTCCTGTAATAAACTGAAGGAAGTAGTAGTCAAGAAAAAGCATTCAGTGCATACTTATCATGCTAAAGAAATGAGCAATGGGATAAAATGAAGACAGGGAAATATTACAGTCCCTTTTTCATCTACACCACACACATACCAAAAATTATCTCTTTAAAAAGAACAGATTTGCTGTTCCTGTTGCGTGAGCTGCATATGAGAGAGTAATGCTGTATCTCATTGCCTTTGACTGGCACATCTGAGACCATCAACCAGATCAAAACTGAAACAGGTTCATGAAATCCCAGTCCTGACTTTACCAGAGTTAACTCAAGTGCAGATCAAATTAATTCCTGAAAACTGAAAAGTTTGCCACTTGCTTGACAGTAAAATACTTGCATTAAAATGAAAATATGTTTTTCCTTTCAAGTTTCTGGCCCATGATGAATGTCCCCTCAGTGTGAGACTGGTCTGATTTAAGTTTGTTAACATGACAGAAATAATTTCTGTGCAGATATCTAACTGCAGCAAAGGCACCAAAGCATTACCAAATTACCAAAGTATTGAATTACTCTGTGTAGCATTTCTCAGATGAACTTGAACTTAAATGACTGTCAACATACACACTCTAAACATAACACAAGGTGAGGTATTCTACTTCGGCGACCTCACATCAAAACAACATTAAGCTGCGTAATTCAGGCTTTATGGAATTTTTGAGAGAGCAGAAGTACAGAGGTAGCGAGTAGCTCTAACATGTAGGTGAAGAACAAACCCAAACAGCAGATTACTGTCTCCATACCTACTCTTCTGCAAAGTACCCTAAAAGGTAGAAAAAGTTCCAGCTGACCACTGTTGTTAAAGCCTCACAAAAATTATACCTGCACAGGCTTTTCTCAGCAGCTGAGCAGGCCTAGGTCTAGGTCTAGGTCTTAGTTTGGCTTTTGCCCTTTAAAATTATATTCTAATTTACAGTTCTGATTATCAGACACTTTGTATAGACTTGCCACTGATGGTTCTATCAACGACTATTGCTGCACTCTTTGAGAAGTACATAAACCTAAACAAGCTTCCTTTTCACCCTAGGTCGTTCATTTCCTGATTATCCCACTTTTCTGTGGCATCTGTTCCCAGCTGATGGCAGAATGCTGCTTCTTTGATCTTTTCTGCAGCATCTCTGACCAGTGAATGGTTCCTGCAGAGGTTACTAAGGAAGGGCTAATTCTCTATAAATACTGTCAGCAGCTCCTAATTTCCTAAGTGTTTTCTAAGTGTTTTGGGATGGGACTGCCTTCTCCACACCACTTCCTGTGGGCTTCCTGCTGAACTCTCCTCCAATAAACCACTGCTCCACTTCACTCTTTATGTAAGAATCACTTTGGTGTCCTGCACAGGGGCATGCAGCCAGGCACAGAGAGCATCCTCTTCTCTCTCGTGAATTATTTATGCCAACCCCTTGGGTGTCTGCTATAATGTGTGATGTACAACTCACACAAGCACGTCAGTGTAGTTCTACCAATACATCATTTCCTTCTCATCCTGCATCTTTTAAGGGCAGAGGACAGGAGACCTTATAATAGATTTTACTGGTTTAACTCTACACTGAAAATGTAGTTTTCAGTGTGCAACTTTGTTATTGCTTGTTTACAATGAACGTAGGCAGTGAGTAATCAGAATGTCCCCACTTTCACAGAATAAATAAGTTGTACAACTGGAATGCAATTCTCTGACTGCTGCAGGATGCCAAGGGTGCAAATATAAATTGCTAATATATTATTACAGCTCTTTTGCCCCTCCCTCAGAGAACAAACAGTCTTCTGTCCTTCATCATCTAGATCTTACAAACTACCTCTTCTCTTACTTGCTTTTCAAAAGCGAACCAAAGGAAATGAAAGTTCAGGCTGGGCTTCTCAACATGTGTTTAATCTTCATAAATATGCTTTTCAAAAAATAAGATTGAAAATAATATTTCCTAAGAATGAAGCAAACCCTTTCATGTAGTGCATGTGTGCACATATATTTATCCACTTAGATTACCGAAAAAATAGAACTATCTCTGAAACAACTCATGATGGAAAACATCAACTCAAGTGGAAAAGCTTGTTTACCAAGAGGAAAGCTATGAGCCCAGGTAAGTAAATTAGACATAATGTGATAACAGACAGATAATATGCATGGGTAACTGTTTGAATCTTAGGCGAGGTTGACTTGAAGACTCACTAGGTAAGATTATTACTGAATACAGCTCTGGGATTCTTTGTGAGCCCTATATGGTGAAGAATATGTTCTCAGAAGTAACAACTGGAGAGCAATTACTGACAATAAAAGAACTGATAAAGGGAACAGGGGAAGTTGTTCAGTGCGCCATTTCTCAAAAGGAAAAGTACTGGAAAACCTAGAAAAACTTGATTATTAACTAAATAATGTCCCAAGCCTTGGGCAATTGCAGATGAGCCTGTAGGACAAAGCAAGGCAGTGCTTCTAGTTAGAAAGAGACCATGACGGATGAACATACACTCTTACACAATCTTTATATAATATATATATATAGTTTGTATACGTTTTGATTTCAAATCACTAATTATAAATGAGAGCAGCTCCTCAGTGGCTTAACTGTGACATCCCCCCTGAGAAGCTGATGACACGCAATGGCCAGGGGACCACAGAGCTCCAGCAATGCACAGCCACACAAGGGCTGATGGGCCTCTGGCCCAAGGAGGCTAAAGCAGGATTTGAGATAGACATCAAAACCCTGGCAGCGACTGCAGACAAGAACAGCAGCCAGCTCCCTTTGCAGTCTTTTTAACAGAGCAAATATCTTGTCTTTGTGCATCAAGGAGCAGAGATTTAATTTATGCTTCTGTCTCTTCTTTCCTTCTGTTTTGCCAAAATAATACCATTTGAATATGCCAATTTGTTGACTTGACATTTTCAAAGCGGGGACGTGCATCAAGAGCCCTGCCTGCCTGCCGTGTCTCTCCCTGCCTCCTGGGCTAGGACTCAGCATTAGATGAGACCTGAGCAAGCTGAACCTCTTCATCCCTGCTGCTGCCAAGGACTTGACAGGAGGGCTTGAACAGGGAGTGCAAGGCTTAAGGAAAGATGCTGGGAAAAAAAGCTATCAAAAGCCAATTAGCATGAAGGTTTAAATTACGTTTTTGTTTATTTCTCTGGCTAAAAATGGAAATTGAGATTAATTAGCTATTGCTTGCTGTGAAAATAGAAGCATATATCAAGTGGGAGCACATAGGGTCTCTGCCCAAAACTGCTCCCAAACATGGTGACATAACATGGTGATATTGGACAACAGAATTAGAGTTCAAAAATATCTCACCATTATAACCCAAGTAAAACAATGGAATTCAACAAGTAGGAAGTCCTGCACTCAGATGGGAACCACCAGCTCCCAGAACTCAGGGAATATGTGGTTATAGGATGAAAAAGGAGTCAGAGAACCAGGAGGAATCACTAGCAGAACAAAGTGAAAAATGCATGATAATTTTCTGCAAGAAAGGGAAATATCAGCCTAGAATGATATGATATAGAAAGGAACAGATTTCATGGAATGCATGAACTAAACCCTTCCATCCTCAGAGGATATCTAACGGGAACACATTTTTGGGTGCTGCATATCAGCAAAGAGATGAGAATTCAATGGGAGAACAATAACAAAGACAGTATATCTAGAAAATTGCTTATACAAATTAAAAAAGAGGAAAATTGTTGTACTAAGAAAAGATGTATCAGTCTTGAGATAGTGAAAAGGCTGCTGAAAAATAGCAAGACATTTGTCTTCAATATCCATATAATAGTTTTGAAATGCAGCAATGGAGATCAAGATCAGACGTGAGGAAAATATGCATGTAATAAACACCAGGAAAAAAAATCATTTAGGGAGGCTGTGAAGCAGATGCTTTGGAGGTTGGTCTGACTTACTCCTAGAAACATCTGTCAGGAAGTAGCTGTAGATATAGATGACCTTGCCTTGTGACACATGAGAATAGATTAAATGAATTTTTTAAATTTCAGCCTTATTTCAGCCTTATTTCTATGATTATTTATACAAAAAGCTACACTGTAACAGTCCTTCCTTGCTTTTATGTTTTTCCAGTAAGAAAAGCAAGTTTTTTGTATTGGTATTTACTACTCTGAGAATGCAGGTGTTGGCTGGGCAGCTAAAATAAAAACCCAGTACCCACTAATGCAGATAATATTGTTTGGGGTCCAAGAGTTTATCAGTGTACAAAGAATGAGGATTATAGTTAAAGACATGTAAGAAACATTCTAATAATTAAGCTCCCCATGTCCAAAATGAAATTATTCTTTACCAAAAGAAAATCAACATCAAACCATAGCCAGAAATCTAGCTAACATTATTCAAAGTGACTTACTATTATGTGATTACAGTATTATGATTACTATTATGTGATACATGCTGTACTACAGACAAAATTAATCCACAGTGTCCTTTTCTTAAATTTATTGAAGTTACTTATGCAGGAATTTTGCTGACTGCATTTTAAATTTTGCTCTGTCCGTGGCTGTAGTGAACTTGGTTTTGCACTGCTGTACAATATTTCACTTGCACAGCAGCTGTACTGTCTGTTCAAGTTCACAGAGTATCAAACCCTGATTGCTTTTTTTTGCTGTGTTAGGAAATACAGCACACAGCTCTTCTCTCATAACTTTAGCTTTAGTCCTTTGAATTGTAGTGGTTATAAATAGCTGTTATTTATAACTTAATTGTTATTTATAAGCTACTCTCATAACTATTAATGGCACTGAGGAAATGCAAAGCATCATTTTTCATTTCAAAATTGATTACACAGCTCCCTAATCTGGTTGCTTTTTCCTTTTCATATGGCCTACAGACTCTGCTTTCCAAAAAAACCTGTAGAAAATAGAACCTAGTTCAGAATAACTTGATAGAAAATTAAGAGGATTAGGAGAATAAATTTTTAAAGTACTGCATAGCACTCAATAAAATGGCCTTCTTGAACAGGAGAGCTGGAACAAGCAGGTGTGAGAAATTTTAATTGAATTAATTTGTGTGTCTTAAAATGTATAATTAAACAAAAAGTGGCTTTTGACTTCATACAAATTATTTCTGCCAACACAAAGGAAGACACCATCATTTACTGGAAGAAGAGTTACTGTTCATGTGATCATGCCTCTTCAACTCCAATTGGAAATTTGTTTTAGCCTGTTTTATTAAACAACAAACAAAACCAAAATACAACCAACCAAAACAAACAAACAAACAAAACAAACAAACTTTTTTTTTTGTCTTTAAACTCCTGATTCTGTGATAAAATATGATAGGAATTAAGCAGGTTTCCTCTTCCACTTTCCTGTGTGGTGAACAGGTCCTAATACCCTTCTGGGCAGAACAGCAGTAAATGATTATTCTTCTTTGATTGAACTTGATGCTGCTTACCCAGAAGCTGTAAAGAGGAGGAAGGCAAGCAGATGTCACTTACATAAGTAGCAAGAAACTCTGTGATTCTAGAGCCTGCTGGTACACGCTTAGTTTGTACTTTTACATCCATTTAGAGAACTTAGACTTTTTAGCCTGAATTAATACCTGAAATTAGATCACAAATTTCTTCATGTTGTGTTATTAAAGCATAAAGATATATCCAATAATGGAATAGAGGAACTATATTTCTGCGATTCAGAATTAGAAACATGTCCTCTGGTGAAACTGCAGTTTTGAAGGATGTGTGTGTCTTGATTTAAAGATTACACCCTTGTGTGGCTGTGCTGGCTTGAGCAGAAGAGAAACCGGGTATGGAGTGAAGAGCAGCAAGGAAGGACCTGAGAGTAACTCAAAGAAGAAAAAGATTTGGCACGTCTTGAACTCTCTGAAATCCCTTTCAAAATCTCTGCAAAAACGGCAAGAGCAGACTGTTCCCTGAGGTGAAGTCCTGCAGTTAGAGTAAACGCTCCACAGCAGTTTCCTAAGCTCAGCAGATGAGCAGGTCTGTGGAAAGGCTCCTGACCCTTCCCTGGGCAGAGGAGCCTCAGGTGGAGCAATCTGCTCCCTGCTGCCCACCAGGCTGGGCAGAGGCTGCCACAGAAACAGAGCAACTCCTGAAAGCAGTGCCAGGAAACTCAAATTCCTGCAGCAGTGACAGCACCCGGCATATTCTTGGAATTTCCACAGATGAATAAAGGCTTTTGACTTGCATTTTAAAGCCAGAATGGCTGATCTGAGCTTGGTATCCTGAGGTCCCTGGTCTGTCTGCAGTTTAATGCCCAATTACGTGCTCCTCTTCCTTCACAAGAACTTTTCCCGACATTGTGTAGAAGGAGCAGGAGATTCTTGTTTATAATTATTTAGATGATGTGTAGCCTTCAAGAAAATGCTCAGTCTATACATTAGCTCTGTCTCTGCTTGTAACTTGAAAAGTATTTATGGCTTCAAGAATGTAATTATTAGAACAGGAAAAGTGTCATCCTAACAGAAAGCAATGTGCTCATTTCCTTAGTGCTGCTCTGTTTCCAAAGCCACAGTTCAAACTGAACCTAGAAAGTGTTATAAGGGTGTTTTTACCTGTCTCATACACAGCTTCAGCTACAGAGGTAAAGTGGTCTTCTACGGTGTACTGTGCCAGCTGGAGTGTGTCCAAACCTCGAACTGAATCATTTCCTCTGGTCCAGTAAAATGTGACATCATTGATGTTATAACCCCCTGTAGTGAGACACAAGCCAACAATAGTGTTTATTCTACACAATAATTAATTTGTGCTGAGCACACTTATGGTTCAGCTGTTTCTTATTTCTGTGCCTCAAAGTACAATTAGACTTAAACAATGATGGGTTTTGTCAGATTGTAATGCCCGTTCGTGACAAAATTTCCAGTAACATGCAAAGTCTTGCAAGTTAAAAGCTGACGTTTTTGGAGGTGGTCTTTTTATATCTTCTATTTCAATATAAATTACAAACTAATAAAATAGATTAGTACCACCTGGTGTTCTAAAGGAAAAAGCTACTAGGCTCTAAGAAAATAGAATGTTTATGAATTCCTGTGCTTGCCAGCACTTTGAGTACCCATGGAATGCGGCGTGTGTTGCATCCCAAGATGCTGCTTCTGGGTGCAGTGCATTGGTCCATTCCCACAGAGATGAAGGGATGGGGAGAGCAGCAGAGCCTCTGCTCACTGCTGCTGCTGGGCTCCCACCTGAGCTTGAATCATCACTTGGGACAAGGTTCTGGCTGAGGAGCTCCGATGCTTGCCAAGGACACCAGCTTAGAAGCTGCTGTTTCTGCAGGTTCAACAGCGTGGCATGCTTCAGGGGCCCCAGGAGGTTCCCTCTTAACCTTCAAGTAGTGATTAGGAGCTGGATGAATCATCTATCAGAAGGAAACTGTGTTTTGCACACACTTGTCAATGTGCAGCACAATCATAGCTAAAATACCTCTGTAGCTTTTCCCCATTATATAAAAGGCAGCCACTTTGCAGACTAGTGTATATGATTAATTCAAGATTATGTTAATGTAATTTACATGTTAACAGGGAGCATTTGAACATCTTTTTTCGTTAGCTTACTTAGATCAATCATTCTTGTATTTGACAGATTTATATTGTATGAGTTAATAGCTCAGCTTAGGGAAGAGAAACATGAGCTGATGATTATTTTTAGACTTCAGTCAACTGTAAGTAAATTGCAGTGAGACAATAATGCAATACATTGCACAAGGGTATATGCTGCGAAAGGAACAAAGCTCTGGAATCGCAGAAAAAAAGAGATGCATTAAAACAAAAGCCAAAAAAAGGGTGCCTTTTAATATTTGTAAGTTATTGGAGCTTTTTCTTGCAATGACAAAACAGAACTGATTTATCCAGCCATCTCATGTAGGAAAAAATAGGAGTTCATAAATTTTATTGTAAGGAAACACTGGGCTGGTTACCTATTAAATTACAATTTCACCTGAAAATTCTTTCTCTGCTCATTCTTTAAATGTAATTTTTGTTTTCCCTGTCACTGGCAGTTATACTGAAAGGTATCATGTCCTGGAATCTCTGCTCACATTATCACATTTATAGCAATTAAAGCCAAAATATTTTTGTATCAAAAGATTAAGCCAAAAGCATATGCATGCAAGCTAAGTTTTCAATTCCCTAAAACCACATGCTGGGAAATTTCCCAGATTTGTGAGATGTAAAATAGAAGAAACATTTTCTATAAACAAATGATTGCATTGTCCTTAGTCAAAACAGGGAGGCTCATAGAACCAGTTTTTATGCATGATTCCAGCCATGGCTTCATTTTACTTCCTTTCAGTATAAATGAACTGCAGACATTTTTTAAAAGTCCAAAGAACTAGAGAGTAACACAGAAAATTCCTTTTTCTTTTTATAAGATATTCGGCCTTCTAAGTTCTGTGAGACAGGAGAAGTTCTTGGTGCCCACATGAATGATAACGGAGCTTATTTTGCTTTTGTTCCAAAATATTCTCATTAGTGGAACAATTAGTAGGTTTGGGTGATCCTGCCTATGAAAACTCTTTGAGTATAATAATTCTTAAGAATTTTTACTGAGAGAGCCTTCCCATCAGTAAAGTTAAATAGTTCAGTGCTCCCTCAGTGCAAAGTTGTTCTTTATTTAAGGGATTAATATTTTACTAATTATAAAACATTTCAAAGGTTTATAGAGACAAAATCCTTAAGCCCATGTTATTTGGCTTTTACAAGTAATCTCTATTCTCTTTATGTGACACTGAGTTTTTAGCCTAGCTAATTCCTTAAGCCCAGAATGTCTCATTCCTGTACATTGTTGATAGAGTATGAGGTGCTAATGTCAACAGGGTTAACTACAGGAATAGTAAATTTGGGATTAAACATTCATAATGCCTAATACAAATTAGTTTCTTTACCTTTCTGTTGCTAATTTTAATTTTCACTGATTGTCAAGCACAAGTGAAGTGCCTTCACATGGCTCTTCACTGAATAAATGGCAAAGGACAAGTTCAAAAAGAAATAAAATTTCAGAGATGGGCCCGAGACATGAATATGTATTTGGACTGGGGGTCTGCGTGAGGGAAATGTGAGGACAAACCCTTCAGCCTCGCAAATATGAACGGTGGTGTTCCCTGCCACATGGCAGAGAGCAGGAATGTCCCTTGGCAGCACCAGCCAAGACAGGAACCCTCCAATTTCCCAAATGTCACAGCACCAGAGTCCTATCAACAGATACTCAGAGTGGCATGTCTCTGTTTCCTAATATGTGCCAGCATTACCTTTTTAAGTGTTGCAATAAGGGGGAAAAAAAACAGTAGGCATGTTGACCAAAATGTGTTTTGCTATGGAGAAAGTACAAATCAATTAAAGTTACCAACAAGCAGTAGCAGAAAAGTAGGAAAGGTCACGGGGGATGATTTATTGTGTAAAGCCATTATTTCATAATATCATGACATATTTTTCTTTATATTAATAGTCAATAATAGCCTAACTCTTCGTTTCAGCTCAAATATTTGCTATAGATTTTACATTTTATTTATAAGCATCAATATTTTTGCAGATGTGTGTGTATGTCTGCATTCACAAATCTTAAACCCAGGTAATGGTCTTGGCAAGGAGTATGGTAGGAGGATGATGACATTATTCATCTATAAATTAACATAGCTTATCACATGGGAAAGCCATCCCCATTTCCAGCCTACCCAAAAGAAAGGATTGCAGTACACTGATGACAAAAGGCCACAGCCCAAGGCAAAATCTTTCCTTTTTTTACTTGTTGCTTCTATCTGTTTTCCTCAAAACTAAACACCAATGTAATAGGAACATTTGTTGTGACACGACTGGGTTTTCCCCTTGGACAGAAGACACTTGTGTGCTGTTGAAAAAGCAGATGGAATCAATCTGAAAAATGCTTGGTTTAATTATACAGGGATTTTTTTTCTTTTTAATCCTGTCAAATAAATTGTAAATTCCTGTGGGATATATATTTCATTCTGGAACTAGAGAAAACACTAAATGACTTATTAGGCAGTGCTGTTGATTTAAATCCATATACATTGATTTACCAATATGGCCTTTCAAAGTAGAATAAAGTTAAATCCCAATTCCAATTCAAATCACTGTTTCTTAAACAGATCTCATAACGCTTATTCTAGAGGGATGCCTATGTGAAGAATATTTTGGGTTCATTTCCTTTGTGTCTATGTCTAAAATGAAACTTTATGGCAATTCAATTGGTCGTTGACCACAAGAGATGGACAACACACACACACACACACACACACACACACACACACTTCTGAAAAGATATGAAATAAAACTTGACAAGTACTGAAAAGCCTTCCAAAAGATTTTGAGCATGTATTGATGCATATTTTAAATATATTTTTTCTTCTTACAGAACTGGTTATTCTTCTACATTATCCCATGCAAAAATTATTTTCTAGAGTCACATCATATGAATAATAGCAAACATTTGACTACAAAACTGCATGTTTATGCATTTGCAAAGTAACCATGTCTACAAAGTATTAGAGAACCTATTTCAAAGAAAATATGAGGATATTGATTGATTGATTGATTGATAAAATGAAAAAAAAAATTACTCTTGTTCATGAATTGATGACATTTTTTTTTACCAGGGCACTGACACAGAGACAAATAAGTCAGAGCAAGGTCTGAAAAGAGTAAATTATTAAATATTAATGATATGCCTTACAAAAAGGCCTCGTTCTGATTTCGTTTTTCCCTAAAGGAATTGTATCTCAGGGGAAAAACTTACATTCTCTCTAAAAGGGAAAAAAAATTATCTCATCTGTGCTAGAAAATGCCTGTTCACAGAACTCCCTCTGAAGACCAAGACAGTAACTGCAGGATGCACTGCAAAACCAAGCCTGTGAGAATCTCCCAGGATTTTGCTCAATCATTAATTAGCACTGCAGCATTTCAGTGCTGCCACCCTATTTCCAGTGATCTCATGTGCGCATATGTGCACACGTCTTTGCACACAGACACTACTGTAATTCAACAGGGACTGGCCACATAATGTCCCTTGCCTTCTATGAAAATTCCAGCCACTCTGGTAATATCTAGCAGAAAAAGATGACAGATATCTTTCTAATTGTAGAAAAATAATAAGGATTGAGGGTCTTACAGCTCTCCAGTTGCAAAGTACATGTCTGCTTATCCATTGGATATTTAGTCAGATCCATGCTGCACGAAACTGTTGTGGTGATCCTTGGGGGAAAAAAGGTTTTCTAAGTATTAGTAGGACAAAGTTGTTCAACAATAAAAACAAAAAATGCTATGTATCCTTCTTGAAATAATTATATCCACCCTTTGCTTCCTTTTCACTACAGTGCCCATTTTTCTTTGTTGCTTGCAATATATTTAAGATTTTTTTTAATTTATCAAAACCTTTTCCAAAGGGTAATTCACAATAAATCATGCAAGTCAATCATCACAGCTTGCTTTCCCCTGTGATGGCTTCACTGTAAACTGGAATGGCAGCATGCAATTCTTGCAATCAGTCTGCATGAAAGCAAAAGGGCCTATTTAAGGAAGGAGATCTATTACTAAACTTATTAATTTACTCATATTGATCAAGAATATTACATACTCATAAAACTAGGAGACCCTACTTTTCCAAACAGACCCATTTTCTTAAGCAGAACCTGGAACGTTCAAATCGTACGTAGCTGCAATCAGAAAGGCTGATGTGTGCTATTTCCATACCTTATGGCATACAAGACTGTCCCATTAGGGTATATCCTTATAAGACGATTCTCAACAGTGACATCATGAAGAAAAGACTTTTTTGAATCAACTATGAAGGTATCTGGTACCCAAAGCATTTCCACGAGTCGACCATCTAAGCTCAAACTCTTATTACCATCGAAACAAAGTCTCTCATCAGTCCATCGCTGCCTTAGAAATATGGTAGCTGTGTAGTCCTGAAAGAGAAAAAACAAAATTATCACACAAAGGGAGCCTGTGTTGTAGTCTCTTTTACAGAAATATATGGAAACAGCTGCGGGACACAAACTAATTCTCCATGTCCCTGGCACTCCAAGAGCAGCTGTGCTGAATCTTGTTCTGCCAAATCTTCAGGCATTCAACGTGAGGTTGGGAGATTTTTTTCTTATGGTCATTTTCAGTAAAAGCTGATGGCCTAAGTCTGGGGCTATAAATCAGCTGAAGTCATCAGAGCTTTGTAAGCAGATAATCTGGCTCTGTAAACCTTTAAATTTTAGAATGATTTATGTAAGTGATTCCAAATCTCATTTTGTTCACATGAGCTAATAAATGAAGAATTTTTTAAGAACACATTGGAAAAAGTTGAATAAATTCAGATAGGCAAAAGAATTTAGTTAATCAAGAAAGGAGTCTTTTAACACGATTTCTCCTTTTAGCATCACAAAGGAAACAGTGGTACCAAATTTATCGAGACCTTGAACATAGCACTCAGTCCAATTCCCCTTCAATTTAGATATGCCTTGCAGTTCTATGCTAAGATCACAGTATTTCGTAACACTTTTAAAACAAATTGTGATTTTTTTTTTGGTGTGTTTTTATCATTATAAATTCATCTGAAGTTCTGACCTCGTTTCCCCTTTCTAAATAGTAACTAATAATTACTAATACACTCATATTTAATATCTGATTAATTATTTTTTCTTTTCATTTCTGTGTACCATTGGAGGATCTTTAAGTAGAAAAGTACATTCCATTTCATAGTTTGTTGAAAAACAAATTATACAAACGAAATGAAACACAGCTGGAATAAATTAATGTGTGACATCAACAATAGAAGAGAAAAACAGCCTGAGTTCAGCTGTGTCTAATCATAGGGAAAGAGTGTGGCTTCAAAGGCATATGAATATATCTTTTTTTTTCTAAAATGCATAAAGATTTAGACATTTCAGCTGGAAAATAAGTACTGATCCACACGCTTCTCATTAAGATTAATACTCAGTAGCAGATTTCTGTTTGTATCTGTGAGAGGTGGGATTCACAGCTGCTTTTCTCTGCTAGTGTTACAAATGCTACGTGTAGTGAACAAGAAAATTCCATCTCCTAACCCATACTGACTCCACAAGGAGACAAGCCCAGAGTCTTATTGCCAGCAGCTGTAAGCACAAGACATCAGCTTAGCAACAAGCAAAAAAACCCAAAAAACTACAATACCATATTTATTTCTGATATTGTATCAATGCTTGCAATATCCATACTCATTCCAACTGACACGGGACCATCTGCAAAAAAAAAAGAGAAAGTAAGAATGTCAGAATGTAGCTCATAATTCTTTAATAGTCAGTGTTCACAAGAACTGCCTACAAAATCTTTCCTTTTTTTCTCTAAGTGTTTAGAAGCTATCTTAAATATTTCTCAAATGCAGATTATGCAGGAATTTTCCCATTCTTAACCAAAATGCCATATTTCTCAGCTAAAATTATTTTAATTTCCGAAACAGGCTTTGTTTCTTAAATATGTCCTAGTTTATATGATGGGTTTTTTTCCTCCAGAAAAAAAAAAAAAGTGCTGGAGAGAATGTTACACAGCAAGGTGTGGAAGGCTCAATCCCCGTGGTACATCACACTCTTCTGCTCTGAGGTGCAGAGCAAAGAATTCTTCCAGCTGCAACATCTGGTCCATCAGATGTGGGTGAAGTAAGAAGTTTTAGCTGGCAATGTCACATGTTTAATATCCAGATGGCATAGCTGCATGATTTTCTTCACTGCCCATTTAAGGATTTATGGTATATATTGTACCATTGCCATTTAATGTCTTGCCTTTGACCACTAGCAGGAAACTAGTGATTTAAATACTTATATATGAATTTATAAAAGAAATTTATAATGTATGCATTTATAAAGAAAAACTTGTCATAAGCAGAAGGCTTATTCAGTGCAGTTAAACACGTTAGCAAGTAGCTATTATTGTAATGTCAGTTTGCTCAGATTCCATTTCCTTCTGAATGTGCATTTCACACCGTTGGAAGGAAGATCACCAGCTCCGCATTTTAAAATGCAGAATTTGTGCAGCACTTTGATGGAAACATTACATTATTCCTGGCTGAATATGTGCAGAATAATTAACAGAGTGCTTGTACAAGGAAATTAATATTAAATCAGTGCATCTTTCCAGGCAATTGAGAAGAAGAGAACACAGTACTGAGAAATGCAGAAATACTTTAGGTAAGATCTCTGTAGCTGTAGTGCCCCTGTCTCTCAGGAGCCTTCTTTGCTCCTTGTAATATGCTTTGTAGAAATCTCCTGTATGGCCCCAAATGGCACCCAGAGGAACATGGAGTTCTCCACCTCCTGAGTAACACTAAATAAAAAAATGTGTTATTCTAAGACATATAAGTTTATTCGTATTTTTATTTTTTCAAAGTATTTTCTATTTTTAATGCTTCATATATATTTGCTTTACATATAAATGCTCTATTTATAATTCTAACGTGTTGAAATCATTACATATCTGTCACTCCTGAAAAAAAATCTGTTAGTCCTTTGTTGAAAGTTGGTTGAAAGTTTAAATGTTAAGGTCCAGTTTAAAACAGGACTCCAGGTTTGCAGCATGCCCTGCTGGTAATATGTATGTTTGTTATATACTATTAAATCATACATTCAGTATGATTATTCACATTAAATTGTATATTCAGTGTATGATTTTTTTTCAGTGTAGAAACTATTCATATATTGAAAGAAGACTTTGGAGGTTAACTTTGAAATAAAATTGACTAAAAACTCTCAGATCATTGACAGTTTGTTCTTCTGTTTCTTTCTATTCTTTTCATGTTTTGATACTCCATGAAAAAATTAATTTTTCTTCCTCCAGGATTGAAAGCTCAACCCCTAATAAACTCACCCAGCTACCTGGGGTGCAACAATTAATACTTATACTTACCATTGTACTATATCATTGTTGCAGGTAAAGTATTGTAGCCTCAAAAGATATGCCAGGCCCTCAAAAAAACATAGAATTTTAAAATAATGTGATTTATAATCTATATTCTGATTTTTGTATGTCTTCCTAGAGATCCTCATGTATGACTGTAACAGAGCGTATTATTGCCAAGTGCCACATGATCATTTGGGGAGAACCCCATCCAGCAAGGCACACGCTTGCTTAATGATGGACCATCCCAAGGAGAGGACAATGCAATGTTCAGATGATTACACAGGAATAATGGCTGGGAATAATCGACTCTTCCTATTATATCATGATTTGTTAGTAGGATCATGCCTGATCCTTGCCTAGTAAGGTGATATAGATTAGGGAAAATGGCCATTAGCAGCAGTTCAGTATCATCAGTGCTAGGTTACACACATGATGGGAAAAGCTCACTTTCCAGAAAGATTACTGAAATTAAATAGGGGTTAATTCCTCTGGAATCCGACAAAGAGGACTGTGTAGATCCTTTTGTTCTTTCCTGCCGAAGTATTTTTCAAAATATTACTGAGTAGCATGTTGCAGTGTGGGGTGACTCCCAAGCACCACAAAACATCTGGCTCAGGTTAAGATGTGCTTCAAGCTCAAACTGGCTGAACACAGACCTGCCTTGGGGTTCAAGCGCCGAGGCGTGGCAGCGCAGTCAGCACAAAACCACCCTGCTCCCCTGGCCCCAACCAACAGCTCTCCCTGGCCAAGTGCATCCAGCCTGTCCAGCCCAGCACCCACAAAAACTCAGCAGAAAATTACATCACCCCAGCTACAGCAACGTGCTGCATGGGAGGAGCTGGGCAGGAGAACAACAGCTACAGAAAGATCTTTATTAACACAGAACAAGATGCTGAGAACAGCTTTGCTCCAGCAGTTAATTAAATCAGAACATTAATAGTTAAATGCTGATTTCTTTTTTGCGTGTGAGGATAAATGTTTATCTAGTAAGGCACCATAAATTGTAAAGTATTAATAACAGAATGGGTCTGCTCACAATTACTCATCAGGGCTTCCTCTGAACTTCCTCTGAAAGGTCTCCTGTTGAGAGTGTCAAAAACTGGGCAGCAAACCAGATGAGGCAGTAAGTTCCTATATTTCCATATGTTTGGCAGCAGTTGTATGGATAATGACAACATCAGAAGAAATCTACCAATCTTCAGAAGAAAACTGAAATCAGTCTGTCCTGCATTATTGAAGGGAACCTTCCAAGCAAGGCAGAGGATTGCCAAAGGGAGTGCCCTGTCACGGCAGTGGCTGTGTAGCCTAAGCAACACAATTTTCAATTTTACTGTAATTTATGCACACGGGTCCTCTATGCCCTTTTTAGATACCATGGTGATCCCAAATGGGAAAGCAGCCAGAAGTGTGGCAGATAGCATATCTTAAAATTAAGTGTGGATAACTGCAATGATCCCAGTGCATAGCAGCAAAATAAACCACCTCTGTGTCATGTGTGTACCCCTGCTGCAATGGATCAGCACTATCAATACCTTCCAGTGCTGAGCTGGTAGCATGAGCCCTTTTTCATTTAGTTTAAGAAAACTCAAAACAGCTCTGGCATTCAGAAAGGCCTAAAAAGGAATGGCTTTTTGGATTCATGTCTCATCTTTTCAGCAATACTGGATAAAATATTGCAAGTAAACAGAGAATTAGAATGAAAATTATCACTAGAATAATTCATTATAGCTTCCTAAAAACCTCATTTTGTTTCTCCAATTGCTAGCTTTGCTTTGGAGTATTACCGAATTCTTTCATAATGAGCTACATTATGCTTAGATTTTTTTCAGTGTATTTAACTTTCAGCCACAAGACATCTTTCTTGACAAATAGTTACACGAAGAAAGCAGACAGTTTAAGACAGGCCTTCTGACAGATCTCAACTTGATTTGAAGGCACCAGAAGACAGACCCATTTCTAGCACGAATCAGTTTCAATCCCATTTGTTTGCATCAATAATTTTTAGACGTTGATGTTGCTTTGCTGGTGCAGTTTGTGGACAAGACAAAAATTGGTGGGGACCACATTAACAACAGTTTCTTAAATCATTTGTCAAAACCCCCACGTTTCCATACAGCCAAATGCAAGCAACTCATGTGGGGAAAAATAAGACAGGAAGCACATACAGGGTAGGAAACCATCTTGGCAAGCAGTGCCTTTGACAAGGATTTAGAGGCTGTCACAGATAATCATTTGAACATGTTCTTTCCATCTTTGGCAGCAGCATTATTGCAATGGGGAGTAATGCACAGAATTAAGTTATCTTACAATCTATTCTGTATTGGCAAGGCTGTTATGACTGTGAAAAGATTTGTTTTCCACATTTAAATAAAATGTGCAAACCACAGACACAGTTTGGTTGAGAGAAAGAGAAATATTCCAAAAGACAAAAAAAATCAGGAAGCTTAATATCAAATCTTGTAAGGCAAAAATCAAGGAGCATTGTTTACTCAGCTCCTCAAAGAGAAGTCAGAAAGGTGACTTGTCCAATGTCAGAAAATGCATGTAGTAGTTAATTGTGCATGTTGTTTGGCAAAGCAAGGATCCCAGTCGATGAAAGCTGGAGCCAACAGGAAACTTCAAATTCATTGATCTTTTTACTATCTGAATGTAAGCACTGTTTATAATTTAGAGTCTCTGGAGTTAAGCCTTTGGAGGGGTTGGAGAGGCAGGGGAGAACCCAAAAAACAAAACCCAAACTGTCCTGCATGCAGGAAGCTGGGTTTGGTGGCAATCAGATGCTCATAGCGTCTCTCATTCCCCTGGGAAAGGAAGGAAATTCTCCATTACCATGAGCATGCTGAAGTTTATATATTCTGGACTTTTTGCTTTCCTGTAAAGGATTAGATATTGGCTAGCTGGGACTTAAGAAAGTCTTTAGATGATGGTTATTTGGTATTTCCTTCTCATGTACCTTATGAGTTTGCCTCATTAAACCAAAGGGTGTTAGACACAGCTAACATTCTGATACCTTTGTCTCTTTTGTACACTTCTGAAGACTAAAATTCCTTCATCTACTTAAATTAAATGTATAGAACTTAATATAAATAACACTTGAGGAGAAAAAAACCCATGATAACAGGTCTTAGACAGAAAGTTGAACCCCAAAAAATTATTTGCTTTAATTAAAAACTTAAGTCTATGAAATGCATTACTCATTATGAAGCTAAGGAAAATAATCTTTTAAATGCGATTTAGAATAACTGATTTAAGCTTGACACTTTTCTGTACCACTTGAAAGCAGCTTCCATATTCAAATATACTTAGCTGTGACCTTTTCTTAGTCTCTCTTTTTAATTAGAACACTTAAATTATCACATTCAATCACAGAACAAAATCTATTTGTATAAAATTATTTAGAAGATTTTATGCATCCCATAACAACCCTATGAACCTGATCCAAGGCTCACTGAAGTCTGCAGGAATTGCTCATTAATTCAGAGAGTTTGGCACAGCACATCAAGTTATAAAATTGATCTACATGGCTCCGGCAGAAAACCCAAGGTGGAAATCAACTTGTACTGCTGAGATAAAGTGTCAGGGTAACGTAGCACATTAAAGGGAAATAACTGTTGATTTTTACATCCCTTATGCCAGCTTTTCTATAGAAGTATTCCATATATATCTGTAAGTGGAGGATAGATATTGTTACACTGAGGAGTAATATCTACTAACATTAGTATAGGAGCATTTCATATTCCAGTCCAAAGAATGGCTGAAGTTATTCCAGAATAGAGGTTTGGGGATTTAGAAGTCTTTATTGCACCTATCTGTTTAATTTTTGATGACTTTCGTGATGAACCAGCTCGAAGTGGGTCATTAAAGTGCCACAGATAAGGAAAGAGAACATTCTTAATAGCAACATTCAGATGAGGGCAGAGTTAAATAACCAGTCCAGCTGAGACTCCCCTGTGATAACAGTGGAACAATCTGGCCAGTGGTTCTTGCCACCCACCACGGACAAACATGAAATACTCAGCCAGTTTTACTTGTCTGCAGAGCTCTGACATGCTATGGCTGGCTCCAACTAATCCAACTTTGGGCACCCAATTTAGGAGCTTAGAGGTGGGAAGGATGGTCTGTGCTACACAGAAATGGCAAAGTTTGCGCAGCCAGGGCCTGGAGGGGTGACCTGTGCAGAAGGAGATGCCCAAAGGAAGGTGAGAAACATCCAGAAAAGTGTTAGATTCAATCCATGCAAGGAGAGGAGAAAATAGTTTTTATGTTGTTTATGGAGTCATGGACTCTAATGAAAAAGATCTTCATAGTCCCCTTGTTAATGACACCACCCGAGTTGGGATATGTAGTTGGGGCATTTCCAGCCATCTGCCAGTCCTAGCACAAAGACCAAACACAAGTTAATAAGTAAATGGAGGGCTTATTAAACTAAAAATTTATGAGCTGCCATAAATTCTACTTGACTAGTAAACATGTCTGCTTGTTCTGGCTTTAGGAGAAAGGAACTGTCATTTTATTTACATTTGTTTATGCCTAACTTTCTTTTCAGGACTAAAATTCCATTTTGTTAAATATTAAGGAGCTCAGTGTCACTGATTCTGAAAGAGTATGATTGTATCTTGGCAGCAGTCATCACTTCAAAAATTGCCATTTCCTGCCAGAGTAAAATTTTCAAGGACAAGTAACTTTGAAATTACTTTAAATGTGGTTATTCTAAAATTTAAGCTCACCTCTGGTCCTCTCACACTTGATAAAAATCACATGTCAGAGTTCCATTATGACCCACTAAGGTTAAGCTTAAAGCACTGTAGATGCCAATGAATAATACCACCAAGTTTTATGACAGATTTCTTCATGCATATTTATGAGTGTGTATCTAACTGAGCTAATAAACAGAAACACACATTTCTTTGAAAGCAAAGGAATCTTGGCCAAAACTAAAGAAAAGGAAGCCAAGTGTCTTAAAAAGGCTGGCTTTAGCATATTTTGGGGAGATATTTCTGCATATCAACATACACAGACTAGGTTCCCATTTATACAAATACTTTCATTCAAAACAGCAAACGTAGATTGTCAGGTGCATATCCATCCTTTTCTGTTCATATTTCTAGAAATACAAGTTTCTTTCTCAGCGTATATCATCATTGATAGGTTGCACAATCAAGACTGTGCAGGCTTTTACAGCAGCCAATGATCTCTACTAGAATACCTCAGTTAATGTTTTTAATCAGCATTTGTTCGTTAGCCTACTTGAGTCAAATCAGCTGTTTGACTTTAAGATCCATCTCTAACTGCTCTATCTCTCACTATTAACATGAAAATATCATCCCAAAGAAACTAAGGATTTGGAGGGAGTGGGGCCAGGGGAAGTCACAGCAGAGGTATCAATGACTAATTGCTACTCTGGCTTCATCAGCTCTTTGACAGATGTGCTGCAGCCATTGATGTTATTCTGAGCAAAGCCAGTTACCAAGAACAGACACAAGGTACACCAGCTGCAGGCAGAAAAACACCATATTAATCAGGAAAATATTACATGGAACAAAGCTAGCATAGCTGTGGTCACACAGATAAATATATTCCACAGGTTTGTTAAGCTGAGGATTTAGGTGGTTTGTTACATCTGCTTCTGAGAACAACAATAGTTTCTCCTGGGCCTGACCTTCATGCAAAGTGTAGCCCACCCTGCCAGTAACAGAGAGGGGTCAGGACTAGGTTGATACCACGCCCAAGCACATGCATAGTTTCCCTCTACAACAGGGAAAGTGATCCCAAATGATCTCACAAAAAGCTACAGGTTCAAAAATCGAGAGAACCATTGCTGCTGAGTCATCCTAACTCAAATTCTTCCTGCAAAGAAGGCAATTTCTCAGAAAATCAACAACGCTCGATTTAGCGGTGGCATCAATAAAACGTATTTTTTTGCAGAGTGCCATCTCGTTCTTTCAGTGCTAGAGCTAATAAAGATCCACCAAGGATTTCTGAGGCAGTGTCTGCGTGCCTGAGCTGTCGTGAGCATTTGCAGCGATGCTGGCGCTGTCTGGAGGTGCGAGCCTGGCTCTGTGTGTGGCAGACTCCACCCGTGCCTGAGCTCCTCTGGGATTTCTAGGCACACCCTGAGAGGCCTTAGCATCCCTGTGAACAAAACAGAACCATAGCCTTGCTGCCACACAACAGCTGAGGAAAAAGGATGGAGAAGAGAAAAGGGAGATGTGTAACTCAAATCTGCTTTACAGTATGTCTTAATTGCCACTGTTGGATTTTGAAATGAGGCTCTGTTGTCTACCCAAGCACACTCATCATGGCAGTGCCAGCAGATCTCTAGTACTAACATGTGGTAATGAATAAAATATATTAATGGCCACTGAACACAGTTATTTTACATTATGCATCATCTCCAATGAGGAAGGGTTCGTTTATTTATTAAAGTTACTTTTATTTTGCTGAAAATCTCCTTAGACCATTAAATATTTTATAGCAGTTTTATCATCGGCTAAGATAATTACAATAAAAACAAACAGATGAAATAGTTTTTCCCTTTTTCTTCAACCTAAAATACAGATAGATCTAAAAATTATTATAAATGGATTCAGAAATGGCACATGATGCGGAGCATCCATGTTGAGCCAGGTATTTGGATGACAGCTAGTAATAGTATGGTCTTAGAAACTCATTAGTCAATCATTTTTAGGCAGGATATAAAGGGATATAAAATATTTCATTTGACATTCATACCTCTAGCATTTCCAAACTTCTAGCTTAAGAACAATCACCTAGAATTCATGCTACAAGTTTATTTTCTGACAGGCATATGGTGCTGAGCTTCTTCTCAACATTTAGAATATCTTATTCTTCAGTGTCCTGCACTTTCTCCAGGACAAGCTCTTCATGCCACTTCCTAACTCCTCAGTACTTCTGACACATGCAATAGCCTGACTCAAAAACTGAAGAAGTTTTTCACTGAGATTTCAGGTTCCTGACTGCACTGCAGGGCAGGGGAATCAGCCTTGATGCAGTAGACTACGTACATCTTCCAATCTGGTGACCATTGGCTTCTGAAGCAAGGAAATGACATTTTTGATTCATTTTCCCTTTTCAATTCATTTCCTCCCCACAATTTCCAGTAAATCTGTTCAGTGACCTTTAGGACCTGAGGCAAGAATCATTTATTAAATGATTTTCTTGCAATCTTATGGTTGAGGCATATAGTATTTTGCATAGTAACAAGATTTGCCCATGCTGTTATGAACAGCTTGATATATAAAGCTTTCAAATCTTTAATCAAAGCTTTTTATAGTTATTATTTAGGAAATTAGAGGAAATTATGCTTTTAAATAGGTAAGATGTTACAGTTTATTTCTTGAAGAGACACATACAATGATAGTCAAGTTTTTTAATAGTCTGGAAGTTTAGGTGGCAACACTTGGAATATACAGGTTTCACCTTGGGCCACAAAAGCTATTAAGCTCTATCTTATTATATCACAGAACATGTATAATCAGATCAGTGGCTGTCAGATGTCAGAAGGAAAAAAGTGCAGAAAAAACCCATTTGCTCTCACTGCTGAATTTTAGACACCACATTTTATTATGACTCAGTCTTACTGAAAGAGCTTTTCTACTTACTATCAAAAAATGGACGTAGATACTTATTGTATCCCTTTATTATTTTTTGTATTGTTGGAGGTAGAATTTCACTTTTTCCTTCAGCTTCAGGAATTTGCATTGACCTGAAAGGAAGTGAAAATGAGGATTTTTTTTAAAGGACATAATATAAAAACCAATATTCAAAAAATACCAGAGTTCATAATTTGTATTGGTGTCTTATTTTTTTTAGAGTCATTTTATACCTTAGATTTATTATTTCTTTTTATACCTTAACATCTATTATTTCTTAACACTCCATATGAGAAACAATCTTCTTTAATACTTTATCTGCAAACAGGGCATTATGGTTATAATCTAGGAATGTAGAAGGGATACTGATTGTTTATTTCAGCATTTAAAATTAAGCTTCTTTTTACATAATGAAATACATTATATTTAGGTCTCAGAGACAGAAACCAACCTCAGTGCATAAAAACACTTTTAAAATCCTGCTTTTGAAACACAATTTTTAAACAGGTTGCAGAAATAATCCTATTGAGCAAAATCAGTGAAGCATAATGAGAATTCAAGTACTTCCTCTGTTCAGGAACAGCATAAAATACAATCCATAGAAGTTATAGATAAATAATTACAAACCCTTTCTGCCTAACCCCAAAGGTGAGTGCCCCAAGACTGTAAGCAGGGCGTGTGCTTCAGAAATTCAAGTAGAGATGGTGGCAACTACTTGTTCCCAATGGTTTGAGAAAGGTAGGGTGTGAATTTTGAAGGTGGGAAGGAAATAATTAATTGACTTAGTGAGCCCAGCTGGCAGAGGCATTGTCTGTGCTGATGGAGAGCAGACACCTGTATAAACACCAGGAGAAAGGTCTGCAGCTTTTAACCCTTGCTCTCGGAATTACTGCCCCCTAAAAGTAGCCAGCTCCCCTACAAGAGGTGCAAGAGCTCCAGTGATTTGCTCCTAGGGAGAAGAATCAAACTATAAACCACTAGGTAAGGGGCTACCAGTGTTTTGTGGTCTTTCCTTAGGATGTTAAATCCTGTCTCGGTTCTTTCTGGAGCTGCTCCTGGAAACTCTGCTTTCTTTACTGCATTATATTTCTGGGTCGCTTGAAGCTTTCTAAAGCTTGATATTTTGGTTTTATTTTTGCTGTTTCCAACAAAGCCTGAATTCTTTTGTTAGGATGCTGAGATTTTCATCCACTAGGAATGATCCAGGATCTTAACCTGGCAAAGCTTAAATGCTACGATGATCTCACTGAATGCACATGGCCAAATCACACTGTGGTTTAAATGTGGTGTCCACTGGCTTGAAAAGCTGCTATTGCTCTATGATTTTTTATTCATCAGACCCTATTGCCACAGAAGTAGCTGGTTTCCATTACCTGCCTTGTAACACAAATATCTTAGCTATTTGAAGATCTTGGTTTTTTCCTTTATTTTTTCTCCTTTTTTTTATTTCTATTGCCAAAGAATGTTATGACTTAAGTTTACCCTTGAGTAATGCTAGCATTGAAATAAGGAAAGTTTCTCCTGTAAGTTTTTTCCTAAAGAAACAAACACAGTCGAGTTGAGATGTGAAATATAAATAAGAAGGCCAGTTTTAAGTCACATAGAAGTGTTAAAATTGGAAATGCATTTGAAGGTAATTAATTTCTTAAATACTGTACTCGGAATAGATATCTCTCCTTTTGTAATTTGCATATAAATTTTAGCTAAGAGTTCAGTGAGCTTCATGAGTTTAATTTCACAGCTTTGCTGAATTGTTCTTGAAGAAGTTTTACACGTTGTGAAAGTTAAAGGAAAAATTGTTTCTTTTCTACTGCAAGGGTATATAATTAATTGCTCTGCCAATCAGTATTCAATTGCAGAGTGGTCTGCAATTCATTATCATTAACTCCTATTTTCTAAAATAGATCTTTAAAATTTTTATGGAAGTTCTTCCCTTAAATGACCTGTGGTAATTCATAATTTTCCTCATTAACACATGATGTGTAACCTCATATGTTCTTGATATTTGGTCTTTTAAGTTTTATGGTTAAGTAAGCCTGGGAAAGCTGTTGTGCTGTAATTGAGGAGGTGAATTAATGAGGCATGGTGCCCTCTGTGCTGTTTGGCCACAAAATCTCAGAGAAACTCTATCATAGCAAGCCAACAAGTGAGAGGACCCTAGAAGTGAGTGTGTGGTGTCACCAGCCTGCTGACCTGGGAATACTCAGAATAGATTGTCAGCAGTGAAAGATGAGGAACCTACAGAGCTTCTGTGCCTTAGCAGTTTGGGGTTTCTCTGGTTTAGGGATGATGCTTCCTTTAAAGTGCTCTTTGACCCCTGTGCTCCATTCCCAGCCCAGCCACAGTGAGCTCACAGCTGCACACATTCACAAAGGATAAGGTACAAGCTGACACTCATTCCACTTAAGGAATCTTCTCATCAATGCATCTAAACTTCTCTTTTAACCAATATTTGTGTTATATTTAAGTTATATGTTTTATTGTTAAGGGAAGCTGTTAAAGTTGCTCTATTTTCTCAATGTATGTGGAATAGCTTGGCATGCATCTAAGTAGGGAATTGCAACAGCATTCCAGCAACTGAGCAGTAGACAGGATTTTAGAGGGAAAAAAAAAGTATATAGTTATTTTTCATCTGAGAATATCTGTGCTGGACTGTCAAAAAATAATAAATACTTTATCTCGTCAGGTTCAATGCCCTCTGGTTGATTTTATAAAAGCTGAATTATAATTATTTATTTTCCTAAGTCAGTCTCAAAAACTGAGAATTTTTAATGGAATTGTCTGAACTTGAAAGGTACACTAACTGCTTGTTATTTAAGGTACTTTCAAGTTAGTGTCTTAACGAATGGGGTAACTGGAAGGGGAAAAAGGAACATTTGCCCTAAACAGAAGTATATCTCATTTGTTTAGGCAAAAGAACAGTCTAGACACATATAAGAGAATTTTTTTTCTGGCTATTTTTTGTCAGAAGTTATGTATCATGAAAGACACAGAAACACCTCAGAACTGCAAGAAGATAAACAAAATGCCAGCTACATTCTGAACAAGGTTTTGAAACACTCCCCCCAGGAAACAAGAGTAAGAAAAGCTTTTTTTCAGGCAATTCACTGAGAGATGAAGGGCTTACAGATGTAAATAAAGTTCTTATTTCTGGTTTCATACTCATGCTCAATGATAAGGGGGTTTATATGGTCTTTGCAGATAAATTGTAGTAGACTCTACTACATCACTGATTAATACTCTGCTTTGAAACAGACAGTACTGTCACCATATTTTTGTTAAATGGTGTGGTTGAAACTGTAGTATCATGTTACCAGACAAAAGAAAGAGCGGTGAAGTACCACAAATCCATAAATGTTCTTAAACCCAGGTTAAATAAAAAAAACTGTCTCTGATTCCATAAGCCCAGACTAGCATTCTTTATGTTAAAAACACCCTATCTGAAACAAATGGGAACCCTTCTTTGGACCAAATAGCACACTTAAGTTGATTCCTGATAAATTGATTCCTCAATTTTTTCATTACTGTTTAAAAAAAAGAAAAAATCTGGAAAGCTGTCATCCAGGCAACTTCCCAGATATATATTTTAATACTAAAAAGGGGCCATAATGTGATTGTAATGTAATTTAATGTTAAGTGAAGTGAAAAAGTGTCATTCAGGCAGGGAGAGACAGAAAGGAAGAAAACAAGCCCATACCATTACTGATTGTAAATTATTGAGTCGAAGAAACTCTCTTCACATGTTAGGCAGAGCTTTTCCAAGTGGAATATCTAAGGGACCACTTGGAAAAAAAATCACGGCCCTTGCTTCAGGTGCACTTCAGCTCTTGGGTTTTGTTTAGAAATATTTCTTTGTTTCAGTGCCAAGCAGGATTGTTTTCGTTTTTAACAGCCCTCTCACAAACCCCTCCTGGTTTGTGCCCTGGAAAGCACATTTTTGGACCCCAGCATCATCTTGTCTGTGAGATAACCAAGGACCAGAGCTGTTTCTCAGCCTGTGTGTGGATTTGGGTACAATAGACACATCAGCTCAATGCTGTGCACTTGTGTCCGGGCGCTCGTACAGGTGCTGTGTGTGCACTGAACCCCACAGATGGTACCAGGAATGAGCTGCCTGTGCTTCTGGATCCCCACAGCCAGATGAAGCTGAAAGAGGATTCACAAAGTCCGTCTGATAACAATGAACTGCGTGCACAGGCAGAACTCCTGGGGAAATTTTGTTTCCTTGTTACTTAGGTGCTTCTGAAATTGTTGGTCTCATTGCAGTGTTTTATTATGGCTAAGCCACGAGTTCTTACATGTGGCTCACACGTTCTCACACTTCTTACAGTGTGGCAAGTCACAGCTGATGAGAAAGGAAGGTGGAATTGGAGCAAGTGTGTGTTTTGGACAAAGATCTCCCAATAGCACTGGAGAAGGGGGGGGAGGTGGATGCTTTAAACTCACTTTCAGGGGACTGTTCCACCTACTCCCACTACTAAGAGAAAGCTTTATCTAAATGAGTGTTTGCACACCCACTTGACTTAAAGCTCTGAGAGAATCTTATCCTGAGGAATTTACTGTGAGATGAAGTAGGTTAGGCAATTCTAGATAAAGAATTGGCTCACAGACTTTAAACACTAGAGTTCAAAGTAGTGATGAGAATGTTTAACCTGTCCATGCTTATATTTCCTTATTAGAATTACTTAAAGAATACTTTTGCTCATTTTTATAGAAGGAACTTATTTTAAGTGCTCCATTTCTATATTTTTTGTCATGGCAGCCATACTGTTAGAAGGGTTATGTGTAGCCAGAGGGGAGATAATTTTCACCTTCTAGCTTAAAGCAATTCAGATTTCCTAAAGACTTCACCATTTCATACCAGAGAATAAGAAAACAGTGTTTCAAATAGGTAACCTTTTAAAGATACTCTTCTTTTAGTGCACAATGATGATTTTATTGTCTCAAGCTTGTAGTGAATCTAGGTGGACTCTGTGCTCTTGCCCTTGGGCAAGGCACGGTGCTCCAGGCAAGGAGCTGTGCCCAACTGAAACAGCACTCCCTCTGTAGCCAGTAATCCTTTATTTGAGAGTTCATATGCCTCATAAATTCCATTCTTTTTCTCTCTCATCAATCTTTGCAATTAAAAAAAAAATCTGTTAAGGCAGCTGAGATTGCTGAAGCTCAGTCCTGTACTTCTGTTATTAATACCCAGGTTCTTTAATTATTGTAAGGGGCAAGACTCAAATGCCAAGAAGATTTTACTTTGGTACCGGATCAGATATGTCTCTAATTATAAGTAAGCTTATTATAAACCAACTGATATAATAATATATTGAAGAAATAATATTTTAAGCAAATACTTCTTACCTATAGAGCAGCAATAGAAAAAGGGCTCTGAGACTGCAGCACTTAAGACTGCACATTGTCACGAGTTCTTTCAGAAGTCCTTGCAGCTCCTAAAAAACAAAAGGCGCAGAGGTAATGCTTTGCAGCACATATGCATTTCTAATACCTGAATTTCCAAATGTTTTAAACACTAAAGATATTGTATCTTGACTAGCTTCTTCTAATGTATTAATAAATATCCAAATTTTTTTTTAAATCTCAAAACTTTAAAAAAATTAAAATTAAAAAAATAGAGATGGCATCAGGATTAATTTACCTAACCAACAGAAGCTGCATTCCAGTATACTACAGCACTTTCATTTTTGCCTCTGTCCTTTATTTTTCACACTAATTACTTTTCCTATTTTTTAATGTAATCCTGCACAGGAGAACTGGAAAAACTGAGTGTTCTCTCTGTTATTTATGCCTGTGAGTGCATCTCTGGCATATCACTGTCTCTTCTTAAGGGACAACCATGACCCAATCTTAGAACACAGAGCTGTTTAAGGTACATGGTATTCAAGGTATTCTATGGTACGTGCAGAGCATTAATACCACTGATATGTATCTTTGGTAGTTTTTTTGTTAATTAGGAAAGAGGAAATTTTAGGCTTCTACCCCTAGCTATTTTTAAAAATCCTTTTTATATAAATCATATCTAACCATCCACATTCATGAGAATGTTTGGCAAGATCTCTTTTATGAATGGGATTTCTTTGCTTTTGTCAGTATGATTCACATCCAAAATGGTTATTTTAAGAAATCTGTCAGCTCTGTAATCCATTCCTGGATGAAAAGAGTATCAATCCACAGTGTAATGCAGTCATGGACCAGATCTGAAATGCACAGATTGTGCACACTTTTACTGTATTTCATCAGAGTACAGAAATCTTATTTGTAAGACTTGCTTAAAACTCTAAAAAAACAACAACAAAAAAAAAAACCCCTCTAAAAAAACCCTACATGTGAGGAATGCTACCTACCCAGAATCTGCAAGACTATTCTTAAATGTTAATAAATGCAAATGAAATATCTGGTTTAGGTTTCAGGAAGAGGGAATCAAATATAATATTTTCAGTGTCCAGAATGAGTTTTGCAGGAGTCTTTTGCTTTTTAATTTCGCACTAAACTGCTAATAGTAAAGAATTTGAAGTTTCACAGCCTGAAACTTTGTTTCACTGTTCTTTCATGACCAATGTAAAATGCCAGCAAGCATTTTAAAAACCGAAATAATTTTTGTTTCAGTCTACAGTTGTAGTAAGAGCAAAACTAGTGGTATTTACCTAAATTAATGCCATGTGAATGGGATATGACTTTTATGTAACAGTGAAGTGACAAAATAACTTGTTAATGTCTCCCAAGAAAAAGGAAAGCCATTTCAATGGTTTTTTAAAGGAGCAAACATTCTCAGCATCTTGGCTACTTTAAGCATATACCAAGCCTGGTAAATATTAATGTCAAAATAAATCATACACTCCTCCTGACTTCCACAGAAAATCATGCATGAGACATTAAGAGAGCTGGTAATAGGAAAAAACAGCACAAATGAGCAGATGGTGTTGTCAGAACATTACTCTCTACATGCTGATTCTGTAACACTCCTGGTGCAGATCGTGGGATCTCTTTTGCGTATCTCGTTTTAGGTTTGGATGCTTTCTACATTCATTATCTTTATCTCACAGCAAAATATGCTAAAAATAAAAAGCCTCTTCCTGACTTTATAAGTACTTCATAAAGCTGCTTTTATATTTAGCTTTTGAATTGCTACTATGAGCCCCTAATATGACTGCAGATCCTTTATAAACAGATTAAGGAAACCTATGGATATTTCTGTACTTGTTTGGGTTTAGTCGTTGCAGTACCAAAGATGAAAAGGAGTCGGCTTATTACTGATTTCTTTCTAAAGCAACTGGTTTACCTTCAGTTCTTAACCAATAACCAAGGTGGCGATTTCATGGGAGGGTAGGGTGGAGAATTTTGGTCTTTAACACATGAAAGGTCAAAATCTATCCTATGGCACGCAGATTACTTTTGTATGCTCAGGAAAAGAGAGCATAGAAGTGGGAAGAGCTCTTACTTCTGCATAAGGAACACCACTCAGGAGATCTAATTGCCATGTCAACCGGCTAGCCCTCTCTGCAGAGGGACACTGCATGCCAGCCAAGGAATAGAACTGGGTAACTACTAGAGTCTTAAGCTGTATTCACAGATAATACTTAAGCTGGATACATAAATCTCTGCCGCATGCGAGTACATGCTTGCATGCACGCACGCGTTTTCTCGGCTGCCCCTTTTTGAGGGGCTTACTGAGCTGGTTTGTTCTGCTGTAAAGCCTGCCTCTTGGCATGTTTGCACATCTGGACCTTTCCTGTCACGCATTTCTTTATCAAATACTACACATCCACAGCGAGATTCCTGCCTGCATGTGTGGACCTATGGAACTACTGCTATTTAAAACTAGTTCAGCAGAACCAGCATATTTTCCTCCCACCCTAGAAAAATAAGCATAACTTGTTTTCTCTATAGAGTACTGAACCATTTGGATTAACTAGACAGACTGCATGCTGTCCAGAATATTGCACATACATTGACACATCTTGTTCTACACATTTAATTGAGGTGAAGGTAACAAATCTGCCCCAGATTCTCATATGATGAGACAACAACACTTTTCTACTTTTATTCAGATCAGATTAGGATTGTAAAATGTCATCTAATGTTTTGACATTTCTCATGAGAATTCAGCTATTTATTATCTTCGGCACGACAGGAAAAGTGAATTATGCAAGTTTCACAAACCTTTGAGGCTGAAATGGGGTGAGGCAGACAGCTGGAAGAAGTAGTAGCAATATCCAAATATTTCACTGGAAGTGAATTTTGTGTGAATGAATTAAAGGATAAGATGTCTATTATCTTCAAGTACTTTATGCACAAGTGGATTCATGGGAAAGACTGGAAATTATTAGATAATATACTTTGTCATATGGTAGTGGCCATATGCCTGAATTCCCATGGCTGCTACTGCAGGCATCTAAAACTGTGTGTAGAATTATCTTAAAATAAAAAGCAGATGGTGGGGTTTAAAATACAAACTGAATTAGCATTACAGTAGCATTTTCCTTCCACATCCAAACTGTTGAATGACAGTGCCTTTAAGTGCTTGACTGAAAGGCAGAGAGAAGCTCAGGAGGCATTCACCCAGAGTGCCAGAGTAGTACTGGCTGCCTTCCCTGCTCTGGATTCTCTGTGTGCATTGCCTACTAGGCCTGCAAAGTAACCAGTGGGCTTATCTGTTCTTGCCTTCATCCTCTGTTCATTAGATCAAAATGAGCCCATGGAAGCTGGAAACATTAAGGATTCTGTGGGAGAAAGGGAGTTGGGTGTATGGAAGGCAGTCACAAGATAAGATTTGGAAGGAGAGGGGATATGCCCCTTGGGCCAGTGGGGGTCAGCTGTCCCAGCTGTGCCCCCTCCCAGTTTCTTTTGCAACATCAGCCTCCTCACTGGTGGGGGGGTACCAGAAGCACAAAAGGCCTTGACCCTGTGCAAGCTCTGCTCAGCAGTAACTAAAACATCCCAGAAACATCAACATTTGTTCCAAACAAAAATCCAAAACACAGCCCCATTCTAACCACTGTGAGGAAAATTTACTCTGCTTCAGCCAAAACCACCCCAGCTTGGAAAAGTCAACTGCATACAACAGATTGACAATAGTCACTGACAAGGCATTTTGTGGAATAAAATACCATGATATATATCTGTCTTTGGGTTAATCTGGATGCCTGCCTATAATGGCTGTAGTTTCATTATACTTCCTAATGCTCCCTGAAAGAGAAAAAAAAATATTTGAATGTGTGAAAATTTTGCATTTCTTTCATGTTAGAATTAATGTTGCAGAGACTGTGGCTTGAGCAAAAAGTATCAAGAAGGGATTTTTTTCTTTTTTTTTAATGCGGAAAATTAAAAAGAAGGAATAAAACCCAGTGGCAGCAAAACTCCAGGTCTAACTGGGGAATTGACTGATGAAAGTGGACAAATGCATGTGTCTGCATTCTGCTGTAAGGGTCACCCTCTTATTTGGCTGACAACTGGCTTTTGGCACACCAGCTAGCTTGTTTCTAAACCCTAGGCACATCTGATCTTGCCTAGCATGGGTAAACCTATGCAAGTCTCCTTGGGCAAGGAATCAAAGTTAGATGCAGTTGGTCCATAGGAAGTAGCTGTCTTGTCATGTTTTCTCTGCAGACAGGCGGTGCAGGGGCCATATGTTATGACAGGGTTATGTCAGCAATTGAAGGGCTCCTAGGTCTCTACTGCTGCTATATCTGGCAATAGTTCAACAGGGAAACACTGGACTCCAGTTATGCTATGATCTTCTGATCAATACAGTTTTCACATTTGCCAGGTAAGAGAAGTGTCATTTTCCCAATGAAAAACTTGGGAAGTTGCCCCAGTCCAAAAGCATCTTCTCAAGTTCTGTACTCTGTTTTGTCAAAGATATTTTTCAGCAACAGAAGTCCATACTGTTAAATCAGTAGAATGATTTTAAGTTTCACCAGAAATAAACTCTGCTTCTCTAGTATAGCAAAGTGAGCTGTAATTGAAACTTCATAATTAGAAATTGTTTATAAAGGTATAAGCATTACATGAGAGTGTTTAAAATTATCCCAAATATATAAGCATGAACAATTTATTTTTTAAAAAATGACCATTTCATACATAAGCAACAACTGAGTGATTTACTTCAATGTCACAAATAACATACAAGTTTATATGTAAAATCACTGTCCTCAAAGTACACAGAAGGTCAGAATCAAAGTCAAATCTACTGTTGCAGCCTTAAATTTATTTTTTTAGTATCAGCATTTCTAGATGCCAAAGGAGTAGGGACTAGCAGTTTGCTGCTAATACTTACATAATTAAGTGTATGAGAGACATTTGGTGCCCTGGATTGAGGTCTTTATTTCTCACCAAGTTCCCTGTATTATCAATTTCATGAACATCAAAGCCTTAGAGTAAGTTACATAACCTATGATAGGATTATTTTATATGTTGATCTGTTGTTTTCACTCTGTGCATTTTTAAATACAGTACATATTGTGGATTAGCTGGGAAATAACAGGCGAGGTTGCTGTTAGCATTATACTTTTTTACTGGAAAATTAATTTCAGATTTATAAAAACTGGGTGCTTAGAATGACTGTACAGTTCTAGGAGTTACCTTCGTGGAGCAAGTGCCAGATGTCCTGCTCCCAACCAGCATAACACTGAAGTGAAAGGTTTCAGCAATGCACAGAAATGGATGTAGTAATAAACATGCACAGAATAGATTTTAATAAATTAATGCGCTCATATGACTGCTTAAATGTAGTGCTCATTACAAGCTCAGCTTATATCTCCAGAGAAATCTACATAAAATGTGCCCCAGAGGTTATTTTCTAGTTTTAAAAGGAAGATCAATAAGTAACTTATCTCCAACTTGTTCCTAATGAACAAGTATGATTTTAAACAGCTGGGACTCAAAAGTCTGGCAGATTTGTGGTGTTTGAGTCATGGCTGAAGATTACTGCCATTTGTAATTACCCAAAGAAGTCAGAGGTTTACAGGGTTATTAATGGTTGGAAATATGTGCATACAGACTTTTTACAGTTTTTTGCTTTGTGCATCCCAATTCTGCTCTCTGGGCAGCCAGACCTCTACGTAAGTCTGCAAATGTTTGAGTGCTCTTGTACCAAAATGCAAATCTCAAATCTGAGGCTTTTACTGGCTTTTTGAGGTGTTTGCAAACACTCCAAGGTCCTCCCACAGACAAGTGGGGATTGCCTTCTGCCACACCGGTTCTACAGTCAGAATTCACAGCCCGCCCACACGGCTTCAACAGGCCAAAGAAGATCTTTTTCTGTGCAATTTGAAGAATGAATGTGTTTGAGTTGGGTCAGCGAGGTAGGTAGCCTTCAGAGGCTGCAACTGGGGGGTGAAACCTCAAAGGCACCTTTGGAAAGGTTTTGCCTGCGCAGTAAGGTGCAAACAGGTGTAGAGTGGCAAACACTGATGGCTTGGGTGGTCTCCCATCGGCCACCTGAGACCTGACAGCTGCCTGGGTGAGCACTTCAGGTCACCAGGTTTTTAAAGAGCACCCACAAGTGTGGGCTGAAGGCAGGTGCAGTGTACCTGCAGTGTTCCTTCACTACTTACACAGACCAGGATAATGTGGGCTTATCCCCTATATCAAAAAGGAGACAGTTTTGTTTGAGTGCTATCAGCCTAGATATGATTAAGATAAATAGGTGAAAATCCATAAAGTTGGACAGGATATGCTGGTTCAGATTAAGAAAATAACAACTTGATTTGGAAAGACAAATGGAATCCTGCCTTTGTTGTGCCAGTTTAAATTGCTGCTCCTGACGAAAGTTAGCAGATCTAGAATCTTCTAGCCTCTAACCCAGGCTTAGCGAATAACTTTGCTCAGCATTCTCACCTTATTGAAACTCTCCAGGACCCACCTAATGTCCCTGCAGCTTCCCTGCATGCAGCCTCCAGCCTGGGGGAATGAGGGTCATCTCACTCTGCCCCTGAGCACACGTTTGAGGCTGGGAGGGAGAAACAAGGGCCCTGCAGGAGCAGATTAGGGTCAGTCACATCCATCTCCTCTCCTCACTGAATGCTGTGCAATGCGTCTTTTGACATTTATGATGGAGAACAACCCCTTGGTCTGCAATTAATTTTGTTTTCAGTTGCAAATTCTTGTTAGTTTGGGAGCAAAGGGAAAGAAGGAAGGGAATATACCCCAGCTTTGCCCCTTATTTTCCATCTAAGTTATGAATTTGAATAATAGACTTTTCTGGGTTTGATTATTGTTGTGCATATCTGAAACCTTCCAGAGAAAAAAAACTTTGTTTTTCTTATTCACTAAATATCTACTCCTCAGTTTGGGTCCAAGGTCTTGATCTCAAGTTCCTTATTGCATTGTTAAGTATCCTGTAAACAAGGTGATTTACAAACCAAACACTTGAGCAGTGCAATAGAATGAAAGACTGGGAAGGAGAAAATCAGTTTTCAGAGCAGTTGGGTTTTTTTGGGTTTTTTTTGTTGTTTTTTTTTTTATTCTATGAAGCTTTTGTATTCAGGATTAACTGGTACAAATCAATAAAATTTAAACTACTCAGTAGAATGACATATTTTTGC
Source organism: Regulus satrapa (assembly GCA_013396955.1). NCBI lineage: Eukaryota > Metazoa > Chordata > Aves > Passeriformes > Regulidae > Regulus > Regulus satrapa. The sequence continues at coordinate 78,880 of VWZN01018305.1, forward strand.
AAACAATAATCACAGGATGTAATGCTTTTAATAGTACAGCCATACAAAAATGTGAGCATTGTCCACATTGAGTGTCCTGGGCTCAGCTGTAAGCTTTTGTACCTGCTAAGGTTGAAGTCAGAGGAGTTATTCCAAATGATATGTGGAGCTGAGCTCAAAGGAATCAGGAATTTGGTCTAAGAGGAAATCGCATGAGACTGAAAGCAAGAGGCATTTTTCCAATAAAATATGTACTTCAGATTTTTTTCACAGCTGCCACATGGGAAGGTTAGTTACGTCTGTTTGCGCCTGTTGCAGGATCTTCCTTTTCCTTCAGCACAAACTTCTTTAGCTTTATTCTATGACAGATCATTAGAATTATCTGAAGTGTTCATGATGGAGGGAAACTTTTAAGAATCCTTTTCAAAAAGTTTGAGTAGCCACTAAAATTGTGTATATAGGGATTTNGCGGGTTCGAGACCGCCCTCGGCCGGGCGGGGGCGGCACGCCAGATGGAGGGATGGATGGATGCTCCCCCGCCGCTGCCGCCTGCTCAAACCCCCGCAGGAGCCTCTGAGCGCTGCCCCTTCCCTGCCGCTCCTCCTCTGCTTCATCTGCCTTGCGGCCCTTTTCGGTTTCGAGTGCGCGCGGAGGAAAGGAGGCCAGGCGGAGAAGTGGCGAGGGATCCCTGACAGACAAGAGTCGGGGCGACGCTTCCCATGGCTTCTTTTCCTGCCGTATCNTTCATTAAATTCAAATATCCCCTTTCTTCATTTCTCAGTGCTCAATAACAGGTTTAACCGATGCGATCTGCTCTGCGTTTTGTACACCTTTGTAAGTACTAGCGCGTTGCTCATCCCTGTGTTCGCTTGAGGTGAGACGCGGATTTGATGAGGAATTGAGGGGGAGAAACGGGAGCTGGCTCTTACATTATCCTTCTTGGAGAAGTTCCTGCACGCGCCACCCACTGTTTTTTTTTAAAAGCGAGCCTTTTTTTTGGGGAGGGGGGAGACGCATCTTCGTCTCCTCTCGCTGACTGAAATCTGAGCTATCCTGAGTTATCCCAACCCAGCGGCGTGACGGCACCGCCGAGAGGAGCCGCGAACGCGTTTGGGGAGCGGAGCGGGGTGCCGCGGTGCCCGGCCGGGCGCGCCTGCCTTACCTGCGGAGCCGAGCGGCGGCGGCAGCTCCGAGCAGCCTGGCAGCCG
>VWZN01018305.1:80144-91153 GCA_013396955.1 Regulus satrapa
CCTGCCGTATCTCCGTAACACGGCTTGCATGAAACTTCCTGCCGATTGCCTCGGTTTTTCTTCTTGCAATTGTTGCATCCCAGCTACCCTGGGTAGAAACTTCCACCCTTGTTCTCTATTTGATGTGGGAATGTTCTGGATGCCTTTGAGTAGCATTGTTCAAGTGTTTCCAGAAGTGTAAAGTCTTCGTTTTGCAGATGTTGCTTTCCTGTCTGACCTCTCACTTCAGAAGCTGTTAGCAGTTTTCGGGGTGATGAAAGTAGCACTTTCACTGGGGAAACACGATTCCACAAAATTTAAGATAAAGGAAACCACTTAGGGAATGTGATTACCAACAGAGGTTGCATTAGGAAAAACCTCTTCAGAGAGAATTTAATACCTGTCAGAAATCATTTTCTGTGACTACAATATTGTGGATGAGGGGGATACACAGGAATACACAAAACCTTTCCTGCTGCTGTCACCAGTAGTAAAATACAGTGGTGGCGGTGCAAGGTGTGAGGCAGGGGAAAGAAGATGATTTTGACTATTTCAGTTTCAAATCCTGGTGGCGTTTGTTGGGATTAAAGAGTTGATAACTTTTAAGGAAGGCAAAGGCTGAGAGGTCTCAATCCTGTATCTTCTATCAGTAAAACCCCTCAGATTTTTCTTCCTAAAACATGTCTCATTTCATGTCAGAAGTAAGCACATGTTGTTTGCTTTTTTGCGGAATTATAGAACTCTTTTGGATGGAAAGACCTTTAAAGGTCATCAAGTCCAACTGCCTGCCTGGGCAGGGACATCATCTGCTGTATCGCGTTGCTCAGAGCCCCATCCATCCTGGCCTTGAACACTTCCAAGGACGGGGTATCTACAGCTTCTCTGGGCAACCTGTGCCAGTGTTTCATGCCTAAAAAATGTCACCTTTATCTAGTCTGAATCTACCTCCTTTTAGTTTAAAACCTTTACTGTCCTTGAGCTGGCAGATCTGGCTACAGTACTTTATCCCTTGTCCTTTTTCTTAACTTTATCTTAAAGCTAGTTACAGACATGTTTTCCTAAGAGGCTATTTGATATCAAATATCTGCTGTGCCTGCACTGGGACCTCCTCCCAGGTTGCAGAACATGAGAAGATCTGAGGCTAAAAACACATCTCTGTGTGGAGAAAAAAAGGAGCAGATTTCTCTACTGTTGTTTGCCTTTCTGCTGTTATTTCTAAAGCTCTTATTTGTTACTGCATCCGTAGGAGGGAGAAATTAAAGACACGTAAAAACCATTCTTTCCTGCACATGTTGAACGTTGACCCAATTACAAGTCAAGACTATGCGCCAAGAGTGGGATAGTTCCCCCCAGATCTCATTTGAACAGTCTGTCTAACTGCATCAAGTATGCAGTGTTTATCTTCCATTCATTGGTCAAGCAGAAAGAAGCTGGAAACCCAGTGAGGGAGAGAAAAAATCCCTGGCTGTTTGTATTGCAGAACAGCTGTAAGTGGGAGAATCAGAAGTCTGGTCTTATGTGGCCTTTTGTAGCATTAGAACTGAGAAAACAGCTTTAAAGTCCATTCTGTAAGCATCTGGCATAGAAACAATGCTGATTGTTATTCCAAATAGAGCTCAGACAAGCACAGGTTTAGCTAATGTACAAGATCAGAAATCCTCAAGTTTCTAGGAATCTCTTCCTATTTACTTCTTAAAAACCTTTTTTAGTGTCCACTAACTGCAAGTCATAATTTAATCAGAATGAAAATATTCTGTTTGAAAACACAAAGCACCAATGTTATGTTGCCTGTTTCAATTCACAGTGACCAGCTGGAGAATGCTAAATTCATACTTTAGGACATTGTTTTTCAGCACCTGTCTGCATTTCAAGGCTCTAAGACAGCTTCCATATTTTTGAAAGTTTGGGGCACGGCAAATTCTTCTCTTCATACCAGAGCCCTTGAGCAGCAGTGGTCGCTGGGATTTCAGGGCCCCTGAAGCAACACCTGGGTTGTGACTGCTGGAGACAAGCAAGTAAAGGACAACACTCAATATCAATTGCTGTGGCCTGTAATGTTGAGGCTGTCCTCAAAATCTGTTAACATAAAACTAAGCTTATGCTGGTTTATTGTAAAGCTTATACTGGTCCATCAGAGTGCGTTCAGTTCTCCGTTTATTCGTTTTCTGCTGGGGCTGTTGCAGCCTCAGCAAGGGGTGTGCTAGGTCAGGGGCAGCTGGCTGGTAGGAGTCTGTCCCCGTGCACAAACCTGTCCTGTCACCTCAGGAGTCAGCTGCTGGAAGCCCTTGTCCCCTTTGTGCTCCCTGCAGAACCTCTGGGACACCAAACCCACCTCCTGCCCTTAAGCTACTCCCAGAAGGGGACGGCTCAGTTATTAACCCAGAGCTTGAGTCTTTCAATAGAGCCATTCATCAGCTGGGAAAATCAGCTGACTCCATCCTCAGGCTGGTAGAGAGTAATGAAATTGTTTTAGAGAACAGCTTGCCGAAAATACTCCTTGAACACAAAAATCTAGATGCCCACAGTAAGAAATCATTTGACTCCTCTGTGCACTTAGTCCTCTGCGTCTGCATTGGAGCTCATGTTGGGTAAGTTGGGTTTTTTAGTAGATTTCCCCAACATTCTGTAACCTGGGTGGTTGAGGAGGGGTTGTAACATTCGCAGCACGGATTAAACAACATTGTAATCTGTAATGGCTTTCAGAGCTGTAATGCCAAGAGTAAGAGAAAACACATTGAGCTTTTGGTATTCCAGGGATTCCTGGAGGTAAGTTAAATTCTGATCAGTTGTCTGGGTGAGAGATTTTTTTTTTGTGCTTGAAGTGCTTGTCCAATAACAAATAAGCCAACATTAGCATTACCACTTAAGTATTATATTGATACCTAAAATATGGGGTGCATCATGAATCCAAAGGTCCCCATTTTTAACTTGATTACATTCACTTACTGGATATTATTTTGGACATATTACAGCAATTGGAAATGCTTGGAATGCTAATCAAATGAGTATGGAATAAATGCAGTATTGAGTGAGGGCCTGAAAATTAGAACAAATAATACAATCTCTAACTAAGCAAAAGGCAAAGAAAGAGTGAGCAAACACCCACTGATCTATTCTATTGATTTAATTTTTCCCCTTTTAATGAGGTAACAGGTAACGTTAATGTTTAGCACTTTTAAAATCCACTAGTATCCATTAATGAAATTCACTAGTAGAGTATTGATTTGAAATCACCATAACAATTCTATTTCATTAGTCTGTATCCCAGAGGATGTCATTGAAAGAATGAAACTAATGCCACAAAATGTGTTCCACCTTTAGAATTCTTTAGGAAATAAAGTTTTCCGATTACATTAAATTGTGTGAAGCAGAGGATGAATCAATGAGCCTTCTGATACAAGGTCGGCTTTCTAATAGAATTGTTTGTCCATGAAAGTCTGAATTCTTATACTGAATTATTAGTTGCATTTATTATAAGAATTCTCAGTGACCTGGGGCCTACATGGTCTGCAGCTCCTACAGATTGTGAGTGGAAAATAATGAGCATATAAAAGGACTCAAATTTGAGGTTCATGCCTTTTTCTTTTTCATCTTGTGGCTCAGTCACACAAACAAAAAGCCCTTTAAACATTACCTATGTCTAGTGTCACACATAAAACATAATCAATTTTTATTATGTATTTTATGTTTATTTTGTTTTAGGCACATCTTGGACTGAATTTTTTTAACCAGCCTTTACTTGTCAAGTGAACTTCCTTTCTTATTTCACTACTTGCTGCTTTTTTCACTGAAGAAAATGAAGCTTAATTAATTATTTTAATATTTATATGACGCCTTGTAGGATTACTCACACCAAAATCAAAGCATATTCTCACTGAAACTGGGATCTCCTACCATATCTGAATCTGAGCACTCTGTTACCTGGAGCATCTCTTTCATAGCAGCCAGGCTGCACCTTTAACCTGAACACCTTCAGCTCAGGCTGTGCTCTGGGCACTGCTCACTTTCCTCTTGCCATGGGGTGACAAAGCACTTCAGGATGAAACCTCCCTGGGAGCAAGGCACCTTCACCTGAAAGCACCATTTCTTTAGAGGTTGTTTTGAGAAGCACATATTTTTGGTTGTACCACTTGTCAGTCTATTTTCAACAGCACGGCTGCATGTGTCAGAGCTGTGTTAGCTCTTACTGCACCATTGAATATGTCCAGGTGCTGCCTTTAATAAAGCACTTTTGCTCCCATTATGCCTGCAAAAATGTCAATACTCAAGAATTAGATTAAATGAATGAGAGGGCTGAGATGAAGACAGTGGATTTTATTTTCTTGGGTAATTGATTTTCTTTGCATGATGTTGTCAATGTCTGAAAGGCCAGGTGGATTTACTGTCAAGAACAGGCAGGCTTGTGCTAGTCCTGCACCTTGTACAATTTTTCAGTTTATTTTCAGTAGGACTGTGGAAATGTGAAAGCCTGTGGCTGGCATGTCTCCTGGTGTTTTAAAAAAAACTTGGTTTGATAGGATTTAAATTTGGGTTTTTTATTTTTTACTCTCCTGGAATGTTTACTTTTCACCACATTCAGCTATCAGTAAAAAAAAGCCTTCCAGGATTGAGCTACTGAGACACCAAGAAGTAGTTTGGACAATGCCCCTTGCCACAGGGAGCTGTACAGACATTAATGATCAGTTGTGAGAGTATCACATGTGGGTATTACATGAGTAAAAAAAAAAAAAAAATACCTTGGGTAGAGCTAGCAAACCACAGTTTTAAGCAGGAGGCAAAAAAGCTGTGAGGCACCAAGCTCCCTCTAACTGCCCAGCCAAACAATTTGAGTTGCTGTTGTGTAGTCCTAGAGATAAATCTGTAATGCTGGGGGCAGACTGACTTGTTCTCCTCAGAGAGATGCGTGGTGACTGTGCCTTTCCCATATTTCCTCATGAAAGGAGGAGTTCTTGGAAAAGTGCCACTTTCACCTGTCCATGTCCGGTTTGCCTGAAGTGCCACCAGGGCTCATGAATGCAGTGATTATCTTTTCACCATCAACTCTGTGATATGTTAATTCTTCAGTAAATCACAGCTTTGTTTCCCTACCTGCTGTGTGGTCTGAGCAAGACTAAAATAATTGGTGATAGAATACTAAAACTCTGCTTTGCTGGAAAAGATGTTTTTTCCAGCCCGAGTGGAATAGTGTTGTGTTGGGAATGTGTACCACATGGCTACATCTGCTTACGGCTTAGTTTGTTCTGCTGTTCTCTGTATCAATATACGGCATGGCACTAGAGAGCCAAGGCTTAGAGAGATGCAAAACAAACAAATCTCTGTTGTTTGTTAAAGGAAATAATTTATTTTGCTTCTTCCTTGGGTTTTAAACACTAAATTCTTTACACAAGGGAGTTTTTACAGTTAAGGTACTTTTAAACATTTTCAAAGCTTACTGAAGAAATTAAGAAAAAATCTGTTTCTTTTGCTGGCTGTGCACTACCCCACAATCTGTTTCCCACTTTTATTAAATGTGGGCTTCAGTAGTAGCAGTGATATTTGTTAAAGCTTACAAGCTACTTATAAACTAAAAAAAAAAGAAAAATTGGCCAGTATTTCTTTTACATTTAAAATTTAGGTGCAAGCATGGAGAAAGTATATCTAACAGGCACTTCACATACTGTAAAATTATGCAAGGAGAATAATAGCAAGGGATAACAGTCTCTTACATGCCACTTAAATTAAGGTATCTTACATTTAACCAATTAAAATGTAATATCCCCTTCTGCCTTATAAATACACTGGGTATGAACATCATCAGGTAGGAATATTAACCTGTAAGTATTTATACCATAACTGCTGAAGTTAAAATTTCTACAAGCTCGTCCTGAGTGTGTGATGACAATGCTAATTTTGGTTGGAAATACCCCTTTGTAAGGCTGTCATATTTGGAGGGAAAATTTACAGGGGAAAAAAATAATTGCTCTGGGTAACTACACACTCACTACAAGCTAAGTGGCCTTTTCTGGGAATATTACAAGGGGGAAATTGGAACTATCTGTGCAAGACCAGACCTTATGTTACAAAAAAAAAAACCCTGTTATCTGCATTATTCTGGGGGCTAAAGGGTTTTAAATTGCAAAAAAGATCATGTGAGAAGTGTGTGGTAATGCTCAAATCATTTTTCATTTTCCTCAGGAGTGCATGCAGAGTTGTTTTAATTCATAAAATATAGGATAATCTTTCTGATCTATTAAACTAGAAAGAAAAAAAAAATCTGAGAGCAGAGAATGCCAAAGGCAGCTCAAGAAGTTATAGATACATATGACATGAAAATCTCCGAGCAAAGTTAATGCAAGTCAACATCAACAGTGGTCTTAAATGCCATATTGATTCAAAATCACACAGTAATTGATGTCATGGGGATGGGTTATCTCCAATGTCTCTTTTAATGAATTCAGCCAAGAGTTTTGCACAAATGGTCCTTGAGATGTGAAGTTCTGAGGCTCAGAGCCTCATGAACCTGGTTTTTAAAGTGGGTGTGTATGTTTAGAGTGGTCCAAATGCTAGTTTTCCTTGTTCTTCGTTGTTCTTCTTGTAGTACTGGTGCTGTCCTGCATTATTCTCTTCTGTTTTTAAATGTGTTATACTGAAGTATTGATATTTAGGTTAGAAATCATCCCTTAATAGTTGAAGTTATGCAATTATTAATCTCCTGGTCTGATTTGTGTTACTTTATGATCAAGCACAGTAGTAAAGTTGTACATAGTCATTTTGCAATTTAATTAACAGGCCATAGGAATGCTATGGCTCTGCATTGAAGGAAAAGCCTGGAAATCCAGTGTAGTTGGGCAAAAGGTTCTACCCTTGTCTCTAGGCTGTCAGTAGACAGCTGGAAAATAAGAGTTGCATCTAATATTTTACTTATAAGGAACAGGGTTGTGAGAACACATTTCCTTTATTTGTCTGTAAACTCTGGTGCCTAGAAAGATGTCTGGGAAAATGCTTTCTCCTGTGACTGAAGTATTATCAACTATTTAAGGTCTAGAGAAGGTTGGGATTCTGCCTTTCTCCTGGAGCGAAGGTAGTTTGTCTCATCTGTACTAAAACATGTTTTCTCTTTCCATGTTTGTTTGCACGAAAATGTGGTTAATTCAATTTATTTAAGAAAAAAAAATCAAACCTGAGGAAAATTAAGGAATGCTCCAAGAAAAATTAGGTGGGAGCTAATAGATATCAGCAAATAGATAACTTTATTTCCTTAAGCAAGTAGATTGAAAACAAATTCAAAGCTTCAGAAATAGTAATTTCAATTTCAACAGTGAATAAGATTTTTTTTCAGTACTGTAATGGCAGTATGATTGCACAATATCTAGAATTAAGTGTGATAACTTTAATAGCAATAAATGCTGACATTTTAGAAGGAATTTTGGTTTATCTCTGAAGTAAAGGAACTTTTCAGGAAAATTTTATTAAAAATGCAAACAAAGAGAAAGTTATCACTCTTTGAACAGCTAGGATTTAAGAGAAGGGTAGCTTTTAGAATTTTAAGAAAATGGTTCTGCAATAGATGTTCTGTAGTTTAGTTATTAAAATGCATAACTAAAAAAAAAATGGGTAACTATGAGCCTAAAAAATAGAAATTTTGAGGGGTTGAATATGGAATACTGTTTATTTTCTGTAAATAAGAATTGTTTAAGCTAGTTCATCTACTGACATCACTTAAAATGGCAAGCTTTAAGAGAAACACTGCTAAGAGTGCATCAATATATTTTAGGTTTAGAGTACAACACCAGCATGAAATTAGGGAGGGGGGTTGGCCCAAGCTGCATCTCCAGTTCACTCTGTTCTGCCCCTTTTCTTACTGGCCTGGTTATTACCCACGGAAAACAAAGTGAAACGCCTTCGGTCCTTGTCTTTCGGGCGGTCTGTGCGCAGAATTTTTTTTTGTTCCTGCGGAGGGTGGCAGTGTGGCACCATCCTCCATCCGCGGCGGGGCCCCTGCCGCTGCAGCAGCATCCTGCCTCAAACCGGAGGGCAAACACACCGTCCTGTCCTACCTGTCCGCCACCGGGGCTCTCTGTGCCTCCAGGTGGGACATGGCCTGACCCAGGTGAGGCACACGCAGCAGTACCTGCTAATCAACATTAATTTTTAATTTTTTTTTTTTAAAGAAGTCCTTCATGAAAGATTGGCCAAGGCAATTTATATTTCATTATAAAATTTCCATTTCATTGGATGGTCATCCCAAGCCCGGAAAAGGATCAGCTGTGTTGGATGCCCACGGGCTGATGCTGAAAATCTGCAGAGCAATGTAAAACTGGGCTCTTTCCCCACAGCACCGAATGCTGTGGTGGCATTACCCATGCTCCGGCTGGTTGTGGCTTTCTGTAACTATTTCCTTGACTTTAGATAGTTCTTATTTAATCAGATCTCTGTATTGCATAAATAATCCCGTTTGTTTAAATGTCAGTGAGTGTTCAGGTAGTGGAGAGTGGGATTTCTACCTTTGTAAACACTAGAAGAAACTCTGGCTTAGTCATGCTGCACAAACAGTTAGCATGTTGCTTAAAACTGTAACTTAGGTTAATTTTTGTTTTTCATTCTTTCTGCCTGTAATAATGAAAAGATTGCCTAAGTTATGAGGAAAACTAATTATGTTATTTAGATTTTAGTGTCTTGTGAAATGAAATTTCTCATTACAGAAACTCCACTGCTAAATTAGCTTTATTTCAGAGTAATTTCTTTCCATGATAACATCTCTGTGAGATAATAAACTTAGGTTATTTTCTAGTAGATCCTTGTGAGACTTATTATGGAATGAAAGAAGGCATTTGCACTGGTTTATTTTGAATAGAACTGGAGACAATTATTAATATTGGGAAGAGGGAAATTAGTATAATTAACAAGAGTAGGGAAAATATGACAGAGTGAGTATTCAGGGCTTTTTACAGGTCACTGTCTTCGGTGAGTTAATGTAAGTGAAAATGCAAGTGTTTTTATAAACCTCACATTGTTTAAACTAATGTACTGGTGAAATCATTTTTTTAAAGATAAATATCACCTCTCTGCTGGCTGGGTTTACCCTACATCAAGTAATGTGCTTCAGAGCAGGTCACTGGAGTGAACTAGACTGAAGCACTAGCAGACCCAGAGTGTTTCCAGAGCTCCTGCAGGGCCAGCTTTTACCCAGAAAATGCATATTCAGGGCAAGAGGCTCGTGTCCTCCCTGATGTTGCTGTGGTGACCAGCTTGGAGGAAAGTCTGCTGCTCATCAGAGCGTGCTCACACATCAAAACACCTGGGGAATGTGGACACGGGACAGGTGTTAGGAAGCAGGCAACGGCACAAAGTGAGGCAATGTCTGCGTGGATCTCCCCACGCTTTCCTGACCATTTTCCCTGCCCGGTGTGCAGCCTGCAGGACAGCCCTCAGCCCAGAAGGCTTTTGCAGCGTGGAGATGCCCGAGGACATGGGCCAAACTGCTCCTGGGATACTAAAACTCTGCCAAGCCTTTAGGGATATAGCCACACTGCAGTGAAACAGTGAACTGGCCCTGCCCGGTAGCCCAGGTGTCCCTGGCCAAGGGAGGCCTGTCTGCAGCCCTGTGTAGTGAGGGTCACAGTGCTGGCAGGGCAGGAGCTCGCTGTCCCCCCAGCACAGCTCACACCACTGCCCTGCAGAGCCACAGCTCCGCAACCCTGCTCAGCCCCTGCAAGGCCCAGCCTCTGAATTTCTCCCATAAGCCGTTTAAATGTTAGCATTTTTTTCTTTCCAAGTAACTGCAAAAACGCTGCTTGTATGTATCACAGTATTCCACTGCACCAAATGGGCCAGGTCCTTTCTTGTATTTATTTCTCTTTTTGACACAGAAAATGAAAAAGGCCTCTATACACCCTGAATTAGAAGACTAAAGAAAGAGGCAATCAAAAAAACAAAGGGAAAAAAAAAAAAACCAACAAAAAACACCCTTAATCCTGGTTTGTTTGTGGATTTTTTTGCTACAGCTAAGAAACGTGATTACAGCAGGGATTTTTCATTTTGTTTTCATTTTATTTTACATCAATGATCTCTTAATGAATCTCACAGCTTCTAAATGCTTGTTTCAGCAGTAATCTGGGCACAGCTGCCCAGTCTCCCCAAGTGGAAGCACAGTTGATGCAGTCAGTGACCTAACGTGGTGGCATTTACAGAGGTGTGTCTTGGCTGCCTTTTGAGTTTCCAACTCCAGCCTGAATGGCCAGTACTATTTTATTCTTGTGTTGAGTTTTGGCTGAAGTCCTAAATTGCTCTTGAACTCGGTTTTTTTGAATTGCTGTTGAGGGCATTAAGATCAGGACTGGGGGAGCAGTGCCCGAGGGATGGCTTTGACTAGCTGGCATCAGGATTAGGTGTTGCAAAGTTAAGTGCTTAAAAAGTTAAGGAACTTTTGTTCCTTACCTCACCCTTGACTTCGTTGTTGATGTTGTTTGCTTGTAGTCATGTAACAGTTTCTTAGAGTGTAAGGCAGGCTTACAGATTTCCTCATTAAAAGGGTAATGGAGAGAGACTCAAGGAAGGGAGGTTACTCGAGAGTAGCTTGGCTGATGGATTCATGAGGATGCTCAAGGTACAGAAGGTTGCCTGGAAAGGGGTAATGAAATGTGATCAAGAAGGTAAAGGAGTAGTAAGCAGAACTGGGTGAGTCTGGAGGGGTGATACTAATTACTAGTAAGGGCACTTGTCCTTCCTCCCTATAAATTAAAGGTAAGCTTAAATTGCCTTTATTAAATCAAACTTAAGGGATGGATCATAAATATCCAACTTCCACTAAAAAGATGAAAACTACCTGGAAAAATCCTGGTGGAATTATCATTTATTGGGAGACTTGTACAGATGTAGGTTTAAAGAAATAATTTTTATGTAAGTACAGCATTCCTGAAATTTGCTCTTCCTGTGCCCCAGAGTGTAAGCTGGATATGGAAGCAATCTGTGGAACTTTTGGATTCACACCTTGGGATAGAAAATAAGGAAGAGAAAAAATGGAGGGGGGGGGGGGGGAAAAAACAGCTGAA
>VWZN01018305.1:91179-102881 GCA_013396955.1 Regulus satrapa
GGGGAGAATCAACAGCTGAAAACGTCTCCAAACACAGAATTAATTACTAGTGAGGATATGAACAATATTATGTAGCTTAAATTAGTACAGTTATTAAAATTACCTCAAATACTCTAAAAACTAAAGATTTTAAGTATCATCTTTCTGCAAGTGACAAGTCACAATTGCTATTATTTTTATTGTAAATCTTGCTATATAAGAAATGCAGGCAAACAACATTTTCATAAATGGGTGGATTATGCAGTAGATCTTCAGCTTGTCATAGATGTCCATTGCTGTTATTATTAAGTTCCAAAAATAAGTATATTTAATATCTGCAGGATGTTTGCTTGGTCTTTGTTTTTGACAGTCATTCACAGCAGACTACTACATAAACTATGCAACCCTAGTACACTTTATATGCTGTCAAATTTAACTTACTCTTATAGACTGCATCTGGAAATAATTTAAAGGAATGTTATTACATTTTTTTTTCTAAAGTAAAACAAGTCTTTGTGCTTTAAACTTAGTTTAGCAGCATTTCATTTAGAATTTATTAGTCATAAAAGCACACCAAATGTAAGAAATGGAAGAAACCAAATCCTCTCCAGAGGAAAAAAACAGATCAAAACATCAGGCAAAAAAGCCTGATGTAAAAATGCGAAAGGAGAAAGGGAGAAATGAGAGAAGAGAACACTTAAGAAAGAGAAACCAATAGATGGGGGAAGGGTGCAAAGGAAAGTGAAACATTTAAAAAATCGAAGAAAAAATCTTGCTGAGGCAGGAGCTGAAAGATGGGAATGGAAACTGCAAAAAAATACTAGCAGGCTGAGGTTGGCAGAGTTTGTATTTGTACATGCTCATGTAGCCCACCAGGCCCCCTACCCTTCCTGAAATTCCAAGAGCCTGAATTTTAAGCAGAAGGTTACTCTGGGAAAATGCATTTTCCTATTTCATACTGCTAGGCAGGCCTGTGTCACAGCAGTAGGTAATGCTTTTCCCTGAATTCCAGACCATTCTTTGAAACAGAATATTAAAAAAAAATAGTAATACTGAAAAGCACTCCGAGCAAAAGAGAAGCAGAATAGACCGGGGCTAATCTGCCAGCACTCAGAGAAAGGGGAAAAAAAAAAAAAACCCAAAAAACAACATTTTTCCCTACCACAAAGAACCCTATTGTTCCCATGTTAAGTATTTAATTTTGCCTGCATTTAAGCCAAGCTGTCTTAAATTCAGTTTTCTTATGATGGGGCAGCATGTGCCAGTTACTGCAGCAGTGTTCAGTGGCTCCAAGGAGGAGCTGACCTCTGTGGTTTCCAGGGCCTTTCAATTTTTCTCAGCCTGCTTAAATTGACTTTTGGTAGAGGAGAGTGTGACCTGCCTTTTAGGGCTGGGAAATCTCACCACCTGCTCAGCTTGTAAAAATTAGAGTTACATCAGGGAAAGAAGCCTGTGATAAATCTGAGCACTTTGGGAAACGTTGGGTATAATGAGTGTTACCCACATACGTCCTTCTGGTAAATCTTATTAATGAACCTTCAGCACATACACTTTCATATGGGCTTTGTAACTGTGTTGAAACTCAAATTTTCATTTGAGTTTTGAGCTAGGAAATTTTTGTGTGCATTCTTCACACAGTTAACAAAAGTCAGGCAAGTATCACTGTGCAGTGCATTTCCCTGGTAGGGTGTCAAGTCAGGGAGTGTCTCTTTCAATATTAGAAGAATTTCTCCTTTATTTAGCAGAAATGAGGATGCTATTAATATAAGCAAGCTGTTATTAACAGATAGATACTCACACAGTACTTTCGATTATTTCCTCGTACGGTCACATTCGCTCACACTCGTTACCCAGTGAGGAGATGGAGAGGGCTGGCATGCTGCTGTGTTTGCTTGGGCACTTTGGCATGTTCCTAAGAGAAGAAATGAAGAGAGGAGCACGGGTGGGACTGTCACTACACAAACATTTTTAACAGGACCAAATAATGTAGCAGTGGTTGCCATAGCACTTCTGCACAGCATTTCTGCCTGTGGCTACAGCCTGAGGACTTTTAAGTTATGAGGAGCATACAAAAAACCCACGGCACCCAGAGAAATTACTTCTGTTGCCTTCAAGTTTAGGTCATCCCTTGAAACTTCTGCTCTCTATATTGCAAAATATTTAAAGCAGTGAATGTTGTCTTGAAAGCAAGTGAAAACTGGTTTTTATTGAGCCAAGTTCCGTTTTTAAGGATGGAGTACTTAAAATTCTTATACATCTTCACATGTCTGTGTAATTGCTTTGGTCATATGGAATAAAAAATTTGTTGGGAGAAAATTGTTCCAGAGTAATATAGTTGAAATGTATTGTAGTTTAGACCATAAGAGGATAAAACATCTGAAATCTCCAGAGTGTACTGACCTGGTATATTTTTACATTGTGTGGTATTGTTGCTTGGAGAAGTTCCTTGATGCTAAAAATAATCATTTCTAACACTGTTTTCTATCTCCAAGGTTACTAAATCTTTTTAACCTGAACATAATTAAGATCATACCTACAAAAATATATTTTTAGCCTGTTAGATTTTCTGTGATGTAATGTTCTAGTAGATGCAGCTGAGTTAGAGGAAGTCTGCTCAATAGGAGAGAGAACAGTAGAAGTGAAATGAGTTGTTTCTACAGACAGTTGTTCTATCTGTGGCTTTTTGCATGGGTACAAAAATGTTGCATAATGACTCACAGGCCTTCAAAGACCAGCAGCCAATTTAGAGAAAGAAGCTCCATGTAGACCCTTAAGAAATTTGAAAATTGTAATAGTATGTTTGAACAATGGCATTTTCTAATGGGTTTGAAACTAGAACTATTCACTGGGCTCACTTTTTTGGTACTATTTTCTTGCTCTAGTGTCTTTTAAGTAGACTGAAAATAAAGAGTTAATGGAACAGATGTGCCTGCTAGCTCAGAAAATTTCAGAGGGATAAGGACTTCTTTCTTTATTTTTTTCTTTTTTTGCATGCTGTACTTTAATGTTTAAGTAAGTAATGGATTGGTGACATGAACACCTGCTGAAAGCCTGTGATCCACACAACAGAACTGCTCTCCTAAAAGGCTGCCAGCCACCCTGCAGAGTATTTAAATGAATATCTGCTCACAAATGGCAGCCTTTGATTATCAATTCCTCACAGGCCTTGCTGGACACAGCAGGGCTGGAGCTCCAAGGGCTGAGCCGGAGAGCTCTGGCACAGAATCCTTCCCCAAGCCAGGCTGGTCCTGCTGCAGCTCCCCCATCCCTCCCACCTGACTGCCACCCAAGGCTGCTTACAACTTTTTACTTCTTTAATGCAACTGCTGCCATACAATGAAATCTCTGCTGGAAATATCACCAGGAGAATCTCAGTGGGTTGATTAATCTTTATTCCAAGCGTGGCAAGCACACCTGGGAAAGGGTAGCACCTTACAAAGAGGGTTTTGTCTGCAACTGAGAATGATTTTAGAGCCTGCTAATTTGTAACTGAGATAGTTTAAGGATCTCTTTTGTGATGGGGGGGACCCACAAAACCCACAACCACTATGCCAGAAAATGTGCTGTACAAAATCTTTGGAAATGTGACACTTTCCTTGGAAAAGAAACTTCTATGTAGGAATTCCTTAAAAAGACAGTAAAGAATATTTGAGGAGTCCTTTATTAATCTTTTCAGTTTGGAATATTTTTTCAGACCTAGATCTTTCCTCTGCAGGAAAAGGTATCATAGGTATCCCTCTGAATATCTATTCATAGTTCCCTTTGTAACTTTCTTTTTTCCCAAAAGATGCTGGGGAGAAATACTGGCATAACTCTTTCACACATAATAAAATAATGCTGAAAAATACTGAAATTTCCTACTTTAGGAAATAGCTTACTAAATGGAGAATTGAGTTAATATAATTTATTTCATTGGTGCTGTCTGACAGGTCAGAGGTTTGAAGAGTTAATGATTTAATGACAGAATGAGAGAAATATGGATACTTAACTTGAGCAAAAATGTTTTCAACTTGAAAAGGCTCAGCCATCTGATGATGCTGAGAGATGTAGAAAGGCTATTTCTAGAACCAAGATTGTTGCACAAGAATATACTTACACATTTAAGTAGGTGAAGACGCTGCTGAGTTTATATGGGGAAAACACTGACAATACAAATGACAGTTTAAACTGGATGCCAAGTTGGAGATGTGTTCATGGAGAAGTGGATGAAGGATGCTTCCTGCATGCTGAATGATTAAAGCACACACTGTGGTACGCAGAACAGCTCAAGGAGAAAATGTGCTTTGAAACGATCTGTGTAAATTTAGTAAGGAGGCAGATCTGTGAGTACGACACAGTGTTGTAGTTAATTGCTTGTAGTCAGTGGTGGGAAAAGGGAAAGCCACTAAAGGAAGTAGAAGGATTGAAAAGCCATTTGTATCATGTAGTCAATATATGTGACTTTATGGATCTCAAAGCTATTCTCCTTTATAAGTGCATGCATGAAAACTGCATTTCATAAAGTAAGTCTCTCAATTTAGAATTAAGCTTGACACAACTGGAACTAACTGATCTTAACCTTTTGCCCAAAATTTTTAAATCAATGTGAAGACAAAAAGAAAAAAAATAATTGCTTGCTTTGACCATATAGTTACTCTTTTTTTCAGCTAACTCAAAGAGAATTGAAATGTGATGAAGAAGATTTTATATAAAGCAAAAGTACTAAAACCTGTAGAAGTAATAAATGTCAATCACCAGTGAACCCGAGATACATTATTTCCTAAAATTTGGGACTTCTTTGAAGTCTCCTTTCTCAGTCTCTTGAAGTGCAAAATTGAAGAGCAGGAAACCTCTAGGAAACTAAATAAAGATGACCACACTGAAATGCATGTAAAATGAAGTCACGTAAAATGTACATAAACCCACAGGGAGGAAAATCTGGCAGTGAGAATCCAAAAGCAAGTGTGAAAATATCCAAGAGCTCGCATCTCTATAGATAGTTCTGCATGGTGCTCGTGGACTTGCGTCAGCTGGGCACGGGCACACGGAGAAGTGAGGTGGGCTGAAAGGGGGCAGAGGGTCTTTGCAGTTGGGAAGATTTTGATAAGGGACAGTAAACAGCCAAATTCATTATCTTCCAAAGCAAAGTTCACATCTGAGGCTTTCCTAGGAGGGAGAGCATTTTATGCTTCTAGAACACAGGAAAGCAGGTGGGTGATTTATCATGGGTTTATTTATGGCTATGGTTAACAAACAAATGCAAATCAGAGAGGATTGGGGGTTTTAGGATCTCACCCTTTTTGCCACTGCCTTCTGATAGTTCTGCATGGACACGGTCAAATTCTTCCCTGCTATTAATTGAGTGACATCTGATGGACAATGCATCAACCTGCTGCTTCTGGTTCCCTCTGTGGATGCTCACTTAATAAAGACCAAATCACTTAACAGAGGGTGAGTGGGTAGTCAAGCTGAATTCAGACATTTAAAAATAATTTATTTTAAAGCTATTCTTTTTCATTTTACGTATGTTTTCCACGTTATGTCTACTTTTATTCTTCTGAATAAATACTAAGATTGAGTGACAATCTGGTCTAAATATGTATAGTTCTTTCTTTGGAAATATCTGCTTTGAGATGGTTTGGATATTTATCTTTGCCTTAGCTACCAAGGTACTACGTGATAAATTCAGATTTAACAAAACAAAAATTAACTTTGGTCATAAAAACACTGAGACGAGCTGGTAATAAAATGGTCTTCTTTCTTCAGTCTGAAGGCAGCAGTTATTCAAAGCCCATATGCATGCTGCTAATTCATATTTTCTTATTTTCTGTCTTTAATTTACCAAGTTTGGGAGGTACCCTGCATGTTCAATGGGGCAACTGGCACTCACTATCTTTTTTTATTAATTCATTATATAGTTATCACTTATTGTTCAAGTACTCCCTATTGTGTTTTGGGGTTTTTTTGGTTTGTTTTGTTTTGTTTTGTTTTGTTTTTTGTTTGTTTGTTTTGTTATAGACTCTTAGAGCTTTGTGGCTATTTTTCCTGTGTTTTCCTTCACTTTTTCTTCCTTCTACTGGAGTACCTTTTCATAAACCTCAACTATCTCTTTTTATAGAGCTCCTTTCCCTTCTAGAAACTGGTGGCTCCATAATATTGACCATCACACTGAAGGTGTTATTAGTTGCTCCCAGGGGCTTCCCACCCTGGGAGTATTGGAACATTGGAAATTTTTTGCTTCAGTGAGCCATTATTAGGGATTGTCTGCTGTTCTTGACAGATAAAATAGTAGGAAGATACAAAGACATGCAAACTGTGAGAATAAAAGATAAAAAGACTTGAAAACACCACTAGCACTTGTGTATTTGCTAAAAACCAATAACAGCATCTATGCCTAGCTCTGTTTGCCGTTGCTTGGAAGGAAAAACAAGAGCTTTGTTGCCAGCAGAGGAGTACCCATGTCCTGGATAAATACAATGACTAACGATCTGAGCAGCAGAGTTTTGGAGCAGGGTCTTGGTTACAACTGGGACTGTGACAGTTTTGTTAAAATTACCAAGCAAAATGCAGACTCTGTTGGTTGGTTTGGTTTATCATATTTACAGCTGACATGGGTAAAGTACCAAGCACATGAAATAACCTGAGCAGAAAGAGCAACTGCTGTTTTGTTAAGCAGCTGATGAGCAAAACATGCTCGTTTTCAGGACACACTTTTTTTTTTAACACTACACTGTAGAGCATATAAAGACTAAATGTTTTTACTTCTAGTATGTTAACGTGTCTGTGTAAGGTTAAATAAAGTTAGTAACATAATCTTTAATGATATTGTGAGACTCATATTGAAAGTATGTTGAATCTATAGAATAAGGCACTGCAAACATGTTAAAGTTTCACCTAACAGATAATTTGCTAATGAATATGTAAACTAGGTGGGTAGTTCAAGGTGTTAGAGAGTGGGACTTTGGTACTGCTCCTTTCAAATCACACATCAGTGCCCATCACTGGTACTGAGTCTGAGCATGGGAAATTTTCTGTATGTTTTGATGAAGTTTTTTGGTGAATTTTTAACAATAAGATGATTAACTTATTTCATTTATGGTGTAAAAATACAATTTTTCTTCAATAGCTGAGACTGCATAGAAAAACAAACCTAGCAGAATAACTAAAAAATTGATTCACCTCTACAAAGACACAGGAATTTTTTTTTTTTTTGCCAGTTTCAATGAGCATCGTTAATTCTGTATTATCAGTTTTATAGAAATCATATAAACACAGTTGCTCTGCAGATGTCATCTGAGCACTATTATCCCTGTATCACAAAAATAATAAACAGACATGGGCAAATCTCCATGCGGGGATCAAACCCACAGCCTTAATGTTTCTAGTACCAGCTGAGTTAATCTCAAAGTGTTAAAGGTGATACACAGGTTTTGGATGACTTTTTCATAGGTGTATTAGTTCCTGTGAATAGTGGTACAAAGACTGTATAGAGATCTTCTCTGAAAAGACAATTACAAATATTTAAACCAAGAGAAGGAAGTAAGATGATGGAAAGGAACTTGGATGCTTTTAATAGTGCCTTTCATAAGTTTAAGGCTAAAGAGCAACACTTGCTTGCAGCAAGACGAAGCTGAAGGTCATCTCATCTTTTTACCTAAATTCCAAAAGCAGATTATTTTTTCCCAGAATTGCATTCTTTAAAAAGCAATGTTCAGTGCACTCAGATACTGTATAGATCATTGCTTGTTTGTCTGTTTCCTCAGGAGTCATCCAAGAGGATTGCTTTACACAAAGGAAGTGTTTGGGGAATCTAAATTGAGCATTTGAACTTCAAGTATTTAGAGGAACCCGGAGATGTGGGGAGGACTTGGCCTACTGTGTTGTGAAAACTGTCAAGTCTGAGGTGATTGCAATGTGGGATGAGTGGGCAAAGGAGTTGGAAGCTGTAAGAAAAAAATTAATCTGGCACCAGGAACAGTTTTGGTTATATGCCTTTTTTAATGCCTGGCCCCTCTTCTCTGCCTTTCTTTCCAGAAGAAGTTGTCCCAATCTCTTGGATTACTGTCCCTTTGCAGAGCATTCTGCTCCCTCTGGTTCCAGAACTTAACATGTTCACTGTTTTTCTGGAGAGCTTCATCATTTACGGTGTTTCAGAGATGCAGGGAATGGAGGCCTGTGTTCCTCTGCTGTCCCTTTTCCCAGGGCTGACGGCTGCTTGGTGGTCACACG
Source organism: Regulus satrapa (assembly GCA_013396955.1). Taxonomy (NCBI): domain Eukaryota; kingdom Metazoa; phylum Chordata; class Aves; order Passeriformes; family Regulidae; genus Regulus; species Regulus satrapa. The sequence continues at coordinate 99,367 of VWZN01018305.1, forward strand.
AGTCAGCACACTGGGAGTAAATGCCTGGGAAAGCCCAAGGACTGTTCAGCCTAACCCTCACTCAATGTTTACCCTTCTTGAAACTGCCACTCCCCCCTGTTGCTTAAACCTGCAGAGTGATTAATTGTAATCTAAACACAGGTCCCTAAGCAAACACAGACTTTAATATTGTTGAGCTTGGTGATGGAATGGCCTGTTTTCAATTAAAATATTTCAGATTCTTTCATACCAATTCTTTCTGTGGAAACAAGACACTTGTGCATCTAATGCCTAAAGGTTTGCTTTCAGGCTCCCTGATTCTCTTTTCCTATGGATTACCCATCCCAAAGATGAGGCTCTGGCCCTGGATTATCAATTCAGTCATTACCATATCGATCCTATCTCCTGTTTTCTGGAAATTAAGCTATTGTGGTAGTGCTCAGTCACTCTTGCTCCTTTCCTGAGTCCTAAACTCAGCATACCTCATCTGCAAAATAGCAAATTCTAGAGATTTAGGAAGTTGCGTAATTTTAGCCACAAATGAACGCACACACAATGTGTGTAAACTCAGAGAAAAATGACTGTAAATAAGTTTTTACTATGGGTAGGAAGAGCATGGATATTTAAGATGTGTTTTGTTCCTCCAGATTTGCTCAGGATGCTCAGTTTTGTCCTGGGAGTAGAAAAGGAGCACTCTGGGATTTTTGCTATTCTTACCCCCTGCTCAAGATGTGTGGAAACTACATCCTGAGCTCTATGGTTTCCTCTTTTTATTTGTGCTTCAAGCTTCCTCCTCAGCTGTCTGGAGCCTTATCTGAGTACAAATGCCCTCCGGGGCTGCTCTCTTTTTTCCTCATTTTGTTTTCTTATGGAAATGACTGCGACACAGAATCTGCTGTTGCTTTCTGCTGGTTTGTGTATTGCAGGCAGAGGTTTGCCCGAAGGCAGGAGGATCAGCAGACAGCACCAAACTGCTCTAGCAAATCTAGATCTGACCCTCTGTGGAAGGGGAACTTTGCATCTCATGTCACATGAGGCAGAAAAGTCCACTCTTCCCTTTAGGCTGCGACAGAGGGTGGGGAAAGCATTCCACCACTGTCTCTTATACCTAAACTGAATGGCTGCAGAAATGTGTGCAATGCCACCATTCCCTGATCTTGCAGCTGTGGAGCACTACTCGCAAGTGTATTTGTCCACCAGTTAAGGTAGATCATCCTCAACACTGAAATCTGTTCCCTGTGGCTCTGTGAATGACCTGGATATTTTAGGTGTAGTCGATCATCACTGTTCACAGCATTTCTTTGCCACGGGGCCTTCATGTTCCAGGTAACAACAACTTCCTCTTGTGTGAAAACACTGCTGCGTGTTTCATGATCACTGACTGCTCCTTCCCCATAGAAGTTTCATTTGTCTCAGTTTAAAAGTGAACTTTCCTAAGGGGGGGGGACCAAAAAACCAAAACACAAAAAAACCTGTCGCTGGCAGGCTGGTCTAAAAAAAGCTTATTGTGGTTTGTCAGGTACATTTAAAGGACTTGAAATACATGGCTCTGGGAATCTAAGAGGTGCTCAACATGCTGTGAAATCACATCTATTTTTCTGTGAGAGGAGCTTGTACATATCTTCTACTTAAATTTGGACTTCTCAGTTCATAGATGAGCTCAGTTGACTGAGTTTATTGAATTTCTCCCTGTAGAGACAGTGAGTCTAACACAGTATTTTAAAAAACCTGTCCTAAATTCCGACTATTTTTTTAAACTACTGTTAGGTTGAGTTAATTTATTCAATGTGTGAAATTTTTGTATATATTTGGTTTATTTCCTGTGATGATACTCTACCAGCAAGTATTCTTCAGGGAAGTCAGTGCATAAGCTGCTACATAAGGACTCATACTTTTTCCAACTTTTTTTTAAGCTTTTTTTACTGATTTATCTGTGCAGTTGATACTTATTACAGTGAATAGTTTAAAATTTGCATTTATTAACTAAGCATTGCAACAACGACACTCCTATTTTTTTTTTTAAAAGCCTGATGTTCAAGGTGACTAACGAAATTACCCTGCCATGCTAAACCATCTAAATATGTTGGTGTCTTATTGCTGGAAGTAAGATCGGTTCTCTCTTGCACTTCCCAGGCCAATTTTTCTCATTAAGATGACAAACACTCAGTGTCTACCTTCATCTTGTGAAACACTCCTCCTTGAGCTTTTGAACCGACACTGGCAGTAATTCACAATTCATCTAATCAATAAAACCTAAACGATCAGAATCACTAAGTTCCTCTTGCACTAAGTTGGAAGAGACCTTCAAACCATGGAGCCCACCACATGCCCTAACACCTTGAGTAACCCATGGCACCGAGTGCCACATCCAGCCTTTTTTAAACACATCCAGGGATGGTGACTCCCCCCCTTCCTCAGGCAGACCATTCTAGTGCCTTATCACTCTTCCCATTAAAAAAAAAAAAAAAAATCCTAATATCCATCCAAAGTTTCCCTTGGTGCAACTTAAGACTGTGTCCTCTCGTTCTGTAAGTTGCCGGCTGGAAAAAGAGACCAACCCCCACCTGGCTACAACCACCTTTCAGGGAGTTGTAGAGAGTGATAAGGTCTCTTGTATTATTGTTTTGTTTAGTTGATGCCTATTTTCCTGTTCCCAGGAAGATTATAAATGGGGGTGGTGTCTGGCCACAGCAAGGGAGTAATATAGGCCAGGTCAATGTTTGTGAAGGAGAAGGAACTGATCATTGTTTGTAATGTGCTGCAATAACGAAAGGGATTTGAAACCCTATGTCCAGAAGTTGTTCTCCAAGTCCTAGCGTTAGGATCCTGCTTTTCCTGTCTCTCTCCTAGGGACAAGAACTCCGGAAGCTGGTGGTAGGTGCAGAGCTGGATGATGTCCAGCCACAGAGAGAAAGTAAAAGTGGCAGCTCTGAGAAAGGAGCAAGTTCTGGCACAGGCAGGGCAGAACAGCTGGCTGCAAGTTCTGGTGACCTGTACCCCAGTACTTCTCCCCCTGGGTGACCAGCAGGGAAGATGCTGAGAAGCTGGTGTCCACTTCTCTGAAAAGGAAGTGAAAGAGTCAGGGTGGTTCACAGCTTTCTTTGCAGCGGGAGGCTGGCAGCTCTGTAGGCAGCAGCGTGGAGGCACTTGTGGTTCCTGGAATGGGACTAAATGTCATAAGTTATGGAGAAAAGTTGCTGAGACTTCTCCAGCACTCCCCTGTATTTCTTATTTGTGGTGAGCTAGGGATAAAAAGTGGTGGAGGGTAGAATTCCTTCGGGCCTTCCAGGCAAGAAGTCTAAAAATTGGCTCTTTCGAAGTTCCCCAGGAGATGCAGCCAGAGGTGTTAGTTCATCCTATGGGGCAGGTAGGTGTGGGAAATGACTTTCAGCAGGTATTGCAACTTTGTTTCCTTGAATAATTTGGTGTCGTTTTTTTCCAGTGGGCTGGACCTTAGATCTAGAAACAAGGAAGGTCATCCCTTCTCTGGATACTTCCTTTTGTGTACCTCGCTGGTGAGGCGTCTCATGCGACTT
>VWZN01018305.1:105737-138934 GCA_013396955.1 Regulus satrapa
ACTTTTCCAAATTTGTGGGGTGGGGGGGGAGGGGAGAAAATGAATTCTGATATGAAGGAATATTTCTTGGATGTTCATGGAAGTAGTTTGCTTTGTAGATTTATGTTTTGGGGTCAATAAATTTTACAACAATTTAAAATATAATTACTAATACTTACTGAGAAGATCTACGTGCAACAATGTTCATTTCCAGCAAGCTAGAACACTATGGATATCCCTGGCAATGGAAAGAATGTTGTTGTTCACCCAATATCCCAGCAGTACGATGGTGGGTATTCTGGAGAGCTATTGCCATTTTAGTTTGACTCCAGTTTTATATAAAGTACTGGATAGATCTCCTCCGTGAACAAGCTTTAATAGCTAGTTTGATTATATTATTTTGGCTTTGTAGAGAATAAAACTTATCAAAGTAACTTTCAGAATAATATTGTAGAAATGGGTAACATTGTCAAAATGGATAACAGAATAAATGCATTAGAAAGCAAATTATTTATCCCAGACAGAAGCAAACTTAGGAGTTCATGTGGCTCCCTCAAGTGAGCAGATTGATCTGCATCCTATAATAGAGATGGTCCCTCTTACAAGAGTCTGCAGCAAGAACTTCAAGGAATATGTTTCTTTTGGGTTTGGAACTTGGCTGGAGAATGCACTTGTATGAAGGAGTGGTGGGAAGTATTTCAAGTGTTAATAGATCTTTTAATCTGCCTTTGCTTTCTTAAAGGCTCTTTTGTTTACACAGTAAGTCAGCTGACTTTAAAAAATAGATGTCACACAAGCCTGGTGTGATTCCCATTCGGAAAAAAAAAAAAAAACAGGCTGCATTTTGTCTTATGTATGTGAACACTCATTGAAGTTCTAGGAAAAAAATAAGTATTCTTAAAAGCTTGAATAAATCTGGGCTGTAAGTTAAGGGACTTCTAAAGCCTGACTCTCTTGAGAGTTAAGAATCACTACACAGAAGGGGAACTGGAAGAACTGAATTCCCTGGCTGGCATTTGACAGCCATTGTCTGGATTATAAGTGTAGGACTGGGAACGCACTGGTTCTTTATTTTCCAACTAATTATTTGCGCTTGTTTTATTTTCCAGGGGAAAAAATGTGGTTGAAAAGAGTAAATATGAATACCTTCCATGTTTAAACTTCTTCACAATAGATGCACTTCTGATGTTGCTCTGATTGCAAAAGTCTCCCTATGACTCTCTAGCAGAGAATCAACTAACGGATTAAGACCTGGATAACAATAGACCTCAAAAATAGTTATCAAAGGAAACAATCATGAAACAGCTGTGTTTTCAGAGGTATTCTGAAAGAGGCCTGATGGCATTAGACATTTCCAATAGTGATCTAAAAGGCATAAATTCATTGCTGATTTGCAGATGGAGTTTGTCAATGCTAGGAGGACCAGTACAAGTACCAATTAAGTCAGAGGAAAAAGTCTGAAGAAGCCAAGAGTGGTTGGAAAGATAAAGAGCAAATAAAAGGCTTGAAGCCAAGCTTGTAAAAGCACAGTTAATGTGACTTTGGGAGGAAAATTGGACATTCAAACACTGAATAGACCAGAAAGATTTCCAGACAATGTTGTTCAGAAAAAAATATGTAGAGGTGTGTGTATGTATATATATGTGTATATATATCTGGGATGGCCATAACTCAGAGGGTTTGGGTTCTTCATTACCATGGAGGGTGAAGGTTGTCCTCTAGTCCACCTTATTGTGACTACTGTTTCCCCTTGACTTGAATTACCAGAAACATATAGAAAACCCTGAGGAATTTCTAGAGGAGAAAGAATAAATTTAAGAAGCTGAACACGTGGAAAGCAAAGGCGAACAGAAGCTGCAAGAATTCATCATCTCTTTGGTTTTACCTAAGTTGCATAACTGGCGTAGTGTGGTGCGAAAGTGTCATGCTCAGTTACGTTCTTTCTTTTCGTAAGACATCTTTCCATCTGTGGGTTTGAGAACAGCTAGGACATGAAATTTTTGGGTTAATACCCTGTGGGTAGGTGTTTTGCACCTTTTTAATAGCCCAGTGCCTAATAACACAGAGTTGGATGTGGTTGGAAGTGTGTTGAGACAGGAGATGAGTTCTCAGATTAGAAACTATCTGTTCAAAGTGGTTAAGATGTGATGCAAGATAAAGTGTTTAGGCTGAATTTTTGGATGAAGTAGGTGATACTGAAATTACTTTGGAGAGCCTCATAAGGGATTAGTATTGCTTGAGACTGATCAAATTTAAATTGTAACATTTTAGATCATGTTCACAAGAGAAGCACCCCAGCTGCTTTTCTGAAAGCTGAGTTAGATGGGGACTACTTAAGAAACTCTATTATTATTTTGTCATCTATGTGTCAGAACTGGCTTTGATTTTCAGCTCATTGGAAACCTCCCTTTCCTGAGCAGAGCTGAAGGTTTATGGTGGGCATTTCCGTCAGTGTCTCTCACAGAGCTGCTGCCAGAATGCTCACACAGAGAACAGCAGAGCCTAAGGGTGCACTCCTACAGCTGGTGTCATTTGATATAAATCTTGCTGCTGAAAGAGAAAAGGCACCTGTCCTTGTCTCTACCCTTGTTCTTTTTATTCTGTGATAACTTTCAGCTTGTCTAACTAGAAAGTCAACATCGGCCCAAGCAAGAGAACAGAAGGAGGGTAAGGGTAAAAGTAACTTTCATGAAAGTTATTGGGAGGTGCAGGAGGCAAACCTTCACTGCAACACAAGGGGAGACACAAAACAAGCCCTGTGCTCTGAAACACTGCATTAGCAGTACAAATTAAGAAATGAATTAAGGAGAAAAGTGTGAGAGACCAGATGGAACAGAACAGAGTCAGCTAAGTGCACACGGAACAAATTCATCTGCTCACATCATCTCATGCATTCACTGCCCCCAAATGTGTAAAATGCTGCAAAGATCTGTTTGCCAGCCTGCTCTTTGGCTCCTTGTCCCTCTGTCCCTAGTGCTGCACTGGCTGCTCCCACTCAGGGGTGATGCAGGTAATAGGATGGTCAGTGCTCTCACTGTTCTGTTGGTGCTCACCACCAGCAATGCCACAACTCTGCCTATTATGGTTCTTGTCTGAAGCTTTTTGGGCCCATATTTGTCCATTCCAGCTTGGGAAGAGCTTTCGGTGAGGATCTGCAGAGCCGCCTCACTGCCTTCCTTCGCACTGCCTTTCCAATTCCCTTTGTGCTGTCAACACAGGGATTGAGTTTTTAGTGAGAGGAAACATGCATCCATCACTCTGACCCATGCTGTTCTATGCTCCCTTGCGACCTTCACCCAGCTGCATGCTACATCTCTTCTGATCAAAAAGTAACCCTTACAGGGTAACTGACTGATTTACAGGCTGGCACTTGCACCTTTGAGCAAACATTTTTATGTTGCTTAAGTAGAAGTTAAAGGCTCTTCATTTGATTTGTATTTTCCCGTTTGTTTCTGATCCTCCTGAGAGTCTTGGCCCTGATCACAAATCATGTTGAATGCCAGAGTGTTCTTGATGGAGACGATGAAAAGAAAATGGGCCTATTTTTACAAAGGAATGAGATTTTAGTTTGTTTTTTCATTAACTGTCTGCAATCTTTCAAGCCAAAGCTCAAACCATCCCTGGCCTTTGAGCTGTGTGCTGACTGGAAAAGGTGAGTCAGCAGCTCAGGACTCAGAAACCACTTCAGCCTCTCAGCCGGTTCACAGCACTGTCACAATCTGCTTGTAGGGCTCCTGAGACAGTGGAGAGATGGGAGAGGTTCTGCTGTGGTTTCTATCGTTCACCAGAAGTCACAGTGCAGCTGGGGCACAGGAGGCAGCAGCATCTCCACCTTCTTCCCTGGGCTTAGCAAGAAGGGATAGATTCCCCCACAAGTGAGGGATGGAGGGAATTTGGAGTGCCTTCAGTGCAGCTCTGGAAACATCCAGAGTGCACAGCAGAGCCCAGAGAGCAGGCATGCAGCAAAGGTGGAGCTGCTTTGGGGAGGGTGGCTTTGGTGGAGGGGACAGGTATTTTTTTCCTCTGCTGAAAACTGTCCCTCCCTGCTCTTTGCCAGAATGGGAGTGGGCAGCTCCTGCCAAGGAGAGCAAACATCTGCTCTTTGCCACAATCAGCCCCTAGCTGCCGGCTCCAGATTTTTGGGGAGATGCACTGGAAATCTGCAATTTTGTCTTGAATTGAATGTGCCAAATAAGTTGATCTAAAGCTTCTATATATTTAGTCTCACTTCACTGAAATAATGTAGGAAGCTTAATGTTTGCCAGCTTTGTTTGAGACCGCAGTAAACATGAACACAGCGGAAGCAAAAAAGACTTTATTCTGGTAAATCTAGTGGTCAGGCTCTTGTTTACAATACTTAGAAATACTGCTGTGACCAAGAGCATAAAAGCCATATGGAAAAGAAGAAAATAATGTTCCAGCAGGGTTCTTTAGCATTTATTTTGTCACTGCCTAAAGAGAATTAGGACTGTTTTTGAAAGGTGGAACTATGACAGAGGTAGGATAGTCCCTTTTTGTGGCAGAGCAAACAGGGCAGTTAAGCAAACTGTGAAACTAAACCCTTGCACTTCATCTTTAAAATAGTGGTTTGCAGTAGAACCTGGACCCATGCTATCAATTTCTTGTTAAAGACAGTAATTTCACCATTGCTTTTTAGGTTACAAAGCATGTCTCAGCTACAGAAACTAGTAATTTCTCTACCAATTTAAGAATCTTCAGTCCTGAGGCCACTTGGCACCTAAGAATGTTAACTGGATCCCATAGGCTTTGCTGGGAATAGATGTCCTTCTGTAAATAGGGATTTGGAGAACTTCTTTTGCCTCTATTTCTCAGGAGACTGTAACCATAAATTTACACATCTCAGGAATTTTTGGTGTGGTGTAGCAGTTAGCCTTTAGTTTACTGGCATCTTTATAACGTAGTAATGAGTTCTTTTAACTCTGCTGGTTTCTCGTCCTCCATCCCTGAAGTTAGTCTGCTGGAAGGAGAACAGGGCATGCCTTCATTCCTCCGTGGGTCTCTGATGCCTGTGTTTCTCTTTTCCGGGCTGTTTCTTCTAACCTAAAATAACATTTTCAGTTTTTATTCCCTGTTTTTAAAGTTGTAGCAGAACTCCATAGAAATTGTAGCATGAGTCATTACTTTACTGGACCATAAATCTCCAAACTGTTGTTAGTCTGGCAGAACATCAGAGAATATATCAAAATGATGAAGGATTAATTTAAGAGTAGCTGTAGCCAAAGCGTGCTGCTTTTTCCCTGGACTTTGGGAATTCTGCCTCTCTGCAGGAGAGGGTGTGTTGCAACCCCTGGTCCATGACAGATACCCAGACAAGTGGATGAGGTGGTCCACAGGGCAGAGCACTGGCATGTCTGCTGCTCTCTTAGGCTTTTTCATCAACTGGGGGAATAAGGCTAATGGTGCTGAGCTCTGTAAAGTCCTTGGCAATGTATGGGTGAAAAGCACTTAGTCAAATTTAAGTGTTATGAGCTGTTATTAGGGACAGGCTGAAAAAAGTAAGAGGGGGGCCTCCAGTATTACCTGTTTTGTATTAGTTTCTCACATGATGTGGGCAGACAGTGCTGCTGAGAGCTGGAGTCAGCTGTGAAAGCCACAGAGCCAAGGGGAGCCTGGCAACTTTGGGAAAAGCAGTGTGAGAACTCTGGCTTTGCTTGGTGTCTGTGTGCTAGGAGAAGGCTGGACTCATAAGAGTGTGCCATGAGAAAATGTGAGTGTGAAAAGCCTCCTTGTGGGTGCTGTGGTTCTGCTCTGGGAGAGCTGCAGCTGTCCTGTCTCACAGGAGCTTTATGGGAGAAGCTGAGCTTCTGGAACTGTACCAGGTCTCAGCTACACTGGTGACAATGGGCTCTCCCTGTGCTGTCACAGGGAGCTGCTCGGCAGGTGACAGGCTCAGAACTGCTCCAGCTCTAACACTGTCGGTGAGATCTTGGTTGTAAACTATTTTAAATCCTCTGTGATGAGTCTGGTAGTGACACCCAGCAGGGACAGCCTTCATTGTTGCTCTCCAGGTTTTCAGCCATCCTCTAACTCCCCAAAGACTGCCACTGCTGCTGTGCTCATGAGTGCTGTGCCACAAGCTCCGAGCAGGAGACCTGGCTACATCTGAGCAGCAGAGCTGCATGGTTACCACAGCAGCCCTAAAACCTACTTCCTTTGCTGTTGTCATAACCTAACCAAACCAAGGAGGCCTTTTCCAGCCACGGTGATGGCCTGTGACAGCACCCCATGCATAAGGCAGGCGTGCAGCTGGAGGAGCAGAAGTACAACAGCTGGCCTGGGGGAAATGTGAATGGAAACGTGTGTGAGAGAGAAGAAGCAACAGATCAAGGGGTAAAAGGATGGTCTGTACTGATAACCAAGGATGTAACTGACTGCACTAAAACTGGGTAAGAGCTGTAAAATATGTTTGTGACAAGTCTGGCTGCCTGTGCCCTGATAAGCCTCACATGGATGGCTTGTCAGGAAAAGGCCTGGGTGCTGATAAAGCCACTGAGCAGACGAGTCCCTGGGGAACAAAACTGCTCAAATAACAGATGGATCACAGTGAACTCACAGCACATCCTCTGTGCAAGTTGTCCTTCTCCTCTCCCGGCAAGCAGTCAGACAGTGGGAGCTAAGGTACCCAAAATGAGGGGGGGTGGGGGAAAGCACTGAGCAGCCACCTGTTCTAGATAAAAGGGATTTCCAGTCAAAAAGATCACCCTGTGGTAACTATTAATTCCAGAAGATGGCAAAAGACCTGCTCAAGAATTTGTAGCTCATCACTGAAGAGGAACCCAAGGGGTGCAGTGAGGATTTGGCATTTGGCACGCTTGGTCTCATCTCACACAGGATCCTGCTGGAACACCTCGGCAAGCTTGGTGCCTGTGAGTATGGGGGGAGTGAGCGTGGGTAAGACAATGGGACCAAAACAATTTTTCTAAATGAACATCATCTTCCTGTTATGTAAGGTCATGCGCTGTTGCTGCATTCATTTGCTGTATCATGCAGCATTAAAAACTTCTCCATTCTTAAACAAAGCTTTCATATATATATATATATATATATATTTAATTTATGACTAGTACGATGGTCAGAGTTTAAGAAGCTTTTGCTTTGGTGTGATCTGTGTAGCAAAAATACAATCAGGCCTAAGTTGAGTTGTAAGATGGTCTAAGGGCTGGAAAATACTGGATAAAAATACCAGACAAAACAGGAGGGCAAGAAAAGTTCTCAGATGCTTTCAGTGATGGCAAGTGCAAAACTGAGACTACTCCCAAGCGCTTTGACTTCACGGTTCTCACCCAAAGTAAGTTGACTTCCCAAATGCCTGCGTAAAGGATGAGCAGGTCATGGCCCAGGAAGAGACATACTGCTGAGAGTCGTCTGAATGAGACTGCTGTGGGAGCCCAGCCAGGCTAGAAATGGATCTAAGGCTGGTGTTCCCACATCTTCTCTGAGGAGACAGCCCCAAAGAGTTCCTGTACAGCTCCTATTTCTCCTTCAGCTGCTAGCCTTCATTTCCATATTTCACATCTCTTTAAGTGATCCCCATCTCTTCGGGATCAAATCCTGCTTTCAATTAGTGTTCTTGATCTTATGCACCTCTGAAGTTTGAGTTATTTTCCTCTTGTTTGTCTTTTTCTGAGTTTAATTGTTTCCTGTATAAGATGGTGGTTTCCATAGATACCTTGGACATCATTTATCTTTCCTTCCTGGACATAGAGTTCCTCCCAATGAATTACACAACAATTTGCAGTATCTGCTTGAGGTCTTGGTTTCTTCATCCATATCACTGCTATACTGAACATTTTAACACTGTTGTCCTAACATGTCATCTTGATAAGCTGCCTTGTTCTCCTTACACAGCATTCAATCCACATGATGGAACTCTTGTCCAGCCAGTTTTAAATTCAAAAAATGGTATATTGCATGTCTATTTTAGGATTTTGTACCGATAATTGTTGGAAACTTTAGCTCAGCTTTTCTCTGCTATGGGTAACTGTTAAACAGAACAGTGTTTTGTTATTTTTGTTCTCCTCCCCACCCCCCNAGAAATGTTATCAAAGAACAAAGTCTGGCAAAGTTTTCAGGATTGGTATGCTCCTAAATGAGAGCTGAGATAGCAATGACGTTGTTCTTTCAGACAGCTCTAGCGTGAGTTTTCTCTCTTTATCCTGTCTCCACCTTGTCCGGGAGGAAAGCTTTTGTCCTGGATTGCAGAGGTAGATGCTAATGTGAGTCACTGCTTGGTATTTAGTGCTGAGAAATTTGAGCACTATCAGTCTCCCCAAATCCTAACAAAAACAAAGAAAAATCTGGACGTGGTGCAAGCTAGTGCTTTCTTGGGTGTATTTTGCTCTTATCAGGCTATTCAATGCACAAGTGGGGGCTGTTCTGCTGATTCAGTATCACAAGAAATGATGCCAGGGCAGCTCCTGGCTACACTTAAGGAATTACAAAGGAGACCATTAGAGTCACAAGTTTTCTCTTTAGCTGATTTATAAATTGATTTGTTTTTTTGCTTGCTCATTTGTCCTAGAGCTGTTAATAAATAACCTTCTCAATGTCCCTGCTCCTGCAGGAGATGTGAGGAAAATGTGTGCTCATGTGAACTTGCTGCAAGCTCTGCAGCTGGGCTAGAGATCCTGTGGCTGGAAGGTTGGCTCTGGTTTCAGCTTGGTACTTTCCATCCCAAGCCAGAGGGAGAATGGTGCTGAAGGAGGCTGGGAAGCACAAAGGCTCCAGGGAAGCCTCAGCCTGTAACTCCTTTACGCCCCAGGGTTTCTGCACAGAAGGGTGGGCAGCTGTGACTGTCCCCCTGTACCCATGCTGCCTTATCCAAATATTTCATGTTTGTGTTTTGAAATATTTGAGGCAAGAATCGTGGGGAGAGGGGAGATTAATGGAGACACAGAAACCGAAGGCCAAACTGTGGCTTGATTATAAATGGGTTTGTTTTCCTGAGCCTAATTCTTCTCTCAGGATTCACTGCACATCCCAGTAATAAGTAATCTGAACTTTAGAGATTAATAGCATCCTGTGCCAGCCCATTCATCCAGCAAAACTCCTTTGCTGTTTTGTTACATGTCAGCATGAGGCTCCAGCCTTTTCGAAGCGCTCCTCTGACCATGAAAATTTAGATTCGTATTTACCTTATTACCTTTGTGATTTCCAAGAAGTATTTTTTTCTCTTACGCTCAAGAACTTTGTCACGGCCTGTGCCCGGCCATAGCCTCTGATCCCATGCTCCTTACCATTGCTTGTCACTAAAAAGGGTAATTTGTTTCCTGCTATTTGAAATGGAGATTGTAGCAGCATGAGGAACAGAGGGTTATACTCATGCCAAATATAATGAGCTGAATTCTCCTCATGGTTTGTGGGAATCCTAGTTATTAAATCTGATTTCTGAGAAATCGGTATATTTTTCCATAAGGCTAGACAGTGGATGTGGTCCTCGGCAAGAGAAAGAAACTATTCCAGCTGTTCCTTGTCCTTTGCTCTGCAATGAGGAATGGAGATCACAGAGCTGACAGCAGGAGGAAGAGCTGGGAAGTGTTTAAGCAGAGTGCTATCTCTTTTTTTTATGCATGCAGCCCTCACCCTGGCCTGCTGGAAGGAGGCAGCAGGGCTGCTGCCCTGCCTGAATAGCAAGGGGTCTTTGCTTCATCTGCTAGGATTAGTTGCAAACAGAAGGTGCCTTCAGTGTTCTCTGCTGCAAATGCATGTTATAGGAGGAGAAACTCACTGGGTAACTTATGGGACTGAGAAATGCTTATCTTAGACAGCAAATAGATGTGCTGGAAATCACAGCATTAAGGAGTGGCACAACCTTGGTTTAGGCAAAATCCCAGGCGCAGTTAGGCAGACTGCTGTGGAATGGGCATCATCCTCAGGGGTCTTGCCAGTGGCTCTGCTGATGCTGCACCAGCTTGGAACTGTGTCTGCGTGTCTGTGATCATCTTCAATGGCTTCTGTCCTGAATGGGAAGTGAAACTTCAGGAGAAATGCTGGTTGCTTCTCTGTGTAGAAATCGTCGGGCAGCACAGGCGGCGGCTCCTCTCGCTGACATGTGGCACTTCAGGCAGCTGCACTGTTTGTTTCAGAAAGCAGGGAGGTGAGCCCCTGACAGCAGTAATGCAACAACACACAAGGTGATCCCGGGAATCTACAGTTCAGAGAAAAACATCCTTGAGGTGTGGTGAGAGCCCCTTGGTGACTTCAGCCCCTTCAAGGCTGGAAAGGTTGTCGGTGGAGAGGGCATCCAGGAAAGCTGGTGGCTGCTGGGGCTGTATTTGGACACCACAGGGAGTCCAAGCATGCTGGCTGCAAGCTGTGGGTGGTGGGGATATCTTTTCTCTGTAGCATTCCCCATCAGAGCCTCCTTCGGGGTGTTGCAGCATTTGCAAAGCTCAGGACTTTTTGTTCTCCAGGAAGTTTCTGAACTTGCTGGCCCAACGTGGGTGTTGGAGGGGGCAGTGGTTGTTCTGGAGGCTGTTTCCTCTCTTTTTTTCATGATAACATGTACATCCCCCTCGTGTGTGGGTGGCTGGTGGGACACAGGAAAGGGTGGGCCGTGCTGGGTTGGTGATGTGACTCATATATCACCCATCTTCCAGTGGAAGCAATGGTCCTGCTAATAAAATCATAAACAATTACATAGTAGTACACAATAGCTGTCTGGGGTTGAACTGGGAGCTAGAGACCAAGGTTAGAGCCTGGAGGTTAGAGACCAAGGTTAGGATGCTGGAGACAGAGAAGGGTATGGCGCTCTCTAAGGGGACAAGAAAAGCTGATATGATGGTGGATTTTAGTGAAAGATAAAGTAATTTCTCAGAACTCAGGGTGGCCATCTCACAATTTGCAATGCATTACTTCCAGCTCAAGAGTATGTTGACCCCAGTCTCAAGAAAAAAAGAGGAATTTCTATGAGAGTTTCCAACTATTATAAAAGCAAAAAAATGCACGCTTATTCTGTGTTGACAATGTCTAGTAGCCTTTAAAAGAAGTAAGATCATAAAATAAAAAACACTTGAGCTGAGTCAGCTGAGTATTTAAAATGTGGAAATAGGAATGCTAATAAGAAGCAGCCCAGTCTCTTATTTCATTCCACAAAAGCCATAATCCAAGTGTTGAAAGCTATGTTAATTTGAAAATAATAAAATCTCTAAAAGATTAATATTAAGAGGCAAAAAAAGAAAGATAAAACTAGTGTAAATTTAAAATTAGAAGGTGTAAAAGACGGTCGAAAGAAGCAGAAGGAAAAAATCATGGCCATGGAATCAAGAAGAGAAAGAAGAGTGTAAGGATTTTGAGCACAAATGGAAGCCTGGCAGCACCGCTGGGCCATTACAGGTCTGTGTACTCAAACTATCAATAATGACAAAGCTGAAAGGTGTCAGGGCCTGATGCATCTTTTTTCCCCCACAAAAGACAAACAAATGCCTTCACATCATGTGATAGTCAAGCATATTCAAGCAATAATTGAGCTGGTAAGTCAGGGAGGAGGGGAAGTCCCCTTGAGCTCACTCAGTTTGATGAAACTTCAAGCTCTGTGGGTAAGGGCAATAAATCTTCTCCAGTTAAAATATAGGTTTGATGGTTAGTAGCAAATTAATACCAGAGGTTTCCTGACAGGAAATTGATATAACTGATGCAACTGATAACAGTTTTCTCTTCTGATTTGAAAATCCTCTTTGATGTGAGAATCCTAAAGAAATGAGTATGAGAACAAGTACGATACAGGCTTAGAAGTCCAGTAAACAGCATATAAATGTGAAAAATAACTATCTAAAGGTCATTGTGTCAGCAGCATCCTGCCACTTGCTGGTTTTATTTAAGAATATTGAGTATCTGGGTCCGACTGCTGTGATGCAAGTCAGAAAAATATCTTCCTGCAGAGAGATTGTTTAATGAGCAGGCATTGGGAAGACTTGGAAGGGGCCCTGTATAACCCCAGGGTGATGGACTGGGGAGGACTTGCGAGGATGGAATGAGGTGGGGTGAATGGAGGAGATGGAGTGAGGATGGACTTGCGAGGCCAAGGTGGGAGTGGGTGTGAGTGCCCTACAGGGAGCCTGGCAGGCTGAGCACCATCCCCAGCTCGGCACCGTGGGATGGCCTCTGACAGGGGAGCCTGCTTTGTGCATGGGTGAGTGGGGCCCTTGTTGGTGTGAGATGTCCAGAACCCCTGGACATCTCTCCAGCAGTAACTGTGCCGCAGGGCCGGGGGCTGCTCAAGCACAAAGCCCCTCTGTGCTGCAGGCAGCTGTGCAGGGGAGAGAACGGCCTGTGTGTGTGCTGCCTGCTCCTTTGTATCCATCCCTTGCTGCTATTGCTTTGCTCCTGCTGCCTCCAGTCCCCAGCAGCTCTCCAGGATTTCCACATGCTTCTCTTTTTTCCAGGAAAAGAGGGCTCAACATTCAACATGTCTTGCGTAATTTCCCAGGGCTGTATCCCAGCCACAACACCAAAAGCAGCACAAGGATGAGGTACTCCCACACCAAACAGTGCTGCACACATGAGCAGCATACAGCAGGGTGGGTGCCGTGGCTGAATTATGTCTGAACAAAACCCAGAGCTTTGTTGGGCAAAGGAGGGAGCACCTTTGTCCAACTGCATCTGTATCCCTCAGGGAGAGCATGTGCACAGCATTGGCTTTGCTGACAGCGTAACTTATGAGTGCATTGTCCCCTTTTTGCTGACTCCCCTCCTTCTGAACCAAGGAAACGGATCTGGGAGAAAATCCAGGAGCCACCCTCATCCTGAGGCGGGAATGGCTACACCAGTGCTGGCAGAGAGAAATGTCAGTTGCTGAAGACAACTAATAAGCCTTCTCTGCTCTTCTTTTTTGTAAACTTAACAATTCAATTCCTTCAATCTTTCCTCATAGGTCAAGCTTTTAGGCTTGTGATCTTTTTTGTTCTCTTCTGGATTTTCTCCAAGTGGTCTACATCTTTCCTGAAAGGCAGTGTCCAAAATTGGTCACAGAACCTCACAGGAGGATTTACCAGCTTTAGATGGAGGGGAAGATGACTATAAACTGCTAGAGCTGCCATAACGTTTCTCTGGAAAAGCTACTTAACAGATTGCTCACCACACTGTCTTTGGGTGACGGCTCTTACCTAAATGTCATATTTGCTTTTGTCCTTAAGTGAGTTAGATGCTTTCACCAGGCTCTCATCTTTTTGTCAAATTTGTTTTCAATTCCAGTCCTGTGTGTCAGTGCGCTTTGCTCCCAGCTTGGTGTCATCTCAGATACAGGCACACTCTTTATCTTCCAGCTCACTAATGCACAGGTATGTGTGCACATGGGACAGCTCAGGCTGCCAAGCTGTATAGCCTAAATTCATAGCAGTCTGTGGGGTTTGAGACGTGTATGGATGCATAATTTCAGTATCAAATATCTCTGAGAGACAGCATCCAAAAAACCCATTATACTGTTTGGATTGTCAGTTTCACTGACACTTCAATGTTTGTACTTCAGCACTTACAAGTATTTCATCTGGAAAAATATAACCCAGTAAATGTTTATTCATTATTCTACATAGATCAAAACAAGGAGGGGCAGAGATCACTCTATTATTTGGGACACAGTCTTTGCCATATGAATAATTAAAACTTGGAGCAAAGTCTCCCACACTGCTCCATGTAACAGTTGTAAAACGTGATGTAAAATCCTGATCTGGAGCTTGAATTCTAATTTTAACATGCTGAATGTCTTGTCCTGATATTTTGGAATAGAGCCCCTTAAAGCAAAGCCATTGATTTACCGTATATGTGCTTGAATGTAAATTCTGAGACAATCCTGAGCCTCTTGACAGCCTAAGAAAAGACTTCTCCAGTATGCTGGCCTTCAGACAGGTGGTTAACATTACTTTGCAGCAAAGTCTTCCTGGGTAACATGGATACAAGCAGGTTTAAATTAAAAAGGCAGAAGAAGAATGAGTAAGAAGTTACTTGGGGACAGAGAAAATTTCATAAAAAGGTTGATAAAAGAAGCAGTGTGGCTCTCTTAAGTTTTTATGCATTCCGATTTTTGGTTGTGATGAGTCTGAAGAAAGGAGTGCCTTTTGGGTAATGTGCATCAAACCCTGAACTCTGCAAGTTCAGAAACTTCACAGAGTAATCAGTGAGGTAATTTCAGGAAATTCAGCCTGAAAAACTTCATGGCTACTGAAATCTCATTTTCACTCACCAGAAGGATGATGTGTGTGTCTCCTCTCCATGTTGATCAGCAACATCTGACTGCTTTCATGGCCCTTTCCTACCAACACTGCCAGCAGAACTCCACAGACATGAACTCCTGCAGTAAGAAAATGTGCACAGACTGCACTGCCAGAGCCCCTCTCTCCTGGGTGGGTTTGCTGAGTTTGCATGAGAGGTTCTGGGTTGGCTTAGCACGGCCTGTGATGGTGGATGACCATGTTTCTGAGGCAGCACAAGTCCCCACCTCACTCCATTTAGGCTGGGACTGAATCATCTCCTGTGGAATTGGTTCACTGCTGCAAGTCTCCTTGCAGCTCTGCTCAGAATGCTCAAGAAAAATATAAGCAGGTAATTCTACATGCAGAGAAGTGCTGCTGGACTCTTCAGGTAGACAGAAAAGGCTGGGAAAGGCAAAAATCCAGAAAGGATAATAAAGGAGACAGGATCAAGTTCCAGAATCAAGGGACACACTCAATGCGAGTTAGCACTTTGTTCCAATCCCAGAATCAAGAGATGACCCAATGTGGGATAACAGTTTGTTCCTCTTTATTACAACTTGTTTCACTTGTTCCAGTTTATTAGCAAGAGCAGCAGACTTTTATAACAATTAGTATGTGACTAGTATCAGTAATCTATTAGGTAAACACCCTTTCTAAAGAAAACACCCTCACACAGGTGCAAGCTTTTGCAGCTAAATATATCTTTCTTGGCATTCTGTTTATACAGGGACAGTTAAAAGCTTCTTCTTTTCTCTCACGCCCTTTTCTCAGGCCCTGTCAGGAAAGAGCCTAAGCCACCTCAGAGTTGTGCAGCGCTAAAAATCCCCAACAGGATAATTTCTTAGAAATGGACTAAGAGGATAAATTCCTGTGGGACTGAGAATTGCAGACATTGTGAGCTAGAATTGGAAGACTTCTAGCTTCTAGAGGGAAGAGACTGACAATAGATAAATTAAGGCTGAAAATGGGAGCATTTCTAATCATACAGAGAAATGCTGAGAGCATAAAGGTGATGGTGGGAACTGTCTCTGCCAGTGTGGCACTTGTGCAGTGGAAGAGCGATGGCTTTGTAGTACAACCTCTTGAGATCTCTTCTGTAACAGACTGAGCATGAACATCTCAATGAAAGATCAAATGCTAGGTCAGAGCTTAAAAACAAGATTTGTATTTATTAGAGATAATGGGTCACAGTGAGATTGCCTGAACCAAGCATGGCTTTGGTCTATGCACAGAACCTTTTCTTTTGTGCTTTCCTTGACATTCCTAACGTCACTCCTTAAACAAGCCTTAGTCTCTGCTTATTGCACGTCGAAAAGCAGATGTTTGCCTGATTCCTTTTAGCTTTGGTTGCTAAGTCTTGTTTGGTGAGAAGGGAGGGTGGGCAGCATTGGCTCTGAGTGACATCTGGCACGTAGAGGTTCCAGTGACTTAGTGTATTTTGGCTGGAGGGGCCCTTTCCTATTGTCTTGAGCTCTGGAAAACATGAGAGTCAAATCTGTTTCCTTGTCTTCACACAGAGCTGCCTCCCACGCTGGTGTGGTCCTTCCCAGTTATTCACTAAGAGCATCAGGGTTTCTGCAGCAAAATTGCTGCTACCCAGAGTGACTGACTCTGAACATCCCCCCGGTTCTCTGTCTTGGAGACAGAAAGGATGTTAGATCTGTTTATGTTTTGGGGCCATCGCTGGATGGAACCAGTCGTAGCCCCTACAAAAAAGCAAAGAGACCAAAATTCGAAACAGCCAGAGATGCCTGAACAGCTGGGCTGTGCTCCAGCATCTGGAGAGTGCTCAGTGCCCGCGCAGCCGGGCAGGGCTCCAGCATCAAGCAGCTCTGAGACGAGAAAAGCAGCATCATTTCTATGGGTACTTATGGCCCTCTGGGATGTTTTAGTCACTGCATACACTGGGCAGTATGACAGAAAGAGTAGACATCTGTCTCTGCTTGATTTCTGACTGGGCACAGGGACAGAAGATCGTGTCTGCTTAATCTTTAGCTGAGGAAAACTGCTCGTGGAAGGAAAACCCTGGGCCTGGCAATCAGTCAAGTGCTGCTCCACTTGGTGGACACTAGGGAGTGTTTGCATGGCATTCAGCAGTGTGAATGTGAAATTCAAAGGAGATGGAGGAAGCTGGAATAACTTAAATCTTTAGCCCCTGCAGCACCTGCAGTTACACCTAGAACTGATGGAGGTAACCAAGTGCACAGAAAAGGGAACTTTCTGTGGAAGGAAAGGAAATACCTCACCTTTCTGAACAAAGAACAAGTGAGTTTTGACTACATTGAATTCTTCAGACAGATTTGCAGTGTTGGTTTTTGGATTGGTTTTTGTTTGATTTTTTTTAAAATAAGTTTGTCTTTTTAAAACAAGTCTGTCAAGTATTCGAGTCTGTACACTTTGAGTGCTCTTTGGAAGGTTATTACTTTGCTACACTACCTTTTGGATTATGCTTATCACCTTGTACCTTTTTTTTTGTATGAAACATTTCAATAAAATGCTTCTCGGTAGCATTAGAGTTCACAGAGATGGATGGTCTGGCATGGGATACAGCAGTGAAGTCCCCTATCTACAAACCCCAGAGTCCTGAAAAGTGCCTATGATACTGAACTAATATTCAGGCAAAAGTCATATTCAGGGTTAGAAAAAGAATGTGCCCTGGCAAAAAAAAAAAAAAAAATACTAATCTCAGGATACAGCTGGGATGCAGACAATTATCACTGTGCCTCTGCCTTCAGACAAGGGATTTCTAGCTCATAATTGGGATGCCCATTATAGGGAGAACAATGTTCCTGCTTTGCTGCCAATGCCAGCACTTTCAGAGTGTGGCTGGTGAAAAGATACAGCAGTCTGACAATAACCATCACAACAGGAAATCTGAAAATCTTAGAACTTGTGCAAAGTCACACATCCTTCATTCCTGTGGCAGCAAACACGTAGCAAATTAGTTAATGGTTGCCTCTAGTCAAGATCTCAGAGAAAGGGCAGCAATAATTATGTGGATATGCTGTGCAATTGTCAGCAGCAGTTTCAGTTTTCAGACACGCTAATTTCATATCTATACCGAGCAGCTAATTTTACATTATAGCATCTGCTTTAATTCATTTTTCTAGGGTAAAAATAATTTTTGTTCACCAGACATGCTCAGTGCTATCATAACCTGAGCCAACTACTCTCTCCAATAAGAAGGAAGGTCTCCCAGCCATCATGCTCTGCCCTGAGTTCAAGCCCTGAATTCTGGAAGTTTTTGAATAGTTGGATAAAATACATTCTTGCTTCCTACTATTTGGTATGTGCACTAGACTATTTTTTTTTAAGCTGCATTCTTGGAGATATTGGCAAGTATGCTGAGCCTCTAACAGGCACTCACAAAGTGTGAGTGTTACAAGCTTCCAAATTTCACAGCTAACCCTGGCAGACTTACACATGAGAGGGAACACAGAGCTCCAGGTCAGTGTTACATTCCCAATGGGCCTGTCTGCAGCATCTTCAAATCAAGCTCTCCTGGCACTTTTAGGTTCCATTTTCTCTAAGAAGGTAAGAAGTTTTACTTCCTATAGTTAGAGATTTCCAGAGATGTATGGCTTCTTTCACTTGAGCTAACTTCTGAGAATAACTTGAGGATTTGTAAGGTCAGGTAACACTATATAGTTCTGGAACCTGGGAACACCTCTCACATAAAACCAGAACAGTTAGAAGCTGACCCCTTATGCTTGAATGCTTTGAATATGCTTGAATATTCTTGAATTATTGAATATAATATTTGAATGCTTTGAATATTACTTGAATGCTTTTAATATTTGCATGCCTGATATGAAGTGCCAGGATGGATTTGGAGCTTTGATCTGGGTCTGGAGGTCTAGAGACCTCTGGAACACACACCTCTGGTACGCAGGTGCAGAGTAGGTCCAGTCCTGCCTTCTCAGAGTGGCACAAAAGGTGATGTTGTTACCATCCTGAATGGCCTGTCACGTACTTCTAAACTTATCTGGGAGTATTTGTGTATCAGGAGAAGAGAAACTATTTTTCATTAGAGTCAGATGATCAGTGCTTTTGAGTATGGAGCATCACTGTTGGTGAAAATGGATTTCATGTCATGATGGAAGCACATATTTGTTTGGAGCTATTTGTTTGTTGTAAGTGTTGAATTTACATCAAGGTTATAAATCTGGAAAAGATACTGATACCCTTTCTAGAGCTCCACACCGTAAGATGTTATTTTATTAAACAGTTGCAAAACTGGCCAAGTCTAAGTTTTGAAATGAGGTTTTGACTGTGGGATACATGAAGGATTATCCAAAACAGAAAAATGTGGAAGACAACATCATGCTAGTCACTAACAAATGCAAGTATATGTATATTTGTATGTATACTTGTTCTAAAAGCTCAAATTACATATTGGTTGTGAATGATTTTCATCAGCCATAAGTGGCCTTTTTTTACAGAATTCTATTGCTAACCATGTATATTAAACCACAAAAAAAATTTTTTTTATAGCTTGTCCCAAATATGCCTATAACATTTAAGTAATAAGAGTGGTACAAGTTCTGCAAAGTGTGTGATTTATAACCATACTGTGCCAATTCTGCAAAAACAGGCCATTCATAACCTGGTGGGCAAAGGCAGATACTTCATAGGGAAAGGGGACTACAGGAACATGCCGAAAGGCCAGCCTTCGGGGTGTGAGGAAAGGTGAGCTACTGGGATACTAACATCCTTTTTCTGCTCTAGTCACAGGTACCAAACCAAAGATGTCCTCAACAAGAACGATTCTACTCATCCTGGGATTCCTCTCTGCTTTGGCTGTGATTGCATTAATTGCTGTAGCAGTGACCCAAAACCAGCCACTCCCGAGGAATATTAAGGTATATTACCAGCTGGTACCCATAGAGGAAAACAAGCTGGGGGGTAGATGTCCATAGTGCTCACAGACACGTCACCACCCTTGCTGGCTCTGCCCAACCTCTTCTTCTGGCTCCATGCACCTCAACACCTTGTTTTACATCTTTGTGGTAAAACCAGTTACAGCTTCACAGGGAATCATCTCTCAAGTAACCAGTCCCAGCTTGGTGAGTTCTCTGCTCCTGCTCCTTGGCAGGAGTTCTGCAGCTCTACTGAGAAGAGCAATGGCACACATTCCCACACTGCCAGGCGGATGGGCTGTGTGTGTCTGGCCCCCTGAGTGTGGAGGCCAGCACACCCTGGCCGGGTGCCTCGGGTGTGATCCGGGCTCTGTTTTGCCCACAGTATGGGATCGTGCTGGATGCGGGGTCCTCCCACACCAACCTCTACGTGTACGAGTGGCCAGCAGAGAAGGAGAACGACACTGGCGTGGTGAAGCAGGTGGAGGTGTGTAAAGTTGAAGGTGAGAGCAGAAAAAGGAGTTTGGGAAAGGGCGTGGGATGAAGAGGAAATAATGTAATAAAAGGGTGAGGGAGGAGAAGCGTAGAAGAGGCCAACAGTAGAAACAGTGTTATATCTGTGAGATAATGTATATCTCACTGCTTCCCATGGGGAGCTGTATGTGCCTAACCTTCCTGGGGAGAAAAATAGATCCACTTTTTCCTTTGTTTTCAGGATCCTTTGAATTAATTGCTTTTTGGAAAGAACTACACCAAAGAATGTACTTAAATAAATAAAATGTCTGCCTGCACTCTTGCTGAAGTGCTGATGAACACAATGAGAGGGGAGAGCATGGTTTGCTCTTTTTCAAGGCTTCTGTGCAAGCTATTCACGGGGCTTGTGGCTCAAGGTTGCTCAACTTATGCACGCCATGGAACTTCTTAAATTCTATTTAATTGCTGTGTTGATACTGTATGGTTTAGGAAGGCATAAATGAAGCCCAGCAGTGCACACAACAAGGAACAGCACAGACCATCGTGGATTGATGTGGACTGAGGTGTTGTCAGACCTGCCTGGGGTCTTTTTAGGCCTCTGCAGTGCAGGGCAGAGCCCTACTGCTATGGAGCTGCCGTGATGGCTGCTCAGTGCTGCAGCATCCCACGTCATGAGCAGCACACTGAGCATACAGCAAGCTGGAGCAAATGGGGCTGCACTGCTGCCATGCAGGCACAGGTCCTGGGGCAGTCCAGGGAACCAGGGGACACATGGCAGAGAGGGAAAAGGATTTTTTTTTCCTTGTGTTAGCATAAAACACAATAGCTGCAAAACAGCCAGTGTTGTAGCATGAGTTATAAAGTATACAAACAAATGACAGCATCTGCTCCCGGGGGAGCCAGCTTAGAAGGGTCAGGGATTTACAGGCACAGATCCAGGGTACACCCAGGCAGACTCAGAAAAGAGACTGCAGATGTTCAGGGCATGCTAAAGTTATGGCTTGTCTCAGCCCTCACTGCTAGTTCATGGCCTGCTTTGCAGAGAAAAGGTGGCAGATGCTGGGCACTGTGACCACCCACTACGTGCACTGGGCTTAGCTGCTGCTGTAGGATTTCTAAAGCTCCTCAGGAATGGGGTGGTTGAACCTGATTCTGCTGCCTGTGATACAGTTTAACGCACCTGCTCTTGACAGCATTCCGGGGTCATGCTTGGGGTGTGAACGATGAAGTGCCTTTACTTCTTGCAGGCCCTGGGATCTCAGGTTACTCCCATGCCACAGAGAAGGCAGGTCCCTCTCTGGCACAGTGCCTACAACAAGCAAAAGAGGTGATTCCCTCAGCACAGCACAAAGAGACACCCGTCTACCTCGGAGCAACTGCTGGCATGCGGCTTCTCAGGTATGGCAGGGCTGGTCCCTTTCTCCTGCAGCTCTGCCCCTGGGACCACCCTGGATGTGCAGTGGGGGCCCCTCGGGAACAGCCCCTGCACCTACTGCCAGCTCACTCTGTGTCCTGACACCCTCCTCTGCTGCTGACCTCTCTGAGCCCCCAGGACTTTTCCATTGCTTTCCTCACTCACTCCAAGCCTCCCTCATCTCCTGCACCCACGTGCAGCACAGAGACACCAGGAGGTCAGCCGTGCTGATGCCTAGACATCCCCACAAATAAAGGGCTGCTCAAACGTCCCCACAGTCTGGTATTAGGCCTAATCCTGGATTTTTTTGAGCCCAAACATGTTGCAACTCCCCAGAGAGCGCCATCAGAGGCTAAGGTGATTTTATAATCACATTCTTCATTGATGACAATTTTTGATTTTCATGAGGGTGACCCAGACTTCTGGCTAGGACAGGGAACTGATCTTAGGTATATGTTGCTTGGGAAATCTTCCAGGAGATATCTTCTGGATTTCTTCCCCAAGGGGTGACAGTAAAGAGGTGAGAGGTGTCTCCACAGTGCAATTCCTATCAGGACACATGCTACAGAACAAGAGCTCTGGTCTCCGCTCCAAGTACCTACCACTCTCAGCTGCGGGGTCTGTAAGTGTCACAGCTGGTGGCAGCTGTGCTATCGTGGTGTGACAGAGAGGACCATGTCCAGTTAGAGCTGGATGAGCCATATGAATGAGCAATCTCTTATCATTGACACCTGATGGGGAGTTGCAGCCTGCCTGCTCAGAATAAAGCACCTAGAGAGCTGCCAGCCAGAGTTACTCCATCCTTTCTTCCATTCATCCAGGTTGCAGAATGAGAGCGCAGCTGACAAAGTCTTGTCCTCAGTAGGAAACACACTACGCTCAGCTCCCTTCAACTTCCAGGGTGCCAGAATCATCACTGGTCAGGAAGAAGGAGCCTATGGATGGATCACCATTAACTACCTTCTGGGCAATTTCAAGCAGGTAGTATATCTATAGCAAGTACATTTGAATCATTGTCCCACAGCAATTTGTAAGTCCTGCTTTGCAAGAAGTTGTCACAGGCACTCTCTTCTCTTCTAAGCCATTCACCAGGGATCAGGAAGCTGCACATCTTGCCTCAGCAGCTGCTGTGGGTACATCCTGATACTTAGTGGTATCAGGATGCACCCCAATAGTCAAGCACTGAAATAAAACACCAGCTTCCTTCTCATTTCCTGATCTAAAACATGTGTGTTTCTGAAAATTTTGACTATGGCTCTTTCCTGTTGAGCTTATAAATCTTCTGTGAGCTGAAACAGTAAGTGGACTGTTTTTTCTCATAACAGTGGTATTACATTTCATATTCTTTGCCCTCCTGCAAACAGTTAGACATGATCCATCTTCTGTATTTACAAGCTTGCATTTTTCTTATGTCTTGTTCCAGCTCTCATCTCATGCTCCCTCCAGGACTTCCCATGTTTCCTGTGTTCTCTCCTCATAGTTCTTTCTCTTTTTCATTTCTCCAAAATAAATCTTCTCTGTGCCCAATATATCTGGTTTACTTTGAATTTTTTTCCAAGTCTGGCTGGAAAAAGCTTCTACACTCCCTGGAATCCTTAAGTGAGACATCAGGAGCACTAGACCTTGGAGGAGCCTCCACACAGATTACCTTTGTATCAAAGGACCTCTCTTCTGAGTCCCCAGAGAACCAGCTCTACTTCCGTCTCTATGGCAAGGATTACCAAGTGTACACGCACAGCTTCCTCTGCTATGGGAAGGACCAGGCTCTGCAGCAGAAACTGGCCAGGGATCTACAGGCAAGTACATCCTCACTTGTAATTGAATGATCCTGGACCCTCCCGGCTTTGGGATACTCGGGCTGTAAAAGTTGCTGTGTCCCAGCTCACCTCTTAGTCTGCATTAGGGAAATTCAATGTTCTCCGTGCAGACTGGGCATGAGGTGCCCAAAAAGGTGATAGTTGATACTTTCAAAAATGCTACCAATCTGAGACGCCTTGATTTTTGGGCATGGGATAGCAAAAGAACTGCATTTAACTGAAGTACTCAGGGGAGGTGAAATTTTACCACCTCTGAGAAACCCTAATCAACAGCACAGCTTCACGAACTGTGACTTAAAATAATTTGCCCAGGGTCCTAGAGGGAGGCTGTGGGAGTACCCCCATCTTCCCCTGCACAGCCAGTACCTTAAGCCATCCTTATCCCTTTGACCTGATGTGTGCACCCAGACGTGATGTACTGTGACAAGGTGCCACCCTTCCTTGTGGTTCTTTCCCAGGGTACTATTCTAGAGCAAAGTGTAACAGCTTGGATTAATTTTTACTTTCAGACTGTGGAGAACAGCAGTCTCCCTGACCCATGCTTTCACAAGGGTTATGAGAGGACTATAAATATTAGTGACTTCTTCAAAAATCCTTGCACATCAGACAAGAAAAAGCAATTACCTTTCAGCCAGCTGTACATAAAGGGAGAGGGGAACTATCAAAAGTGCCGAGAAAACATCCAGAAACTCTTCGACAAAAGCAATTGTCCTTACTCCAGTTGCTCCTTCAATGGGATATACCTACCTCCATTACAAGGGGATTTTGGGGTGAGTCTTCACTCATTCTTCAACTCTCTGTAATCCAGAATGTCAGAAGAGCAGAAATTCAGAGTAACGCTAGAGCACATTCTTCACAACAGGCAGGAAATCATTTACAATATGGCTTTTTGGACACATAACTGCAGAAGTAGAGCTGCACTTGCTGTGGGGACAGACATCTTAAGAGCTACCCCTGTGAACACTGTCCTACCACAGTACTGCACTGTTCCCATTCTAACCGCTCTCCTTGAGGTGCTCTGTTTACTCCGTTTTTAAGCTGTCCTTCCTGATGTCCAGCACCAGAGGCAGGAGAGCCTGCTGCAGGCAGGAACCCTGCTCCTGCACACCTTGTCAATCTTGAGGTCAGTGGTGGCACCAGGTGTGAAATTACCCAGCAGTGTCTGAGTGCTACTGAAACCAGCCAGCTCACCTATCTGCTTCCCAGACATGATGGGGAGACAGTGTACACTCTGAACACGTTATGAGAGACACCATGCTGACCATCAGTCCTAGAGCTGCAAGAGCTGCTCAGTGATTGTGGGGCTTTCCAGGGAACTGCTAATACAGTCTTGCTCTGTTCCTAAGCTGCCTCCTAGCTATCAGCCACTGGCCATGGTCAGAGATGGGGTTTCCAAAGCGGGATTATAAATGGGGCTCTGTACAATCCTTTCAGACCATTACCTCTGCTCTTTGTGCTGATACTGGTTGCACACTCATCTCACTCAGCTGCCAAAGTGGGATCACAGTTGTGATGGCAATCGGTGCTCACTGTGTTCCACTGGCACGCATAAAGGAGAGAGCTCTGAATTCTTCAGGATATCATAATTCCTACCCCTATCTCTCAGCAGCTCTGAGCCATATGTCTCAAAATGACATCATTCTTGAAAACATTCCTGCTCTTGTGTGTGTGATGTTGCTTCTTATATTTCTCTATCTATAAATAAACTTATTTTCCTTTGTGGGATTCTTGGCCTAGTCAGATTAAAAGAATCTTTCTCCTTCAGGCTTTTTCTGCTTTCTATTTTGTGATGAACTTTTTGAACCTGACCAGTGAATCACTTGCCCTGAACAAAGTGACCAACACCATTGAGAGCTTCTGTGCCCGGCCTTGGCAAGAGGTGAGCCATGCTTGTCGCAGTAGACTGGGGCTGCTGATACTTTTCTATAGGATAAATAGCTGGGGTTGATTTCCAGAGCAAGATGGGGAAGATCCCCCCAGCACCTGCAGTGGATGCTCAGGCACAAGCTGGAGCAGTGGGAAGGTGTATTTAACAGTCTGGTGATTGCCTCCTTCCATAGGTGAAGACAGCATATCACCACATCAAAGAAAAGTACCTGAGTGAATATTGCTTCTCTGGAGCCTACATCCTCTCCCTCCTGGAAAATGGCTATGAGTTCACTGAAAATAACTGGCAAATGATCCACTTCCTTGGAAAGGTGTGTTTTGTGGTGGGGAGGGCTCTACCCTAGCAGTTCTCTGCAGCCTCTGCCCCACAGCCTGGCCCTTTATCCCCAGGGGTGCCACTGCTCAGGCAACGCCATAGGCAGCCTCCCAGCACTGATTCTGCTCTTCTGTTTCAGATTGGTAGCAGTGATGCAGGTTGGACCCTGGGCTACATGCTGAACCTGACCAACATGATCCCTGCAGAGGAGCCAGCCGGGCCCCCTCTCTCCCACGGCAGCTACGTGGGGCTGATGGTGCTGTGCTCCCTTGTGCTGGTGTCTGTGCTCCTGTTTGCCTGGCTTCTCTTCCACAAGCCCAAGTGCCTGCAGAAGGGGATTGTTTAGGAAGAACCTGAAGGGGGGAGAGAAGCCATGCCATCCGGGCTGCTCAGGGCTAGGAGACCCCAGCAGAGCAGGCTGTACTGCAGAGTCCCTCTCCCTGAAGCTACTGACTGTACAACAAGGGCATTTACTTCTTTTGAACCACACTTGCACTGACAGATGTTGGGACATCAGGCTCGCCACCTTCTCTGCCAAGGACAGACAAGCTCATGCCCCCTCCTAGAATGGGTCGTACTTTCATTCAATGAAACTTTGCTGCTTGTTGGTTTCTGCCTTGTGCACAGCATTATAAAGAGAAAAGTGGCAGCAATCTTTGGGAGCCAGTGCTCCTGCAAGAGTTATCTCAGGGTCACACGTCCCACTGAGCTCTTGGGAGCTATGGTATACAGGGTGATGATCCTGCTCCTTCTCTGCTGAAGCTGTTCCCAAGAGCCCTTTCTGCACCAGCACACCTCTGCTCACCTCCCTGCGCCCTGAGCTCTCACAGCCCCACAGCTGGGTACAGCTCTTGCGCCTGGTTGGCCCCTGGAGGTGGGTCAGGCTCCCAAATGCCACTCTGGGAAAAGAAGGGATGAGGACGAAGAAACTTGAGCATGCTTGTGGTCATCAGCCCTTAGCTGGGCTCTGTCGGCTGCCAGCTCCTTTTGCAAAGGTGGTGGCAAAATGCCTTTTTTCCCCACGTCTTCCTGATGATGTTGCTGGACCAAAGCTGGCTCTCTGTTGTACTGAGCCATTCCCACATCCCTAAGGTATATCAAGCCACAAGTTCCCAGCCAGATATTGCTGCTTTTTGTAGGAAGAGCTTGTACTGGCCCAGGTTCCTTGGGCAGTAGTGATTGTTTATGCCTGCAGGGACTCTGGTGTGGTCAGTGTGCCCTCGGGTATAGGCCCACTAAAGTAATCCAGGGTCGCTCTGCTGATAACACAGCAGCTTCCAACCTAGGGAAAGTGTTTATTAGTTAGTGTTCCTGTAGGCAGCTGGCAGCAGTTAACCAGCATGAGTATGCACAGATTGAACCACTCTTTCCACCAGCAAAATTAGTGAAGATTTGCCTTTCCTTTCCTCATAGCACAGGCTTATCCTATGGCCATAAGACCCAGGGCTTGCACGTACTGCAGCCCATCTTCAAGCACACAACTAGGACAATGCCACTGATTGAGTTTATGAATCACTTTCTTCCATTTTTCCATTTCTTGGTCAAAAAAAAAGAGAGGTAAGTCAGAAATCCATTTTTGTAAAGATACTCAGAAACCACTGGTGCCTGTCTACCTCCTTCCCACAAAATCTCAGAAATCTCTCCTAATGAGCTGTAAATGTGGATGCAAAAAGAAAGCAGATATTGTAGAGAAGAAGGCGTAGCAAACACACACCTGTTTCCCCAAGCAGAGGTGTAAGCAGTGTGGAGGAGGTCAGGATGTGCAACCCCTTCTCCTTTAGGCAAGCACAGACACAGAGCTCTCCCAGTCTGTCCCTCTGCATAGTCCAGGTTGGAAAATGCCACCCAGTTATTTCTACTTCATGCCTGGAAGTAGAGGCCCCAATATATTGAAGGACCTAAGGGTAGGGGGGAAAATCTACCCTGTCCTAAGATCTCTGGGCAGATCACTGTTCTTCCAAAAATCTGCGTCTTATTTTTGCTCTGAATTAGCTCGCTTCAGCCTCCATTGGATCTTGTTCTGCTCATTTCCAAAAGACTGAATAACTCTGCTATTAAAATCCCTTTTTCCTTGTTGGTGCTTGCAAGTTGTCATTGTATCATATTAAATAGATTGGCTTTCAATCTGTAAAGTGGTCTCTGATGACCTCCCTTGCAGCTCTTGACTCCACTTCTTTTAAAAGTTTTACATCTTTCTGGAGCTTGGACACCAAAGTTTTCAGCAGGTAGTAGAGTCACTAATAGTGTATTTATCTGGTTTTGATTGTTGATTTGTGTTCCCCATTCATATATCTCTGCTCCAGGTCTGTTCACTTAACAGAAAGCCTTTATGCTTTTGAGTCTGGCTGGAATATTGCAATTCGGTCTTTTTTCCCAGTCACTGCATTTCAGAACAGCCTCTGTCTCACATGCTACATTACTGTCTCTCAATATGAGCCATTTTTCCTTCTGTGTGGCTCCACTGAAACACATATTATTCAAAGAATATTGCCCCAAGCAGATTATCCAGTTCCATCTGCAAATGACCCTTCATCAGCTGTGAGTCCATTGACCAGTTTTTGTTTATCTGTAAGTACACTGCGCTGTCAGAATTCAGCGAGGAATGCAGTCTTCCTTCTGTTGTTTGCAGCAAAGATAGGTAGATGAGAGATGAGCAGGAGTTTTTTGGCATGGCTGGAAGGCATGCAGGAGAAATCAATGTGACCAGAGTTGCCCAAACAGCCTCATCTGCAACACACCCCATCACGTGCCACCTTCCTTGCATACGGAGCCTTTGTAGCAGAGCAGATGCCCTGGAGAAGCTCCCCAGGTGAGCTGGTGCATCCATCCTTTCCCTGAACAGCATGGAAACCTGCAGAGTGGCAGTTCCTCTCCTCAGGGGTCTGGCAGTTGCTCCCTTGTGTCCATGGTGAGAACCGACAGATCCATTAGGACACGTCAGAAATGGATGCAAAAACTTCATGTGGAAGTTGGTGTGAAAAGAAAGCTTGTGCCAGTCTGCTCTTCTTGTCCCTGCTAAGGATTTATGTGAAAGGAAAATGTCAAATATCTGGGAGAAGAGCTTTTACAATGTTTTGTATCTTCATTGCAAGTGCCATAGTACTAATATTGTTAGCTCCTGATTCTGGAGCCAGGTGAGCAGCTGGCATCTTCACTTGCTCCTCCTATCTTAATGATCTCACTTTTTGGTTTGAGTTTTGGGGTTTTTTAAAGCTTTCAGTGTGACTTGAATGCAACCTAAAGGGCCCAAACTAAGATAAATGCTAAACATGATACAATGTTTTAAGTCTTAGGGCTTTTAGACCTCATTTGTAAACCAATCTCTCAAGCATAAGAACTTCTAAAGTGACAACATGCCAGTTGAGCAGCCTGAGGTTCCAGGAATTGACTGACTGAAGGCATCCTGTCAGGATGAAACCATTGCATACCACTACCCGATAGTGAACATTCACAAAATGACATATGGTTGTTTTCTCTCAATCTCTCATGTTATTGCAGGACTTTATTCACGGAGGCTACTCAAAATCCTTGGTCAAAGAGTTCAAGTTTATGAACAATCATTTTTTTCTTCTGTGTTACATCTGACCCAGCCGTATTCAACTCAAATGTGTGTTCCAGAGCCACCCAATGGGTACTTGAAGACCATTAATGATAGATGGTGGAGGGAGTTTCCAAATATGCCAGTAATAATGTATCATTTCTCTTGTTAATACAGTTGATCTGCCTCACTGATAATTATCTGTGCCTTATTTCTAATTTGATAACTTCTGGCTTTAATTTCTAGACAGTTTCTGCTTTACCATTTTGCTTTTCTTGGGTAAAGCATCTTTTAACATCACATGTTCTTGTCTATCACATATTTAGTCACTATTCAGTTCTGCTGCGCTGCCAAGACTCCAGACCTTGGTCTCTCCTGAAGAGAAAGCTTTCCTGAGCTCCTAGGAAGCTCTGAGACGTGCTGCAGCAAGGTGGGATGAGTGTCTCTGGTTTGGGTTCAAATGTTGATTGGCCTGTTTTTAGGGGGGTTCCTTGCAGAGGGCCTTGATAGCTTTGCAGGGTGCAAGAGCAGCCTGGTCTCGCTGGGCTGATGACCTCTACGAGCTCTGCCACATTCGGAGTGTCAAGTGTGGGGCAAAGCTGTTGGAATTTGCCAGAAGAGAGAACCTGGGTACCTGCAGCACCTTCACCTCTTGCAGGAAAACTGTTCCCCAGCACAGGCTCTAAGTAAGTACCTTTCATTCCCCTCCCTGATAAAGCTCCCTCTCCTCTGCGCACAGGCTACAGCTGATTTCTCCAGCCCTACAGCAAAGCACAGTGGGGCCTTCTCCACTTGCTCTCAGAGAAAGCTCTCAGAAGTGGGGCCATCACCTCTGCACTGGAAGGCTGATTTGGAGTGTTGGCTCTGGGCAGGGCTTTCCAGTTTCTCCCAGAGCAGCTCTGGGCCGGATGTGTGCCCCTTGGTTATCCACCCCAATTCTTCCCGTGCTCTGTGCCAGGCAGGATGTGCAGGCTCTGCAGGGCTGCCAGCTTTGTCACAGGCTCAACAGCCTGCTCAGGAGGGACTGGGGAGGGCACACTGAGCACAACAGTCCCTGCCACCCAGGCCATGTGTTTTCTTTCCATTGCCCAACCCTTAAGAAATGGATCTTTGTTTTGATGCACACACAAGCCTCTGTATGCTTATCATAATAAAGACTTCTGAACTGCGGCCAGAAAATTTTTCATGCTGTTTTCCAGAAGATGGGAGTTTTACAGTAGTGAAATGGAGCTTCTGGCACTAAACATGGAAAAGTCCTGAGATGTGATTTCCTGTCTTGCCAGTTCCTTGATGCTCTCCTGGGTCAGATCAGAAGTTTCTGGTGAATGGGTAGCATCCCCTCCTGGTAGAGAAAGGCACTGTGGTCTTCCCCAGGCTCCGGGCACCTCACACAGGTTGCTTCACTCCTGGGAAGGCTGCTAGTGCCCAAACCTACATCTTTCTTTGTCTTAGCTTCATCCTAACCTCCTCAAAGCTGTTTGTTCTCCCAAGCTGTGAACTGGACAGAGGCAGTCCTCTGTTCCCGTTTTCTCTCTTCCTCCCCTTGGCTGCCCCACTGGCACCATGCTGGCACAGCAGCCCCCCTCCCCAGCCCCCTGAGCAGGTGAAGGACAGTGAGCCCGTGCCCCTGCTCACAGGGCTGCGTGTCTCTGTGTCCAGCCACAGCCAGAGCTCTGCCAAGGCAAACAATGCTTGTCAGAGTTGCTATTTTTCTTTCGGCATGCACTTCCCACAGTTTGCTCATTCTTATGGCTGCTAGCTTTAACTTTCCTCAAATTTTCCGATCTTCCTCTGTTAACAATATGGCCAGAACTAAAGTGAGCCCATCAGATGGAGTTTTTCCTTGGCCAGTTCCAGCAGAATCAGCTCCTTGCCGCCTGTGCCCATCAGCAACGTAACAGTGGGAGGACAGGGTTTGCATTCACATTCCTCTCACTCTCACCACAGTGGCACAGAGCATTCCTGCTCCCCTTCTTTCTCCCACTGCCTCAAGGTCTCTCCATTTTTGAACATCTGGGTGGGGGGTGGGGAAGTGTATGATCCATCCCAGATGCCTCAGCTGTATTTTCCAGATGAAGTCTTTATTTACTCCCTTCACTGTTTCTAAGTTCTAACATCTTCTATTGTTTGTTTCTGCTTTCATTGGTGTTTTCAGGCATGTCTACATTTATTGTTGGATTAAAGATCCATTAGGTTGTCATTTTCCTACAGTGTGTAAAGGCCATGCTAGGTCAGATCAAACAGGCATCACATTGGCATTCATCTCCAGCTGTGTGATGGGCAAGGATTTAGAGGGATAGTTAGGGAAACAGCATAATCCTTTTCTTCTATCCATCAGGGGCTTAGGAAATTTGTGATCAAATTATTACTTCAAGATCTGATAACTGTGGGTGCCCCTGTTCTCTACTAATTCATCTTATCCTCTTTTGTACTCATTTAACTTTCAGCTTTCATGATGTAATTTCATGGTGTCTTTTGTGTAAAACTATTTCCTTTTGTGTAAAACTATTTCCAGCTTTAAACCTGCTGCCTGATAACAGGCTGCCTCCATCCCTGTGCTATGGATAATGCTGACTAACGCTCCAGACCCAGTAGTGTGTGAGATGTGTTCTCCACCCACATGAGATTTTGCCCATGAATCCTTTTTAGGCTCTAATGCTCTGGCATTTCTTTTTTTACTGTTGTTTTTCACATCAGTGTTTGTCTCCATAGGCAAGTGAGAGTTTTCCTCATGTGTCCCTTGGCAGCACTGCAGTTCCAACCCTGCCACTGCTGGCCCAGGCTACTGAAAGCAGCCTAGGAAGGGAAAGGGGAGGGTGAAACTGGCCAAACATGGGGCTTGTGCTATTTTACTATAGCCCTAGCACTCTCTGGCTGCCAAGTAACACTGGGTAGTGCTGGAAACCTGCCCACAACTTTTTCACATGGCCTTCATTGCTGAAGCCTGGGGAAAGAGCAGCTCCACAGAAACCCAACAGCCCTGGGAGCAGGGACGGGGAGGAGCTGAAGGCATTTCCCACTGCTGCTGTGGGCTGACATCTTTGCCAAATACCACCAGACATGTCTTGCTGTAGAGACAAGAACTGTCCTACCATACCCATGCTCACCATGCCACAGCTTCAGCTACTTTGCCTCGGTTTCTGGCATGTGCTGGGAGAAGCTATCACCTCCAGCACTGACTCTTGTTACCTGGCTACAGAGGGGTGCAATACCATTCCTGCTCCTGAATGTGTGTTGCTTTCAGACTGGCTGACAAGCAGGGAGGTGGGGAGATGAAGCTTAACTAGGAGAAGGTATTAATATAGTTACTGCTATCTCTATACATGTATAACATTTTTTTTTTTTGAAAATGAAAGACATTAATTTTCTATTCATGTCTTCAAAAGGATATTTTTTCAAAAACATGGGTTAAGAGGGAACTGTACAGATGGGGCAGAAGACCAAGAAGGCAAAGGGTCAAGGAGAGAAAGGACCACTATGATGGTGCTGGGCAAGAAGAATGTTGGATATGGGAAAGTCTGAGTATGCCAAGTCATGAGCAGGCAATCCAAGTGCCTTGACCACCAGCCTATACTGTTTGCATCAGAGACTATCAACAGCAGCTAGAGGCTATAAACAGGAACTCCCTGGTTTTGCCACTGTTCTTCCCAGAAAACTGAGGTAGAAAGCAGCCCAAGAAGATATGGAGAACAGGTAGGAAAGCACTGGGAGTTAATGCTTTGCTGAGTAAAGCAACCCTTGTCACAGAAATTAGAGCAATGCAGCACAGATCCACCTCATGGCTGAAGGGAAAGCAAATGTTTGGCATGGCACTGAGTATCCTGGGCAGCCCATTACTGACGGCCAGAGGAGCTCCTCTCTAGCATGGCCTGGATAGAGCAGAATAGCATGCTTATGTTACCAAAGAGAGCCTTTCTCTTGGTCTGCCCAGCCGTAATGGTAAATTTTTCAGCTGTTTGTGCTCATGTTTGGGCTCTGTGTCTGGGTTGTCCTAGCAAAAACCTCTGTCAGAGCCACTAGGGTGCTGGAGTTTTAGCCTCGTGGGGCAAGGCTGCAAAGCAAAGCTGCCTCTGGCAGTGGGCAGGGAGCAGGGACCATGAGGTGTCTGCTGCCCATTGGGGTAAGCGTGGCAGAGGTGTGCAGAGGAATCAGCTTCCCCTATATCCAGAAGCAGTTCGCAACCCTTTGTTAGCAGACAGCAGGACATTTTCATTTGTATTTACGCAGTTAATCAGTGTCCTGCTGACCAGCGCCTGTCAGAACTCTTACTCGTGCCCGCTCCCAGAGTGGGGCGGGGTGATACCAGCCTTTCGAGCGGAGCTCTCCGTGATGGTCCCTGCTGAGCAGGAAACTCCTGCATCACATCCCACGCTGCTCTGCCCTCCCTCTGCACCGTCCCAGCTCGGCAATTTGCGCAGCCAGCAGTGGCGAGGGCGATGCAGTCCCTGCCTCTGTTTATCCCGGGAGAAATGGGATCGCCGGGTGAGCAGGGCCGGGCAGAGGGACCGACTGAGCCGCAGCGCCCGTTGCCGTGCCTCCTCTGCTTCCCCAGGAGACGAGGAGCGGAGCCGGGCCCGGGCTCCGGGGAGGAGCGGTGGGAGCAGGCAGGGGCCGGGCAGGGCTGCGGGAATCGCCCCGGCGCTACCCCCATCTCCCTCGGCTCTTGCCCCAGTGAGGGCTCGGTGACGGGCAGCCTCCCTCTCCCT
>VWZN01018305.1:139344-154190 GCA_013396955.1 Regulus satrapa
CACTGGAGGGCCCCGGGGGGCCGGGGAGGGGAATCTCCCTGTCCAGGCAGGACTCCTGGCGATGCCCAGGTGCCAGGCAGCGCGGATCCGGCAGGGACTCGCAGCCGGCCCGGGGACGCGCTCGCCCAGCCCTCGCACATGCACCGTGCCACGCACCGTGCTTGCGTGAGCTGCAGCGTGGCCCGGGCGCGTACTTTGGACGGAGCTCTGAGTCTTCAGCTCAAGCTAATTGCGAGAACGCAGGCGAGTCCATCCCAGCGCCCCTGCTGCACTACAGCACTCTCCCTCCCGAAAGAGTGTTGTTCCGGCAAGGAGAGCAGCGCCCAGCCCCTGCTCTGCTGGGTAGTGACAGGAGAGAAAGCGTTCCTGCTCCGGACTGCAAACCCGGGAGGACAGCGAGCAGGGACCCCGGCAAGAGAGGGCGCTGGGCAGTGCAGCCCCGGTGACAGGCTGGTCTCAGGGATCTCCACCTGCTGCCACGTGGCTCTGCGGAACCTTGGCAGCAATGGCCCCTTGAGCTGCTGCCTGTGCAGCTTGGAGATGCTGCCGAGCCAGACCTTGCTGGCAGCCAGGTGCCCTGGGGGGGCTGAGGAGAGCAGCCGCCTCTCCAGGCTGGGGGGGTGGCTGGGCTGCCCACAGGGCTGCCTCGCATCCCTGCCTGGTGCCCCTGAGCTGCAGATAATGATAGAGGTCTCCCTACTTTCTGCAGGATCTTTTGCCTTTTCGAGTCCTGGCTGATGTGGTTAAACGCAGGGGTGATAAGTGCAGGCGGCCTAGCCACGTGGAAAACTGCCAGCAGGGCTGCAGGGGTGTGCAGAACTTGTTCCCCCCTCAGTGGAGCAGCCCCCACAAACCTCACAGCGCCCCATGCCTGGCAGCACTGCACTGAGGGCATGCTGCTCCAGCCCTGTGGCCCGCAGTGTCATTGCCAGGTGTGCCAGGAGGTGGGATGGGAGGCTTCCCACCTTGACTACCTCTGTGACAGCCCTGTTCAGCACTGGGAAACCGGCATGGCACTGAGGTCTGGGGCACCTCCACAGGGCATCAAGGGCTGATTCGAGGCACAGAATGAGCAAAGGGCACTGGCAGTGTACCACTGGATTTTAGACTTGCAGAACCACATGAAAGCAGCTGGAAGGGCTGTAGGAGATGACTCAGATCTCCCCTGCCCCAGGCAGGCAGCCGGGACATGAGGCCCTTCTTGTAGCATGGGCAACTGTCAGGCTGGCACTTTCATCTTGTAGCATGAGGAATTTGGGAAACTGTGGATTTCCTTGAAGGACATGAAAAATAACTCTGAAAAGCAAGCTCTGAGTGAATGGGCTTACATGCAATAATTAGAGCTTATGTGTCCAGATACATAAAGTTTAGGGGTTTTGCAAACTGAAAAAGGCTGACAAATCCTGCTGAAAAGAAAAAAATTGCTTGAACAAAGCAGAGAAGCCATTCTGAAACCTTATTTTCTAAAGGCTGCACACATGCCCAGGATTTTTCTGTATTTTTAATAACCAGATTATCTAACTAAATCAGTTCTCATATTCCTGAAATCTAACAAGATCAAAAAATGTTGTCCACCCCTAGTATCTTGCACTGAGACACAGCAGCAATCAAAATACACAGAAAAGCAAAATCTTTAGCTAAAATTAGACTTTTTTTTTTTTCTAATGCAGCAAAGACACAGGAGCTTTTGCAGGTGGCAGCTCACAATCTGGAGATGTGATGCTTTTTACCCTAGGGATCCTGATGGACATCATACCAGGCAGCAGGGCTGCATGTTGTCACTGTGAGTCTGATCCCTGCAGGTGGCCAGAAAGCTCATGGTGCAATGAGAGTCTCAAGATCTGGCAAGCCAACATTTGTAACAACACCCTTTTTTTTTCCTGACTCTTTCATGTGACAATCAGGCTCCCTTTTTAACTTAATTCGCCTGTTGTCTTTCATTCTACCAGTGCTGGCTCCAGCCTGCAATGTGACATTTTATTTTCCCACCAGTAACTGCTTTAAACGGCCCTCTGGGAAAGCACAACCTGTCCCTCACATGGTATGCCTCTCCTTCAACAAAGCATCAAGTCCCGTTCCAGGCACTGTCTGCCTGTGGTCTCCAAGTCTGTATTTTGAGACCTTATTTTAGAAAAGTCAGTGGCAAAGCCCTTTTTGGTTGTACTGGAGCTGCCTGAGGGACAGTTTGATCCATATTCAGCTCGGCTGCTGAGGGTTTTTCCAGGCTATTTTTCCTTGAGGGTAAGGAGAGCCTTAACCTTGACCTTGGAGGCAGGTGAAGGAGAAGGAGAGATGCAGAGCCAGGAGTGTGCCATGCTGGTGAGAGGTACTGAGAGCAAATGTAGAAGAGCAGAGATCTAGAAATATAGAAGAGTCTAAGAAGAAAGGTAGAAGAGCAGAGGTGGGAGAAAATGTCTGTCCCCTCCACTGCCACCTACCACAGAGCTGTGAGGCCCTGGCAGCCCAGGGCAATCCTGCCAGTGCTCCCTGGTCCTTTTGTGCTGCCCTTCACCAACCCAAGACAAAACAACCAGCACGTACTCCTCCTGCATGCTCCCAAGTCCCAGAGCTCCTCCCAGTCCGGAGGGGAGTCTGAGCTGCTCCCAGGGCGCTGTGGCAAAATGAAGCAGAGCCCATATGAGAATTGTGCCACTGTCCCTCACTGAGGTTTGCATTTTCCAAGGGAAAGGGTAACTTTATACCATTTACTGGGTGTCCCTTGGGCTTGCCTGGGGCATTTGCTCTTCCCCCCCGTTCCAGCCCTGGCTGACGGCGTCACTCTCTTGCTCTCTCCAGTGGAGCCAGAGTTCAAGTATGTTGGGAACATGCATGGGAACGAGGTGCTGGGCCGTGAGCTGCTGCTGCAGCTCTCTGAGTTCCTGTGCGAGGAGTACCGCCGGGGCAACGAGCGGATCATGCGCCTGATCCACGACACGCGCATCCACATCATGCCCTCCATGAACCCCGACGGGTACGAAGTGGCTGCCAAGCAGGTACCAGGCAGTGATCACCTCCTCCAGACGGGTAGGGGCAGAAAGCCCTTCCGATCCCTTTGGGCTCCTCTTCACTGCAGCTAGGAGGAGGGGGAATCCTTTCTCTTCATGCCCTGCCAAATTTGTCCCTGTCAACTGCTGTCGCTGCTTCTCATCTCCCTACCAAAGGCTCATGATGTGTGTCTTGCCACAGATGACCTTGGCAGCTGATGGAGAAGACTTCCTATACCTATCTTACTCTCCTTAGAAGTTATTTGTCACAGGAGATCCCCTGCTCTAGACTGGGAAAGTGACAGCTGAATCCCACTGCCATAAGCAGGCAGGGACATGAGAGATGGGGGGGAAGTAAGCCCCCTAGTACTCCCCCCAAAAAATCACCCATTTCTTTGTGCTGCTAGACTTCAGGGAGATATTTGGCTCTTTCAGCTAAAGCAAATTGTTTATTTGTCTTGTGGCTTACTCTGTCACCCTGGAAAATGAAGATATTGTTATTGATTTTTCCCTGTCAGTACCAATACTCTTTATCGTCCTGCCAGCAATAACACATGTTGTAACTCAGGCACAGAAGTGCTTTTACAGTGGCCCATCTCTGCTTCTCTGAAGCCCAACCTCACTGCACCCAACCTGGACTCACCCCTCTGATGCACCTTTGCCCCGCAGGGCCCAGACAGCAACGGGTACTTGACAGGGAGGAACAATGCCAATGGAGTGGACTTGAACCGCAACTTCCCTGACCTCAACACACTCATGTACTACAGCAGAGAGATCAGCGGGCCAAATCACCACATCCCACTGCCTGACAACTGGAAAAGCCAGGTATAATCTGCGATACCGTGATCCTACAGCATCCTCTTACAGTGTCTCAGCCTGCAAGCAGATATTCTGTCCTTTGGCTTGCACGGTGCTTGTCTCCTTCTCTGAGCTTTCTGCCTGCAGAGAAATGGTGCGATCCTGGTCTCATATCACAGCTTGGAGCTCTGCCATGAGAGGCTGACATCACAGCCAGCTTAGGGGAGCAGGCTGCAGTGCACAGGAACTGAGGAGGTGGCACGTGCTAGCTAACACCTGTGCCCTAGGTTTTGGGGTTGTGCTGGGGGAACTGCTTTGTGTGTCAGGGCAGTTGGTGGAGAACAAAGGAAGCTGCAAGAGCTGCATGCTCTGGCATGGTAAATCGCACCACAGCCTGAAGCACAGAGCAGCAGCTGGCACAGAGAGGTCTCCCTGTCACCTTCTCTCTTCTCCTTACAGGTGGAGCCAGAGACACTGGCTGTGATCCAGTGGATCAGCAGCTACAACTTTGTGCTCTCAGCCAACCTGCACGGTGGAGCAGTGGTGGCAAATTACCCCTATGACAAGTCCCAGGATCAGCGGTTCAGGAGCCACCGGCGCACGGTCAACACGCCTACTCCTGATGATAAATTGTTTCAGAAGGTGAGCACAGCCACCTTAGGTGGGGACATTCCCTGGCAGAGTACAGAGTGAAAGCTGGACGGGAACTCTGGTCACTGCGTCATGCAGGAGCTGAGCCAAGAAACGTGTTGGAAATAATCATTAGCAGACTACAGCATTTCTGCCAGCCACTGGCTCAGGAGCCAGGTCAGGACAGTCCCATCCTGTGAGCCAGTCCCACCACAGGGACAGGCCAGTCTTAACCCTCAAAGGCCCCCTCCTTGTCCATGCTGTGCTTGGGCTCCCCGTGACCCAAATACCACTGGTATACTCAATAACAACCTGCTCTTCCAAAGCTGGAAGCTGCATCCTGCTTTGCCACACCACCTTAGAATGCATAGAGATTTTTTCCTAGAGAGGTGGCTGTGACTGAGGGCCTGCTGAGACCAGGATAAGGGAGGTGGGTGCCCAGCAGGGGCTTATGGATGGTGAAGAACAAGAACTACAATAACAGCAAGAGCTCCAGGAACATAAGCAGACATCAGGGAATTCATCAGTCTGGGCTGTTGATCCTGTTAGTGCTAGCTGAAGCTTGTGGTCTTTCTTCATTTTCCCAGAAAACAATGCCTTCAGTCACTTCTTCCATTTGGAAATGCCCAGCATAAGAAAAAAGTAAGCCTGCATCAGAACCGTTAATGAGAAAAATAAGTCCAAGCTGGAGTTCAG
The DNA here is from genome assembly GCA_013396955.1 of Regulus satrapa. Taxonomy (NCBI): domain Eukaryota; kingdom Metazoa; phylum Chordata; class Aves; order Passeriformes; family Regulidae; genus Regulus; species Regulus satrapa. Next base: position 144,453 of record VWZN01018305.1, read on the forward strand.
CTTTCTCTGGAAGCAGAATCTGCAGGGGCTTGTCAGGACGTCCTGGGATTATGGCTATGCTCAGACCCAGATGTAAAGAGGCTGCAGTCTGGGGCGTAGGCTAATGATACCCACATGGCCTCAGGACTCAGAAATGTAGAGAAGTAACTGTTTTCCTGCTGACAGAATGATATACTGGAATCTGAATCATAATACAAAAGTATAGCATTTGCCTTAGAAAATGCGTATGCCAGTCTCTCTTAAACTGTGTCTTACGCAAATAACTGGCTTTGGATGCAGCAGTCCAGTTTTAGCTCTGCCTTCATGTCTAAAAATAAACAGTAATCTTAATAAGGACAACAAACAAATCGTTGCTAGAACCAGAAGTTGCCCAAACTCTTTCCCTAATCTAAATTCCCTCTATATATATATGGTATTTGCCAGGACTGATACTGGTTACTTTTCTTCATATATCTTTTCCCCCTGTTAGTGCCATTTGCTGTGTGGGGCCAAGTGTCCCTGCATAGGCCCAGTGCTTTCTGCTCCCCCTTTTCTCAGCACGAGCAGGGCAGAAGCTGCCTGTGCCACCAACAAGCTTCCAGCTTGCCAGATTACTGCTCTTCCTCCTTCACCTTTACCTGCCTACATCTTGTAGAGGTCCTGGGCACCTCGTGTTGTATTTTGTGGCAGTAAAATGCAGGAACTCTTTCCTGTCTGACTTGCCTCCCCTGCTCCTCAGCAAAGGAGGGAGCATGTTTTGTCCAGAGCCAGGCAGGTTCCCCAGCTCTGTGGGGCTGGAGCAGTGACCTCTGGCTGCTCTCCCTCTAGCTGGCCAAGACCTACTCATACGCCCACAGCTGGATGCACCGGGGCTGGAACTGCGGGGACTACTTTGCTGATGGCATCACAAATGGGGCATCCTGGTACTCGCTCAGCAAAGGTAAGGGCTGGGAAGGTGAGCACCCCACTCAGAAAAAAGAGGTGAAGGGATAGACAGGACACCTCAGGACAAGATGGGCTGGAAAAGGGCCGTGGCAATAGGCTTGTACCCATTACTAGACACCATTCTGGTGTTTGGATCTCAGACCAGAAAATGGCTTGGGAGTACTTGAAATAGCTTGGGAAAGAGCCGCAGAAATAGCCAAGATCTGCAGAGGCCTTCATCTTATGTGCTTCTAGACAAAGGAAGCATTAATCTGTTAGTGTATTTGAAAATCCTGCAGTGTGATTCCATCAAAACCCAAAGCTGTGACCAAAGGGAACACAGCTGCTGGTTCCTGAAAAATCTTATTTAAAAAGGGACAATGAGGAAAGTGAAAAGTCAACACGTAAGACTAGACAAAAGATTGAAGAGGAACTGGAAGAGATATATAAGCCCCTATGGTACCCAACCTCCCTGGGCTTCTGAAGGGAGATGCGTGAATGATCCAGCTGAAAGAGAGAGCTGGCAGCTGTGAGGAGAGGGCTGAATGTAGGAGAATTCTGGCCCTGATTGGGGCAATAGAGCTACAAAAATTCCATGAATTCAGAAGGCTAAATATGATTATTTATTATGATCCATGTGCAAGAGCAGAGAAAGCAGCAGCATACATGCAGGCAAGCAGGCAAGCAGTAATGTCTGTCCAAAACATCCAGAGTATATTGATAAGGCAGAATCCTGTACTAAGCATAGATTGGCTAATCTCTGTAAACATCAGGATGTTATGAATAATTCTCCTAGTGTTCTCAAAACAATCTCAGAGCCAAGTCTTTGGCCCATGTTGTAGGCAACAGGCTGCATGGGTGGAGAAGACTCTAGCTGCACTCTCGTGCAAGGAAGAGGCTGTGCCTGCGTTGCAGAGGAGAGTGAGATGGTCCTGGGTCTGGGATGACTGGGACATGGGAATAGGAAGGGAGCCATGCCCTGGCCTTAGGCTATTCTTCTCTTCCAGGCATGCAGGACTTCAATTACCTCTACACCAACTGCTTTGAAATCACCCTGGAGCTAAGCTGCAATAAGTTTCCCCCTGAGGAGGACCTGGAGCGGCAGTGGATGGCCAACAGGGAGGCCCTTGTTGCTTTCATTGAAGAGGTAAAGGGGCAGTCCTGAGACCTACAGCCCTCTCCTGCAGACCACCATGGGCCCTGGTGGTAGGCACCAGGTGTGGGAGGGAGTTGGTTATGGAGCTCAAGGGGTGCTCTTGTCGGTGGCCTTTGGGGAAGCTGTTGTGTCCTAGACTGGCTCTGAAGGGGACAGCCAGGATCACCAAGGATTCAGGGAAAGATAGGGTTGTCCCCAAATCTCTACCATGCTTGGGAATACCCTCTTGAGCAAAGGAGGGGCTTTGATCATCAGTCTGTCTTCCTCCCTGCAGGTTCACCAGGGCATCAAAGGGATGGTGTCAGATGAGAACAACAATGGCATTGCAGGAGCAGTGATTTCTGTCCAGGGAATCAGCCATGACATCACCACTGGTGGGTTGTTGATCTGCTTACATGTCTTGAGTATGTGGGTGAAGTTAGCAGGCAAGGCTGTAATGTGGGAGGCCATCATGGTTTGCTTCCCAAGGACTCTTCTGTCTGGGAGAAATATGCCTTATCCTTATCCTTGACCAGGGTGGGCTTAGGAAAGCCTAGGAAAGACAGAGGCAAGAGCTGAGGAATGCAAATTGTCCATTGCAAGTCCATTGCAAAGGACTTCAGAAACTCAGCTCCTATTTTATCTGGGAGGGAAAATTGAGGGGATAATCTATTCAAGCCTGTAAGTATCTGCAAGAAGCTGAAACAGAAGATGGCAAAGAACAAGATGAAAAAATAAAGTATAAAATGAAAGACTGAAAGTTCATGCCAGACAAGTTTAGACTGAGAATGAAGTGCCACTTTACTTTATCCAAGTTGTGGTTGTTTCTCCCTAGCTGGCCAATTTTAACCTCCTTTCCAATGAACACCCTCCTCCAAGCAGACTGAACATTACAGACTGTCTGCAGAAAATAGCTGATATTACAGCTCTTCAGAGGTCAGACTATGAAATCATTAAAGCTCCTCCTACCTATAGGTCTGTGAGTCAGTAACACTAATATTTGGCACTTATTATGCCAACCTGCATAGGAAAGGGGACTGTGGAAGAAATCACAGAATCACAGAAGAACTGGCTGCCAAGGGTCCTCTGATGTCTCCTGTCCAGCTTGAAGCAAGACTGTCCCCAGCATTGGGGACAATGATCAGCCACTGCTCCTTCCAACCAATTCTCACTGACCCCAAGGATGGATATTTCACAGCCTAACTGCTGTCCTGTGCCAGGACATTCACATTCAGGTGAAGCTGCGCCCCCAGATCCACCCTGAAGCAATTCGCAATACCCATCCATTACACAGATGGGACAATACTCAGATTTCCAAAGCAACCCATAATGTGCGGTTATCTCACTGTTGGCCGTCTCCTGTCCCTAAGCACACCAGAGCACAGTCTGTCAAAGTGCTCCTGAGGCTTTCTTATGCAGGGAATCAGGGAGCAGCTGAGCTGATGAGCAACTAAAACCTGCTAACCCAAACATGGCAAAATTGTGTGTGGTGGGAATTAGATTGTGTAATGCACAAGAAGTCAGACTGGAGCTGTGATTGTCCTTAGGTCTGCTGTCATCTGACTGGCGAGTGCTCCCTACACAGGCACAGCCAATGCTGCTGTACAGTCTCCTTTCATTTAGCTCTTACTTGCAGACTGACCTCTCCTCCATGGCACTAATGAGACATCACTTGCAGTGTACCAATGGGAAATCAGCCTTGAGGCAGACAGCAGATTTGGGAAAAAATATCTGGGTTTTGAAGGCTACACATGCTAGAGGAAGTAAATCAGCAAGAATTACTGGAATGTATTTTTCTTCGCTCCCTCAGCATCCTGAGTTCTTTCTTTTCCTACCTTGTGTTCCAGGTGATATGGGGGATTATTTCCGGCTACTGCTGCCTGGCACTTACACTGTCACAGCCTCTGCAGAGGGATACCAGTCCCTGACAGTCACAACAACAGTGGGCCCAGCTGCACCTTCATTGGTGAGTCAGGCTTCATAGTCACAAGCGTTTCTCAAAATATCTTCACCCCAGGGAGAAAGAAATGTGGTGGGGGATGTCTAGTGAGCAGCAGAGAAAGGAGATAGGATGTAGAGCATTTCCAGTGGCTGTAGGTTATCTGTTTTGGCAGATAAGGTTCCACACAGCTCACAGCAGGGAACAGAGTGAAGACAATGCCATGTGCCTTTCAATTCCTTACTGAGGCCTTTTAGCGGCACTGGGCTGTCAGACCAGCTCTTGTGTCCTTCTGCCTCTTGGCTATGACAGAGGCTGGCTGGGACTGCTCTGGGACTGCTCTTCAGCTCTCCCTCCATCCTCTTCATTCTCCAGGATGAGATTATGTGAGAACAGCATCTGTTCCCTGAGGTTCAGTTATCCCCCCAGCTTTCTGGATTTCAGCACTTTGCTATCGTCTGCATTCTGCCTGGTACCAAACATGTGATCAAACTCATAGCAAGAGGCTGAAGTCTGCCTTCCTTTTTGCTGAGAGCACCAAAGACAAATGGGAACTGAGTGCCAACAAAGAACAGCCAAGCACCTTCAGGAAATGAAGTGCTCTTGACACTGGTGTGTCTCCTACAGTGCCTTTCTGAGGCCTGGCTGAACAACTAGAAAAGTTGTAAAAACAGTGGGTGGTGATCTGTGCCCTGCTGTTCTGTCGTGAACGTGGTGGAACCACAGATGCAGGCTCCTCAAAGACCAGCAGGATCCCCCCCCATCTGCAACGTCATTTGCTTCACTGTATGTACACTGGTCAGGCTCTGCTGCAAATACACTGTGGTTGTTCTCCCACCTTCCCTCGCTTCATCCCACTCTGCCCAGCCTCTGAAGTTCTTCCAGAGCTGCCCTCTTCTCAGGATTAGAAACCTTCTAATTTTCTTACTAAATTTATTTATGGTCAGTTTATGCCTATTTGTTCTTGTGCCAGTGTTGTGCTTTAAATAGCTCCTCTTCTTCCCTGGTGTTTATTCCCTGGTGTATTTATAGGGAGCTGTCAAGCCCAGTCCTTTGTTTTGCTAGGTTAAGCACCCAGCTCTTTTGGTTTCCTTTTTAAAACAATTTTCTTTTTACGGTGTTACTGTAGAAGACTGATTTGTTCTCTAATGGTCAGATTTCTGCATATCTCTTCTCACAGCAGCCCTTCTGTTCTCATTTTTCCAACAGCTCCCATGTTCACTGTTCATCCCATCCCTCCCCCGAGAAGCCCACACAGCCACATTCCAGTTTCACCTTTCTGTATGGCCTTCCCATTCCCCATTTTTCTGATGCTGTGTTTTTCACACTCTCTGTCCCCATCTCCCTCTTGTACCTGCTTGTGTGGCAGTAGTGGATGGAGGTTTCTTGCCCAGAATTTTTTTGCTTGGATCCACTGGAAGCACTGGTTGCTGAAAAACTGATTAAGCTAACGAGATGCAATTGAAAAAGAACTGCCTGCTTTAAAAACTGAGTTCATTCTACAGTGGCTGGGACCCTTTATTGTTTGACTTGGCCCCAGAGTCAGCTTCGAAGGCGAGTGGCAGAGGCAGGTCCTGCCGACCCCTGAGCCAGCAGAGCACACACGCTGTGTTAAATGCAGTTACCTTTGCTCCTTCTCCAGGTGCATTTCCAGCTCAAACAAGAAGCGGTGAGGAAGCCTGCAGAGCGTAAAGCCTCAGGTACACGTATGAACAACAAAGCTCTTCAGAAGAAGGTCGTGCCAAGAGCCACCCGCCGGGGGACCCAAAGATGAGGACAGCTCATTTGGCTGAGAGCTGGGGAAGCCGTTTACATGAGGCCTGGCTAACGACTCCAGCCAGTGAACTTTCCAACAGTCCAGCATGAAACTAGCCCAAATTATTAGGTTATTAAACAAGGAAGTATTTAATCCCCGAGCAAATTGTGAAGTCATTCACAACGAAGTATGCCTGGGCTATAATTCCCTAGGCAGTGTGTCTGTGTGTGCTGAGTTGTCCTGTACTTGCTCCATCTCAGAGAGCTCTGCTGCCTTTACTCCTGGACTGTTGCTACAGCCCATGTGAAATGTCACTAGTGTATACCAGGGATAATGAGTCCAAGCCTTGGTGCAAGCTTCACTCACAAACTGGGCACGTGAGCATTAATCCTCTGGGTGCAAGTGCCATGCTTCTCCCTCAGGTAAGGACACTTGCAGACCCCAAAGTTAGGGAAGGGCAGTTTTAAAGCAGTCAGTGATGTGAGCAGCTCTGAACACATGCAGCACATCTATTGCTCACTGGTAACTCTGGGAGCTGATGGTTCCTGATGTTGATGTGCAGGTGGGACTTTCTAGTAGCTGGTTTGGATTATTTGTAGTCAGATAGGCTGAGATTATACATGCTGGCAAAAGCCAAGTGTTATCCTGTCTTCCTAAGTCTTCAGACCCAAATCAGATGGCTTGCTGAGGGGTCTGCTCCATCCAACCCAAACTGTTATTCTGAGCACAGAAGCAACTAGGTGGGATCTGACAACTGGTGATGAGTAGAAGTCCAAGCCACGTTATTTGGATGTTCCTCTGAGAAAAATACCCTGAACCTTGGTTCAATATGCAATAGGGAAGCATGGATTCTTGATGCCAGTGTGCTGTGCAGATACAGCATGAGCTCTGCGAGTTGTAATTGGGGTAGGAGAGAAAGGATCCATAGTTCAGTGAGGCAGGGTATTTAAGCCTCAGGCTGAGGCTTAAAATGCTGCTTAGGCTGTGTGGGCAGGTTTGGAGTGGAAGCAAGAGTAGAAACAAAGCTGGTTATTTCCATGGTAAAAATATCTTAAGCAGACAGAACCTTTCTAGCATTCTTCATTGAAAATAAATAACTCCAGAGGGGTAAACAGTACTGCCTATATGCCCCCCAGATTTCTGTTTTCCTTAGGTGGTTATCCCAGTCTCCATCATATAGCCATCAGTTACACTGTTGCTCTCCCTGCCTAAAGCCTGTCCAAAAAGTGTCCCCCAAACATTCCTTTGCTTCTCTTCATTTCTTGTGAGCAACCTGTACCACCCTACTGCAGAAGCAATATTCTGCATTTCACTCCTCACCGTCGCATCCTCCTCTGTCTCTGCTGCAAGATGCTGGTGGCATTTTCAGCATTAGCAGCACACACACACTCTTGTAGCTCTGCCTGCTAACAGAAGCTCTTTCTCTGTCATGCCTTTTCTTGTAAAGGCAAAGGAAGCTGTCCCTTGCAGGTTAATTATACAGGCTATTGCAAAAAAAGTGCCCAGAATGGTAATGCTCTTAACAGTGGCTGTGAGTGATTTTGGTCTGCAGAAACCAGTAGGAGCTGGAGACACTGGCCAGTTCAGCAGTCACAGCCAAAGCTTAATTTTTTTATTTTTTTTTTTTTTTCTGAGGCAGAAGGAAATTAAAAAGGATGACAAGGCTGAGATGCTCCAACTTCTGTGTGGTTTAACACCTCTTTCACTGGCCAAGCCAGGAAGCATCACTGCAGATGCTGGACCCTCCTGCTGGAAGCCACGTGTCAAACCCAAGGGATTTCACGGTGTTCATGCAGGCAGGACGAGGGAGGACACCCTGCATCCCTCGGCCTGGCCACATGCAGCACTTAGAAGGGTCTGCTGTCACCGAGTGTCCGGCCCATGTGCAGGAAGATATTGCTGCCCGCCACTACAGCACTCTGCTGGCTGGGCTGACCGCCGGCTTCTGAGGATGTGTATGAAGCTGAGAGCAAGGAATGAGCTCCCAGGGAGCAGCCTTCAGCTGGCTAATTCGGCTGGGTGGTCTCTGGACAGGGTGATGCTGAGAGCTGCCCATGCCACCTGCATTCCAGCAGTGTCACAGACCGTCTTGCTGAGCCTGCTGGCTGCAGGGTGCTCTCATGTTGCCCTCTTGTGGTTCTAAAAAAATGTGGGACCGTTTCAACTCCACTTTCCAGAGCAGAGTCAGAGGAAGGAAATTCCTTCCTTAGAACAGGACAATCAGCCCAGGAGGCCACATCGTTCACCCTCACAGGCTGCTGTGGGGTTGGCAGTGCAGCAGAAAATTTAAGAGTCTCAGCCACAAGCGTCTTTCCCTACAAGAGGGTTCCTGCAAGACACAACCCTCTGGAGGTCTCTCTCTCTGGGCTGGGATTTGTCCAGCTCGTTCTCCTCCCAGCTCTGAATATTTTTTGTGTTGAACAATTTGGTAAAGCTCCACTTGGCTGTGGCTGAGCTCTCCACGTGAAAACATGGTTACAAAATGTTTCTGAGGCAGGATTTTAAGCACACCCCTCAAAGGCTTGCCATGAGCTTTGCCTGCAGTGTTGCAAGAAGCGTGGGCTAAAAAGGGCACAACCTTTGGATGTAATGTCTGCAAGACAGGGATTTCTTATGCTTTTGAGGCTTCAGTCAAGGCACAAACAGTTGACAGGTTTGTGTCAGAAGACAGCAAACAGTCCTTCCCATCTTCTCTGGGCCACTCATGATTTTGTAGACCTCTTCCCCACCGTATGTCCTTCTTCCAAACTGAAGAGTCCCAGCATACAGTTTTTCACTGTACAGTCTGGTCCCATGTGTCTGAGCATCCTTACTGCTTGCCTCCAAACTTTCTCCCATTCTCTATTACCCTTTCTGAGATGAAAGGACCAGAACTGTATGCAACACTTGAAAAACCTTTAAGCAAAGTGAAGCCAGGCCCAGGAAAATGAACCAGAATTCTTGTAAGCAAAACCGTGAGACTCTTGGGAGAACCAGGAAGGCAGATAGAACTCTGCATGCAATGCCTTCTCATTTCTGTATCTGGCATGGAGGAGGCAGAAAAGGGAAAATAGAAGTAAGTGAACTCAAAGAACAAAGCAGCTTGGATGGGGATGTCAACAGAGGAGAGTTGGACATGGCAGTGACCTGAAAGGCTGTGGGAGGGATTGGGATGATGAAAAACGCTCAAAACTTTCTTTGGCAGGCAAGAACAACAGAGATGTTGGGTCAGAGGATAGCTAGAGCCCTGTGGCAGGGGCTGGTGTCCATTCTTCAGCACCAGTAAACCATCTACAAGCACCCAGCCCTGCAGGGACTAGAGCACCCGTGCAACTTCAGGCCGCCTGCCCACGGCATCGTGCCATGGCAGCAGTGCGGGTCCCCACCTCAGGAGAACAGACGGGAATGAGCTCCCAGGCTGTGCACGTACTAACACGACTGAGAGCCAGCGTGCGACGCGTTCAGCACACCCGCTCCTGGCTGGTGGCGAGGCGAGCTGAGAGCTGTGTGGTTGCTATGGAGAAGTGTAGCTAAATGCACAAACAAGTGCCGAACGGGGGTAACTGCTCGGGGGGACTTAGAGACTCCGGGCTTTGCAACGTGTTGCTGAGGGATGGTATCCCTTGGGGCACGGAGGCTTTTTTTAGCCTGCCAGGAAATCTAGCGCGGGACCTACTATACTTGGTATGCCAGATCTTCTGTGATGCACAAATTGGCCCTCTCTGTCATGGATTTGTGCTGGGGAGCTATTGGTTTTTCTCCATCTCGATGCTTTGGCATGATATTACAACGTATCTAAGCAGCCAAGGAGACTGCTAGCGGCAAAAGCGAGACTGCACCAGATGGGCAGTGCAGACCTAACTCGTCAGCCGCTGCCAAAGCCAAAGCCGACGAGGCAGCGAGATTCCCACAAGGCAGCAGCGGGGAAGGGGAGCCCCGGCAGCGTGTGCGAGGCGGCGGCGCTCTGTGGGGAAATCGAAGAGGGTTTGCACAGGCAGCCGCCTGCCGTGCTCCGCGCCGGGCTCC
>VWZN01018305.1:154562-178525 GCA_013396955.1 Regulus satrapa
TGGCCCTCCAGCCCGGCGTGCCCAGCTGGGTGCTCGCTGCGCCCCGTCCCACAGCACTTGGGCAGCGTGGAGCCGCCCGTCTGCTGCCCGCATTGCACATGGGGATTGTAGTCTCTTAAGCCGGGTCTGTGGAGGCAGTGGTAACCCTGGTAGTCGCCACCGGGCAGGCAGCTGATGGTAGCTGGCGTTGCCTGGACAGCTTGCTGCAGGAGAGCACCTGGCCCTTTAGAAATGATGTGGCCGTCCCACAGTTTGGTTTGGCACCGGGAGTCTGGAGTTGTTGCAGCCGTGAGGGTGGCACAAGTGATTGTACACAGAGAGCGGAAGATCAAGGCTGCAGCAGTGTGCCTTTCCCAGGTGCTCCTCCGAGGGCATTCACTGAGTTCAAGGTAGCCTGAGAGGAGAAACTTTAAAGAATTCCCTGGGTTTTTTTTCACTCTTGCAAACACAAATTCCTCTTGCAACACTGGCAGCCTGGCCCCATTGCCTTGTACTTATCAGAGATGAACTGGAGGTGTCTCCTCCAGTGGCCCTGCCGGGGGATGTAGGCTTGGGTCACCCTCAGCATACTCGGAGAGGCAGCTGCTGTGCTGCTCCTCTGCTGTCCCTTTTGCTGACCCTAAGTGGCACCTCAGCTGATCCCGTCTTTGACACACTTTAGCTTTTGGGTTCAAAATCTCTGCTGCTGTTCCTGCTGTTTGAAACTCTCTCCCCACTCCTGGCCTTTCGTATCTCATTCTCCTTGCTGTAGTATCTAGGAAGCCTCTAGTTGCGTCATAAAAATTGTCTGCTTTGAAGTTTGTCATGATTCCATAACTTTCAGTTTCTTCTGAGAAGGCTTTCTTTCCCCTTGCCTCTGCCATCCTCTCCTTTGCTTCCACTGAGATTTTATCTCTTCATCTGAAAGAGTTCGTAGATACAGAATTTGCAGTTTTGCGGATGCTTTGCCAAATACAGCCTCTGTACCGTGCTACAAGACGTCACCATCATCCCCCTCATCTTGACTCACTCTGGCAGTGAGTCGTGCTGGGCAGTGTCTAAATGCGTCCTGCTTGTGTGTGAGGCCTCCACAGCGCCGAGAGTGCCCACGTCTCTGAGCTGGCCTCTGCTTTCTGTTCGTGAGATCCTCTGTTCTGTCAGGGCCAAAGGTTTCAGTTCTCTCTCCAGCTGCTCTGCTTAGAATTAGCAGTGACATTAAAAACTAGTATGAATGTGCAACAGTTTTAAAGCACTGTTGATAATGGGATGGAAGGAGCTGAGCAGTAGGAGCAGAGGAAAGGAGTGATTCTCAGAGCTTTACAGGGCACCACCTCTGCCAGCTGTCATCAGAACCATGGCTGTGTGACCTCTTGGAGTTCTAAGTGCAGTTGCGGTGTCCCTGCAGTGGGTGGCTTCAGATGGACTTTGTAACAGTGGTGATGTGAGCTTAGGTGGGACAGCCTGAGCTGTGCTTATCTTAGCACTTCACTGCCTTAACTGATTTCCCCTCAACCTCCAGCAATGTGATTTCTAATCACATTGCTCAGCCCCACTTTTAAGTGACACAGCTTTTACTTTGTCTTGTTTTTAGAACCTTTCTGTTGGGAGATAAAATTTATTGCTTCCTTCTGAGGAGCACCTAGGGACTCTGAAAGGAAGAGGTCCAGGTAGCAGCAGAGTCCCTGCTGGGAATTGAGGCTCTTTGCAGATAACAGTACAGAACAGGAATGGTGGTGAGCAAAGAACAGAGTTTCTTAGTCAAACTCAAGTAATTTCCAGATTTCTGGACCAGAAACCAAAGCATCCTAATGGGCTTCTGTCCAAAAGTTTATCGTGAAGAATATTGTTCAGGGTGCAGAATCAAGGGCTACAGTGTAAAGGAATGTCCTTGTAGCCCCAGTTCAACTTGTTTTGGATATGTACTCAAGGTGTAATGACTAATTTTGTAATTGTATGCTACTTACCACCTGTGGCCCAGCCACAGGTACTGCACAGCAATGGTGATTCTGCTCTTGGGGTTTTTTCTGTTCCTTATTCTAAGTTGAATCATTTTAGCCTGTCTGCAAATCTGGGAAGAGACACAACCATGTACCTTGGGGCGGGAGAAGACAGGACTTTGTAACACAGTCTGCAAGGTGTGTGCTGTCACAGCATACAGAATTTGGGAAACTTGTCTCCCAAGCTGATGTTCTGGTCTTTGCATGCTTGGGACCCCACTGCCAGAGATTAAATATCCATCACAATCATCTTGCTGCCTTGTTGTGGCAAGGTGTTCTGCTTTGCATTAAAAATTGATGCTGTGCTCTGGTTTCCAGATGACTTTCATTTGCTTGCTGTCTGGCTCAGCATGAGCTCCTCTTGCTTCCTTGCCACGCCACCCTTAACTCACACAAACACCACCAAGCTGCCCTCGGCCACGTCCTGCAGCAGAGCAGGTGAGAACACTGATAGCCAAAGCCCAGCTGGAGAGAAGCAGTGGTCTGAAGGACTTGTTTGGTACACGGCAGAGCTCCTGTGCTCCCAGGTGTGGTGGGAGGCCAGAGCTGTCTTAAGCAACCCTTTACTTGATAGTCCTGGTTCTTTAGGGGTCAGTGATCCAACCAAAAATATATTTGTATCAATGATTTTTGATATGTCAGGACACAGACTAAGCAAAAGAAGCAATTTCTTTTTAAAGTGGGAAGATTAATCTTTCTCCTGGGGGCCATGTTGGCGTTAGGAGGTGGAGTGCAGAAGAGCTCTCACGTTTCGCACTGTGTGAAGCTCAGCTGGGGGACTCTTTGGGATCTGCTGAGACAAGCAGCATGCCCTAACAAGAAGCTGCAGTGATCAGCATTTCCCTGGTGGGAGAAGGCTCCTCTCCTCAGCGCCATTAGTTGGGGGTTTGCCCTGCTTGCTGCATTGTCCATTCTGTTGGGATTCATAGGCTCAGCTCTGCATTTGCTGGAGCCACAGTCCCTGCATTGGCACCATCTCCAACTGGGGCCCAGGCAGCCTGGCTCAACAGGGTATTGTTCATTCCACCCGGGAATGTGCAGGCGAGCAGGGACCTCGGGAAGCTTTGCAGAGCAACGCGTTCTGCTCTGAGCAGGGAGAGGGAGTGTGGGTGGCCACAGCTCTGAAGGCTGGTGGGAGCAGTCAGGGCATGCTGGTGTGCAGGTAATGTCCTGTCCTAGAAGTGTGAACGAGCACTGTGCAGGCTGTGCAGATGTGTTGAGGTATGGAGGAGGGAAGGAGAGCTCTCCAGATTTGGAGAACATAGGGAGGAACAGAGGAAAAAGGTAGAAATGTCTTAGTGTGTAGTTAGTAAGCTGCTGTTCTTGACACAATGGTGTGAGAAGCCAAGCATAACTGCTGGTTCCTCCTACTGTGAGCTGGGTGCCTGATCCTGCAGCCTAGAGCACAGCAAGAGCTGCAGCAGAGGTCTTGTCAAAGCCAGTCCCAGCAGCTGTAGGGTGCACTGAACTGAAGGGTATCTCCATCAGTGGGGGTGGATTCTGTTTTCAGGGAACAGACATTGAGCTACAATGAGTGGAAGGAGTATGAAAAGACCTAGGTGAAATGCAAGGTGTTTTTCAGTTTTTAAAAAGATCACTGACAGCATTTGTTTAATATTTTTAATATTAATTTCTCTAATCATTTTGTGACAAGCTTGTCTTTTGTACATTTCTGGGAGTATGACCATTCCTGGTCTACTCTTCATGCAGGTTCTAAGGTTTTTATAGAGATTGAGACATCCACTGGCCAAGAATCCACTTGTCCCTCTTCTGCAAATCCTGTGTGCCTGTGGAAGCCCACACGGCATATTTTGGTCTGTTTGGTGAAATGTTAGCTTTTTCAGTTACAGTGCAGTCATACCATCCACAGTCAGTTCTAACAGTGCTGCTTCTTGAGTGAGAAGCTGGAATGTATTATTTAGTGGAGAAACAAGTGGCAGTAGCACCTGTTATGTTTGGTTTCCTTACCGCTTAATTCGCTACATCTATCCGTTACTGTTTTTTATCTCATGGTCTGAGCAGTGTTTTGGGATAGGAGTGGATTAGCTGCCTTCAAATCCTTTGGGTCCCCCTTTTTACTGGGGCTGTTAATACTTCTAGTAATCAGCCTAAATGGCCTCTTCACATTGCTGCCTTATCTCTTAAGTGCTTAAAATCCTTGCTTCAGCATCTTTAGTAGTCCTGCCTCCAAGCTAAGTGATGGTACTTCTAGCAAGTGCCTGACAGCTGCATTTGATGCTGGTGAGTCCGTTGTTTGGGATTTCTCACCCTCCACAATTTCAGCTGCATAAAGAGGAGGGATAGATGAAGTTGCCAGAGTCTATGTGTAAATGCCTTTCCTTGGCTGCTGTGACTTGACCCAGTCTGTGCTGAAGATCTCAAAACAATAACAGAGTTGTGACAGTTAATAGCTATCATTTCATTCTCTTCCCTCCTTCCATCAGCCCACGCTGGACCAGACACGCTCCAGAGCTAACAGCAAAATGGGATAAGCGGTCTTGCATGAAGGTAGTGTTGGTGTGTGCTGAGCACGCACGCAAGCAGACCGGGGGGAGTGAGTAATGCCCTGGGAACCCACTCTCTGCCTCGCTGCACAATGCTGTTGTGTCAGGCGCCGAGCTTGGCAGCAGGCAGGCTGTGGTCGGGCGCCAGGAACACGTTACCTGGTTTGTGCAGGATCAGGCAGTGAGACAGAGCCTGCGTGTTCTGAGCAGGGCGAGTTCCTGCTGCGCCACAGCTTCATACTTGCACAGTGAGGCTCTCTTTGGATGCAGGTCTGCTGCTGGGCGGGGGCAGGAGTCCTGCGATCTGCAGGCCTGACCTCCGCCAGCCTCAAATCCCAGAGTTTGCTCAGTTGTGGCAGAGCTCTCCCTCCTTCTCTCTGGCAGGCAAGGATCATCCATCCTTGAGGTGAGAGGTGCTTGGCCAGCTGTCAGGAGCCGTGACTCACAGGGGATCACAGGCAGAGCCCTGGTCTCCCTGCAATCTGCTTTTCCTTCTGGAGCCTCTGCGTGAGCTGTTGCTGAATGTTTGTTTTCACCAGATCTAAGGTGGATCTGGGAGAAGCTCAGGTCCACTATTAAGCCTGAAGAGTTGGATTCAGTAAGTTTCCAGTCTGTATTATGCTGGGAGGCTTCCTTCTCTTAGGTGGGGGTTTGTCGAAAATGCTGGCAGGCAGCACTGCAGGGAGTCAGACAAGGCCAAGGTCCTGGAAAACATAATATTTTATGTTCGACTCATGTCATGGAGAAAGCAAACTCCACAAGACTGATTCCATACTTGCAAATACATGCTGTCTTTACTCCAGTGGAGTCAGGGAGTGATCTTGCTCTTCTTGGTACTGCTGAGGGAACATGAGCCTGTTGGGATTCTTTTTTTGGCAGTTTCAGAAGTTGCTTCACGCTTTCTTATGAGCTGCAGCTCAGGAATGCTTTGGACATGAAGAGGATAGTGGTTTATTATAACTGTAATTAATGTATACATGCTGGAACTATTGCAGTCCTGCCTGTCCCTCTCTATCTTCATCTCATTGGAAAATCTTCCACATTTTAATGATGAGTCCCCAGAGCTGCTGGTGCGTTAAAGCAACACTCCCGTTCTCATGGGCAGGATCAGTGGCAAGGCTGTATTTTCAGCCCCTGTGACTGTAGCAGAGCCAGGGTTTGGATCTGCAGCACGTATACTGTAATCCTTGCAAACCTCTGCCCATTCTTACATTACACCTTTGACAGAAAACATACAAGGACTCTCACTGTACCATCATGTGCTCCTGGAGAAACTACCTCAAGGCAGCAATTATGCCTACAATATGTTTTTATTTCTTTGACGGGTGGTGCTGTGAAATTTGAACATTCAGAGTATGGCAAGGATTCCTAGGAGCCTGAGCTCAGCTGGCGGCCTATCTGGGGCATGGAGGGCAGCCTGGGTTCCTGCAAGGCACTTCTGCTGCTGCTCCTGTTCCCATGAGAACATGCAGCAGCATGCCCCAGCCGCCCCACCTCCAACGGCACAAGGATCTTTACTTGTCTTTAGTATTTTCAAGCTAATTGATGGCTTTTCCGTCTTTTTCCCTGCTCCACATGGTCATGTTTTTAATACTGTTACTCCTTCTGCCTCAGTAGGTTTCTGCTATCCCGAACTGCAGCTCTTTGTGCTCCTGATTCACTCCAGTCCATTCATCTCTTTTTGGTGGCAGAGTGCTGTCTGCTGCTGGATATTGGGCTCTTTGTTTGTACAGCCAGCACAAAGCTGGTGACAAAGGGACAGCCTGTGTCCCAAGGAGCCCACGTGCTATGGGGAAGGCAGTGGAGAGCAATAGGAGTGACAGACAGACGGGATGGCAGAGGTGAGGGTGGCCAGGGGCTCAGCGTGCTGGCTGCAGCAGAGGAATGGCTGGGGGCGGGGAGAGACGTGATGAGGAAGCTGTTCCTGCTGAGCACAAGCCCGCTTTGTTCCCAGGAGGTGAGTCGGACTGGATAAACAGAATGGTCCCGTCAGCAGAAAGCCTTTCCCTGCCTGGCTCTCCCCCCACTGGCACTCTCACTGGAAGCTGGCTGCACCTCGTTCGCAGGGACATATTTCTCCTCCCTCTGTTAGTTTCTCCTCTTGCTGCCTCTCGGGGGCTCAGGTGGGCTGTGTGTGGCCGTACGGAGAAGGGTGCCCTCGGGGGGCCGTGTGTTTGCGTTGGGCTGTGTTGTCCCTGCGCTCTCCGTGCCCTTGGCCGGGCAGGGGTTTGGGAGGCCGTGCTGAGATGGGACGGGTGGCACCGGCTGGGCGGCGCTGGGAGCGGGGCCGCTCCGGGAAGGGAGCGGAGAGCGGCTCCCCGGGCAGGGAGGATGCGGCCAGAGGGACAGAGCAGGGGCTGCTAGTGATGTGGGAGGAAAGCAGCCTTGCCGAGGGGCTGGCGGGGAGGACGCCGATGTCCCAGCGTGGCAGAGGGCAGGGCTCTGAGAGCACCGCGGAGAGGTGTTGGCAGTGCTGTGCTGTGCCTGTAATTGCAGTGGGACTGGAAGTGAAAGCAAACTCACTGCTCTGAGGTGGAGAATTATCGTCATGTTTCTGGTTGCTTTGGATGGATGAACCTTTCCCATCCTGAGGAATTTGGGAGGAGGCAAAGGAGCAGCTTAAGCTGCAGGACTGCTGCTGCCTTGGTGCACTGTATTTCCTTGACAGTGAGGCTGAAAAGCAAAAATTATACAGAAGAGTGTCTTCAACAGTCACTTGCAGAGGAAGGGGAAATCCAGGACATAGTCCTTGATGAGGAGGTCTTTGCCTGCTTTCAAGTCTCCTGCCAGGAGAAATTTCAGCCTTGGCTCTCAGAGCCTTGGACAGGGTCTGCATCCTCATCTCAGTCTGACTTCTGCCAAGAACCATGGTGAAGCCACCCAGGGGATGTCTGAGCCAGGTACCTAGAAGGCAGAAAGGATATTTCCATTCAGGGCTGAGAATGAGGATGGTGGCATGAGCTTGCCTGAGTGGACTTTGTGCCTTTTCTCTTGCTGGGCCAGAATTGTGGTGCTGGTTCAGTATGTAGTTCCTGTGGTCCTGAGTAGTGGTATGGGGAGGGGGATTCCTGTGCCCATCCTGCCAGAGGATATGTGGTGGGACGTGCAAGTGGGTGGTGCTGGCTGCCCACCAGGCCCTGTCAGGCTGAGCCCTGCCCCACATGTCAGGAAAATGCCGAGCTTCCTCCCCTCCTCTTGCTTCCTTCCTGACAGGAATTCACTTCCAAATTTCTTACTGCTTGTCCCCCCTCTTGCAACGCAAACACATGATCCTACAGAGATAGCCACAGGGGAGGAACAGGGCAGGTTGGACCATGGGGGCTGCATTGCTGCAGCCCCTTTGCTCCTGGCAGCACATAGCGAGGGGTTGCGGGGAGCTCAGGATAGGATCTCCCCACATCTGTCTCAAGCTCAGGAAGTAAAACCCTTCCTGAGCACAGTGTGATAATTTCAGGTGTTTCTGTGTGCTGAAAAACTTCTTGCTGTCTCAGCCTTAGGCACTGACCTGCCTTCAGACCCTGCACAATGGAGGCTGGCTCCGTGGTGCGGGCAGTCTTTGATTTCTGTCCCAGCGTCTCTGAAGAGCTGCCCCTCTTCGTGGGAGATGTCATCGAGGTGTTGGCAGTGGTGGACGAGTTCTGGCTCTTCGGCAAGAAGGAAGGTGTCACAGGTAAGAGCTGGAAAAGCCTGCACCTGGGTCCACAGAGGTGCCAGCCAAATGTCTGCTCCATGAGCACATCTTCCCTTGGTGGGGAAGGACCTAATTTGATTTACTAAATCTTTCATGGGACTTTGATTGCGACTGAGAGTGCAAGTTGCCACTGATCTCCTGCCAGCTTTGTGTCAGCTACTCAGACAGCTTGTGTGTTGTTTTTTGAGAGACATTAGTGAAGAGTCAGTTCTCGAGGAGATAGGAGCCTCACAATACTGGTGGTTCCAGTCTCTGTGGAGAGACTGCCCATTTCCTGGCTAGTTTATGTGGTGACCTGCTGTGGCAGTGGAAAGGGAGAAAGGAAACAGATGCACTGAGAGTGGAAATGCATCCACTCTGGAAACCAGTCCAAGTGACTTTGTCAGTGGAGATAGAACAACAGTGACCATGTGGAGCCCCCCCAAGCCCTCTGACTCAGCCCCACTTCCTCCTTTCTGCTTCAAAGCATCTTCCTG
Organism: Regulus satrapa; assembly: GCA_013396955.1. Taxonomy (NCBI): domain Eukaryota; kingdom Metazoa; phylum Chordata; class Aves; order Passeriformes; family Regulidae; genus Regulus; species Regulus satrapa. The sequence continues at coordinate 163,210 of VWZN01018305.1, forward strand.
CACAAATTGCCGTCAATATCTAGGTGCCTGAAGTGGTGTGCAAGTCTCTTAAACTTTTAGGGGGGTGTGAGACACCTCTGAAGCAGCAGAATGCTCTTAGTGAAACGCTAAGAGTCTTACAGTCTCTGTTTGGGCAGCTCTTTCTCATCTTAATCCTGATGTTAAGAAGATGTGTGAGCTCTTGAGGAGATGAAAGCCAGGCCACTTCAAAGCATAAGCCTGCCTCTGTCTTCAGCATGAGGGTGGGACTGATTTCATCCCTGGCTGTAGAGATGGGGCTGCTATTGTAGCAGCAGTCTGGTCTCTCCTCACAGCCACAAGCTGTCTACTGTCTGAAATAAAGGTGGACATGAGAACTTCCCTCCTGTGCTCCGTGTGACTGATAAGTGGCATTGAATGAACATGTGCCTGATCCTGGACAAGGATTATGTGTGCAATTTTCAAGAGAGTTTTGTCTCCTAGCATAACCAACGAGGTTGTTCTATAGACGATGGAGCTGTTAAGGAATAATAAACAGATGTGTGTCATAGCTCAAAGATAAACATGCTGAAGTCAAACTGAATGTTTTTAATGACCTTTAACTCAAAACCCAGTTGAATTCCTCCTTTTCCTTGGAACAGCTGTTGTAGTTTGTCTGCCCAGTTTTCTAAGTTAAAGTTATAGGGAATTGGAAAAGTACTTTAGAATAGAAGTTGTGGAGGTGTTGCAGCCTAGTATTCATTACTCTCTGGAATAATTACTGTAACTCCATGTACAGTAATTACTTTTTTACAGCGTTATGTTGTTTCCGTGTACAGAGCAGGAAACTAAGATAAGGAAAAAGAGAGTTGATTAAAACTGTGAAGGAAGCAGCAGAGTATAGGAAAGGCCAAATTGCCTAAACAGTGCAAAGCTCTGAGTGTCTAGGATATGGTGTTTCCTGGTTTTAATAGAAAATATTTGGTCACCCAGAGGCAACAATGGATGTTGTAGTAGCCCAATACTTCATCATATCCCCTTGCCTCAAATTATCTAAGAAAGATGTTTTTAGTGGCCTTTGCAGTGGGCTGTGCCATGTCATGTACTCTCAGGACTGCAATTAGTATCTGGGGGGTATCATGTGGTGGCCAACAAATGCGCCATGGTGAAACAAGTTCACAGAATGCCAAACCTGGGAAGGTCCCTGGAGTCCCAGCAGTGCTGAAGCTGTGACAGAGCTGTGACTCACAGGTGTGGCCATCCTGAGTGTGGCAGCCTGCATTCTGTGCTGAGACTGCACAGGGGCCAGGCCCTATGGAGGAAGGAGCACCAGGTGCATATGCCCAGTCAGAAGACACTGGTCTCACGATCCAGCACTAGTGGATCTCTTAGTCCTCACCATGGGTCTGAGTTGGGAAGGAAGCAGTAAGGGCAGAGAAAACGCAGTATGCCTGTTCCTGGAAGCTCCATGCTGATGGCACAGTCCCAGTAATGTGTGCAGTCTGTGGTTGCCTGGAGTGAGCCAAGGGCTCAAAGCTTTTTGTTCTCTGTTAGTTCTTAAGTACCTAAAACCCCAAGAATTCCTGACTTCCAAACTTGTTCTTCTTCCACCAGGCTATTGAAGCACCCAGGGTAACTGAGTATTTTCCTTTAGCAAGAGATTAAATAGATGCCAAAATCTAGAGGGAGGGTGGAGATGGTGGTGGGTCACAGGAAAGACTCATTGCTGACAACTCATTCTCCTTTTAGGGCAGTTTCCTAGCAGCTTTGTTGAACCTGTGGATATTCCCCCTTTGAAGCAGGGGGAAAAACTGCTTGTTTGTACCAATGACTTCACATCTCAAGAGCCAGGGAGCTTGTCATTGCAGAGAGGTAATCTCCATTCCCTTCCTTTGCTTTGCACCTCAAAAGCCTCACCTGTCCTTCCAGATGGATGAACCTAGTCACAGCATCCTGCCTAGAGAGACAGAAGAAAGAGGTGAATCTCCTAATTCCTCGTGACATGGGTCATGTCAAATCCACCATGGTCCTCTAGGCTTCTGCCACTTCAATACCAGTTTCTCATGATCTGTCATTACTCATGAAACTCCAAAAATTGGCATCACCTGATCATAGTAAATTTACAACTGCCTTTTAACTGACCTCTAATCTAAGTCTTAGACTTGCATTTGGGGGAGGATGAAAGCTTTGATACACCTGCCTGGCTTTTTAGCCAAACTGTGTATCTTAGATGTCCAGGATACTTCATACCTTAATCCCATCCTGTGCTTGTGTGCATCCCCAGCATGCACTGTGCTCTCACAGCGTGCCAGTCCTCACCCACAGCCAGGAGGGAACACAGGGAGGCAGGAATAAGAGGTGGGAAACAGTTTTGTTTTAGTTAGAGCAGTTTTGAACTGGTGTGTCTCATTCTCTGCAGGAGACTTGGTGATCCTGGGGGGGTCCCTGGCCTCCAGCTGGCTCCAGGGCCGAAGCAGCTGGGGTTCCAAGGGCTTTTTCCCCTCATCATGTGTGAGGGAGCTGTGCCTTTCAGTTCGGAGACGTCAGCTGTCCCAGAGCACTCTCCTGGAGGTGCCTGACTACTCATGGGGCCAGGCCCGGGCCCTGATGGACCTGTCTGCTCAGCTGGAGGAGGAACTGGACTTCAGGGAAGGGGATGTGATCAACATTGTTGGTGTCCCAGAGCCTGGCTGGTTTGAGGGTGAGCTCAGAGGCTGCAGGGGCATCTTCCCAGAGGGTTTTGTGGAACTGCTTACTCCTCTGCGAGCACCAGGAACCTCAGTGGATCCAGAGCCCACAGAGACTTGTGACACCAATGGGACAGTAGAGATGACCCCTAAAGATGACAAGGAGCCAGGGAGTACTTATGGTGTTGCCCTCTACCAGTTCCAAGCCCTGGAGTCCAAGGAACTGGATTTTGATGTTGGTGACAGGATTCAGATTGTAGGCATTCTGGAGGATGGCTGGCTGGAGGGGGAGCTGAGAGGAAAACGTGGCATCTTTCCACACAGATTTGTGAGGCTGGAAGCCTCTGAGGCTTGTGTGGAAAAGGTGAGTGCTGGGGATCTGCAAGGTGGAGGCAGTTGTGGATTGAACATCCATCAAGATCCAGAAAGCACTCGCTCTGAAACTCCTCCCTTGCCAAGGAAAGATAGCAGGGATAAGGAGGATGGCTTGGCTGCGTACCCTGAGCCTGCCACCATTTTGTCTCACGAGGCAGGGAGGTCAGAGGGTCCTCTTGGCACTGACTTGAGACAGCACCAGGCCTTTTCCAGCACAGGACACGGAGAGCCGCAGCCCAAAGGCGCCGTGGTCCCCTCTAACCACATGAAGACAGTCAATGGCCTTCTCCCCTCTGCTCAGCTGCCTCCCCCACAGGGCAACAGGCCTGGCCAAGCAGGTGAGCTGGAGCCTGGGGGGACCATTTCAGCCACCCCAGGAAACTCAGAAACTCACCCCCTCCCTAAGCATGATGGAGACAGCCCCATTGTGCCCTTGCAGGGTCCCCACTTCCCTCAAAATCCTTGCAGGAGCCAAGTGATCTCATCTCCTAATAGCTGGGCAGCATCCCAGCCCCAGGAGAGCCAGAGCAGCACCCGGGACCTAGACAATTGGATGGACAGTAAGCTGGGGAAGTCCAAGCCCTGTTCCAGCCTAGGGACTGCCCAGGTGAGCCTGGACACACGGGCTGGCAGCTGGGGGGAGTGCTGCCCTCTTGCAGTGCAGGGGGACAGCTGCACGGACCTGGACTCCAAACTGACGGAGCAGCTGGCCCAGTTTGAGAGGAGTCTGTCAAGCACTGGTGTGGAGCAGGACAAGGTCTCCCGTCACTTCTCTATCTTGGACTACAGCTCTGAGAAGGACATTGTCCGTGGGTCTCCTGAATCTGTGTCCCACTCCAGGCAGGCAGAGAGGAGAAGGGCCCTGAGGCCACCCCCTCCTCGGCCCAGCAGCCTCGCGACACCCGCTGTGCACGTGCAGGGTGGCCAAGTGGCCAAGGGCAGGTCTCTGTCCTTCTCAGTCAAACCCTCCCGGCCTGCGCCCCGGCCTCCGTCCAGCAGCCAGCGCAGAAATGTGGCCCCTGCACAGCTTCAGCCCAGCACCCCAGAGCAGCGGGTGGAGGAGGGACATGAGGACTTGACACAGGCAGGATCAGCCTCCTCCAGCTCCATCCTGCTGACTAGAATTGGAGAGGTGGAGCGAGATCTGGAGGCGTACAGCAAGACCCGTGCCGAGCTAAGCCTGATGCTGGAGGAGCAGCAGGATGAGCTGGTGAGAGCAGAGACTATGGAAAACCTTGATTTCTGTGACTCCAACATTGAGAGCCTCAGCATGGAGCTGCAGGAGTTGAGAGGTGAGTCTACAACAACCCGCGATGGGGAGTACAGGTGCCTCTGCTATTTTACAGACACTGTTGAAGGGAGTCTTTTATACCCTTTAATTCTTTATTTTGATCATTTTGTAAGCACTGTTGCAGTACAAATCATGATTTTTCCTTGGAGAGTGTGTCTTTCTCTGGATATCCGTTTGCCCTGGTCTTCCTCGTGCCCTTTTCCTTTGAATTCTCCTATCTTCTTTTCTAGCCCTACCCTACATCCAGAGCCTTCATCTCATCCACTCCCAGTTTGTGCATGTTGGAAAGCAAAACCATTGCTGCTGTAGTTCCAACCTCCCTGCCTCATCCCCTCTTATTTGTAGGGGATTGAGCAGCAACTTCAGGGTGGCTTTGCTGGTGGTCCTGCAGTTGAGATTTGAGTTGACGTCTGTGCTGTGACTGCCCTCAGCCTGTCAGGGCATTGGGTTTCCTGTGGTTTCTGGTGCTGATGCAGACCTGTGGTGACTTGTTCCTCATAGGAGAAGGGGTGCACAGAAAGGGACTGAACCTGACCTGGGAGTGGGATGGATTAGTGGGCAAATAGTAAAGCCTGCCCCTGTGCTCCTGCCACCCATGGAGCCCGGGACAAGAAAGCAGCACTGTTCTGTCGGTAGTAGCAGGAAAGAGCTTACAATTGTGGCATATCTGTAGCTGAAAATGTGACTTTTGTTCTTGCACCCCATAAAAAAATTACTCAGGAAAGAGGAATTTCCCATGATTATATCAGCACATTTGGTCTCTGAAACCTGAAGATGCCATGTAAAGATCAGTGCTGGTAATTATGTTACACTTGATATTACCATAGACAAATGGAAAGATGGCATCACATATATTTTCTCCCACAGTCCCTTCCCAGGTTTCTCCCAGGAACTCTGACACTGCACTTCTGTTACTGAAACCCACAACGTGCAGGAAATGTGGGCACTGCATGCGGGAGATGGTGTGAAATGCCAGCTCCTGCCTGGGAGTTACTCACTCTGACTTCATTGCCTCCATCCTCCCACTGCTTAATCAGTGCTGGGGAGCCCAGGCACTTGGCTGCACGATCACTCTGAGGCAGAGCACATGGGAACGAAGGCTGATAGGGACACACAGGAAAATAGGGTGCCAAACAGCCTCCACCTCAGAGGTGTGCGAAAGGCATGCTTGGAAGGAGGCCTAGAGGATTTGAAGCTAGATGAAATAACTTGAAGGTAGGAAGAGGAAAATCTAGGGTGAATCTCAAGGGAAATTTTCTGATGGGATGGATCTTGTTGGGAAATTTTTCCTACTGTTCCAGTGCTTCCTGGCAGAGGACTGATCCTGGGGAACCTGTTGGTTCCTGGAACTGGAAGTTTTAGGCAAGAACTCATACCTTGTCCTGAAGCATTCTCAAGCTAGTATCCTTTCAGTAGTCCTAGGGGATTTTTTTCTCCAGTTCAAGAGACGTCTCTAGCCCTGTGATAAAGATGTGTCCTACCCAAGCTCTGTCACGTCCCTTCTGACACATCTGAGTGTGGCCAGAGAGCATGTCTTGCTAGCCCAGCTCTAGTGCAGCAGCCAGAACAGTAACTTGGTGTTGCATCAGCTCAGCAAAGCGTGTTTGTGCCATGCCTGAAGCATGACCTCTGCCTTACCACTGTTAGGGGAATGTGGAGACACTGGAGGCAGAAAAGCTCTCACTAAGCTTTGACCAGCAAGTAGGGCAGGCATAGTCTTACAGGGGGAATAGTTCATGGTGTATTATTTGGGAAGCCAAAGAAAGAGTAGAAAATACCTGGTTTTCTACAGTAAATGTTTAAAATCATCAGGTTGCTTTTTTGGTGTGCCTTGTGAGCGCACTGGGGTTTCACTGATCACCAGGCTGGGGCAGGATTAGCTCTTGCCCTCCTGCAGTTGGAGTAGGAGGGTCCATTGGTATTATTTTTGTCTTCCACCAGCTGACAGTATGGGCTCTGCGTTCCTAACAAGTGTTGCAAGGACCTGAGACATGGATGACATCCATAGACTCTCACGCTATGGATGTCATCTTCTCACGTCAAGAGCATGTTGTGGTTGTCTCTTGTTTCTTACAGGAGCTCTGTGTTTGGCACAGAAAATTGGGAGTATGTTGTGCCCTGCAGTGAGAGGCATTACTGGAGTATGTATTTCTATAGCCTTCTGGAAAATTATTTTGTGTGTTGGCACCAGACTCCATAACCCAAGTAATCCCTTCAAGTCTGTTCCTGTCAGCAGGTGGACCAGCTGAGCTGTTCCCCCTGGAGCAGGGAACCTTGCAGGTCTGACTGCTGCCATGTGTAGGCACTGGTCTGTCTTGTAGGGAGCAGCTCCTCTCCTGATCTTGTGTGACTGTGGCTGAGGGCTGGGAAGAGAATGGGGCTCAGTATCAGCGTTGAGCCAGGAGCAGCCTGAAGGCCCCAGTCTGCCCCAGTGAGGTGTGGAGCAGAGCCCAGCCTCTCCTAGACCACGTTGTTTCCTCCATGCCATCAGGGCTGGGAAGAAGATCTGGTAGAAGATCTGGTATCCCACCTCGGCTTTGTGGCTTCCTGCGGTCTCACACGTGCTCTGTTTCCCTTCCCTGAGGACATTGGTCTTGGGGCAGGGCCTCTGCACACTCCAGCGCCCTCCTCTTCCCTGCCTCAGAGCTGCCTTCGGAGAGGTTTGGCAAAGCTGCGGAGCCGGTTTGGGCGGTGAAAGCCTGCCCAGCCTGGCTCCCCTCCTCGCTCGGGGCTGGTTACTGATTACTTTGGGCAGCAGGTGGAGGAGGCCAGGGCTGCCAGCGATTGGGCCCGTGCCTTTACTGGCTGGTTTCAGGAAGCAGCACCTGCGTTTCACTTGGGACGGCAGTGCTGCAGCAGAGTGGAGAAGTGGCGTCAGCCTGGGGTTGGGCTCGAGGAGCAGAGAGTGAGGGAAGTCGGCCCCTGCGCCACACCCCACAGGACTATATGCACCTGTCCTTAGAGGAAACACTGCATGGAGGATCCGAGACGGGAACCGCGGCTGCTCAGCTGGGAATGTGAGGACTGTTGTGCTGCACGGAAGGAGGACGTGGTTGGCTGCAGCGACAGACCCAGGGCGACAAGGAGGCAGTACCCGGGCGGCCGAGGAGCAGACAGTGGCTGGGACAGTTCCAGGGAACAGGAGGACATCTCTGTGGACCAACAGAACGGGAATGGAGACTGCGGAGGTTTTTGGAAGGGAGAGATGCAGTACATGGACTGCAGGAGAGCAGACAATATTTGGGAAGGCAAAAGACAGGATACAGAGAACAGAAACTACTGTGTGTATGAGAGGGAGGATTTTCAATACAGAAACTGCAGTTCTGGGATAAGAGAAGGGCAGAACAGAGAGGACAGAGTACCTGGACAGTATAGGGAGAGAAGAAGGCAGTATGGAGAGGATAGAGGCCTTGGAGACTATAGGGAAGGGGGAAGGTGGTATCAGGACTACAGAGATCCTAGGGACTACAGTGAGGATGGAAGACATTACAGGAAAAAGGAACTGTGGCACAGGCAAGAGAGGGACTCTGGGGAGTATAGGGAGAAGAGAAGGCATTATAGAGAGGATGGAGGCAATCAAGTATATAGGGAAGGGGAAAAGTGGTATAGAGATGATGGAGGCCCTAGGACATACAGAGAGCAGGGAAGGCCACATGAAGGTATCAGGGACCAAGTAGACATCAAACGGCACAGGAGGCCCAAAGGCCATGTCTTAGACCATAGCAGTCCAGACAGGGGTTGTGAAGTTCCTGCATTTGCAGTCAGATCCTCCGCAGATGGTAGCTTGAACCTGGAGTCAGGTAGCTGCTACACGCAGTTGGAGACATGCGTCGTTGATTCCGATGGCTGTGGGGAGCTGCAAGGAGAAGCCCCAGGGCCTGGGATGCCAGCCAAGAGCAGCAGTGGAGCAGAGCACTCGAGGGTACGCACGGGCCGGCCGGACTGGAGCCAGGTCTGGGAGCAGGAGGCCAAGGAAGCAAACAGGGTGGGCTCTGTGCTGCAGCGGAACAGCTTCTACAGACGGACGGCTCCCAGTGCCCTGCGGCACTCCGAGTTTGTGCAGACCAGGAAGAAAAAGCAAGGTACACAGGGAAATAGTGGGCAATTCCCTTGCATGTGCCTTCACCCTGCCCTGGCATCAGGGCAGCACTGGGAGTCTGATACACGTGGGTGGCCGGCACAGACAGGCTCTCCCAGCAAGGCTCCTCCCTGGCACTTACTGAGATGAGCACCATGGTTGTCACCCCTCCGTGCAGCCTCTGCAGGAGGATTTTGCAGAGGCCCAGGTGGGAGGGAAGCACAGGTGGCACAGACTCAAGGCTGTCCTTTCTGTAGCTCCTGCATGTTTTAGGTACACCCTAAAACTCGTGGCCCTGGTTTGTCTGCTCTCTTAGGGCCCTGAGGAAGTTCCCCATGAGGGAAAGGGTGAGATGCTGGTGTTATTCCCACTGCCTGTTTATAACCCATCATGAATAGATTCTGTGTGTTGGAACCAATTCCTGACCCTGAGCAGCTGTTCACAAGCAGCACAAAGCAGGAAATAGAGGAAGCTGTTGTAGCACTCAGACATATGCAGAGAGCAAGTCCTCAGAGCTGTGTAATTCACCTGGGCAGGGTACTCAGGCACCTGCGTGTTGGGGTCTGTCACCAATGGGAATCTCTTGCATCATCACCCCTCAGAACTGCAGTGGTCCCTTGCCTGTGCTACAACAGTTGCATGCTCTGTGTCCTGGGTCCTCAAGCCATCCCTGGGTCTCCAGTCCCATCAAACAGCACCCTGGGGTTGGAGAATTACCAAAGTGGAAAGCTTAGGCTGTCTTGGCATGGGTGAAATCATTCTGTTGACACAGTGGCTGTGTCAGAGTCGGCTGCAGACAGATTTGTGCAGCTTGGCTTGTTGCAAGACTACTGTGGGGGAGGAAGGAAGTGCCAGCAAGGTGCTGGGGTCTGGGCAGAGGGACAGAAGGAGCCCTTCTTGATGGACAGGCCTCCATGTGTCTGGAAGCCTGTTCGTTCCTGTGCCCTTTCTGCCAGCATCTGTCTCACTTAGCTGTGTGTGTGAACTCGCCATGAAGTGGGACTGAAATAGAGGAAAACTGTGCAACAGCCAAAGTGATGGCAGAGCTGGAGGCTGTGACTACCTTTGCCTTAGCATGAAAACTGTCCTCTGGAGATACTTGATTAGCAGACTCCATTGGCTGCATTTCTGCACTCTCAGGCCACCCTGTAAGGGTGAGACTTTGCTCTGCTCTGTCCCCAGGGTGAGGAAAGGGAGAGGTTTTACAGTGCCAACACGTCCAAAGGGCAGCAGAGGAACTAGGAGGAGGCCAGGAACAGAGTGGGATGAGAAAGTCTTAGGAGGCTGGAGCAGTGCTGGCTTCTCCAGCTTTTGCAAGAGTTGAAGGAACAGACTGTGATGCCAAGTGAAAGCCTGTGCTCTTCAGGGTTGTAGCATTCTTCCCCACTGGCCACCTCAGGGACATGGGAGTAGCTGTGAGAGGTACAGGGTATGCCCTCATCATCAGCACCAGTATCTCACAGCAGATACAAGGTGAAAGCTCCAGGCATTTCAAGCATTGTCCGTCCATCCTGTGGCCTCTTTCTGGCTGTAGTTATCTGTTACTTTCCTCCTCTTGCCCTGCTGGGGCACAGTGCTGGACCAGCAAAAGCCCTCCTTGGCATGCAGTGCTTTGCTGCTGTAGCTGCCTCAATGTAAGATCCCACCAGCAGCTCCCCAAAAGAGCTCTCCTTGTTCTTGGCAGAAGACACCCTCCTATGCAGCTGGCAGGAAAAAGTCAGCTCTGGTTCTCCCTCAGTGTATGCTCCAGGCATCTTTTCTAATGCTGTTTGCTTCTCTAACAGCTTCCTCCTCCCTCCACTGAGTAAGAGAATTTGGGACTTGAAAGCCCCTGCAGAGATCATAGAATCATAGAATGGGTTGGGCTGGAAGAGGACTAGAGGGGCATCCAGTTCCAATGTCCCTGCCATGGGCAGGGATGCCACACACTACATCGGGTTGCCCAGAGCCCCATCCAGCCTGCCTCGAATACTTCCAAGCCAGTAGAGATGATCTTTTCTGTTTGCAGGGTTATCACAGTTCTTACAGATTTCTGTACAGTGTAACTGGGTGACAGCTACTTGATTAGAGCATCTCTTTTGGGATAAGACTCAGATGTGACTGCCTGACACATCAACAGGAGAACCCACCTGTTCTGCTGCTTAGTCACCATCATTCTTAAAGGCTTTGAATACTAATGTGTTGCATTTCAGCTCTGAACCCCGACCTTTTTCTCCTAAATTAGAGCTTTTTAGTTGATGGATATTCTTCTCAGGCAGGTACTGTAATTAAGTAATTTTTCTGTCTTCAATTCTTTGTAGTGAATGGAGTCTTAAAATATCCATGTCAAAGACTCAAAGGAAGACCTTTAAGTATTTATTCTTCATGATGCTCACTCATTTTTCTGTTCTGACTCTTCTAAAACAGTGAACTTAAGAGCTAGGTGAGGCATTCTGGGTGGGTGTCAACACTAGTTTAGCTTGTCATGCTCCTGTGCCCTTGTCCAAAACCCCAGTGGTTCTCGGCAACATTCAGGGAACTCCTGTTGAATTTTGTCTGATCAAGCAGGAAATTTACTGTCCAGAATACAGTCCTGCATGTGGCTGTGTTTCTTGTTCCCATTAATACATTAATGTGTTTGTCTGCATTAAACCTGCTTGGTTTGAATAATTCCATCATATTCAGGGGACCCTGGATCACTCAGTGGCTCATATGCCTCATCTTTATTTGTGATCCTGTTGAATGGAACTTCACTTCTCTACATGACAGCAGTGATTTTCCATTTACTTTATTATGTGGGATTAACTAAATACAGTCTCTGGAAAATCCGTTTAGAAATGCCTTCTTTTCTGGATAGTCTCCACTCCACTGGCAGAAAATGTATAATTCTACCTTTTTGCCAGGTTTGACAAAAACTGTACTCTCTCTGACTACTTGTGGCATTATATCACTGCAGGATTTCCTTTGTCTTGCATGGAAATAGAGGTCCATTATAAAGTAGCATTTTATTTCCTCATTTAAAAGATGAAAACTTAATTCTACCATCCATGATAGATGTCTTGATGTCTTTCTTTTCTCATTTTTTTCTGTGCTTCAGAGTTCCTGGTGTGTCTATTATTATTGTCTGGCTTTCTGTGTTCATTTGTATATTTATATTTGCTGTCTTTATTGAAGAACAGATGCAGGACAGATTTTTCATCAATACTGTTCTCTTCATGGTTTTTGGAATGTCCGTTTAAAACATCCTTTTAAAGAACTTCTGGATGTCATTCTTTTGTCCATCAGTGGTTTTGGTCACACGTTTGTTGATGCCCTGCCTCAGCTTTAGCAGCTTAGCTCTGTTACACCATCATATTACTTTCCTTTTTTCTGTGTCAAGGGTTGGAATCATCCTGTCTGCTCATACTGAATGCCATGGGGCTGTCTGGGTAACCAGAGGCTGTTTGGGGCCATGGATTTGTTTTTTTTTCTGGCACAGAGACATCCCAACCAACCAGTCTCTGCATTAGACATGCTTGGGACACCAAGCCGTTCCAATAGCCCGGGAGAATCATCCCTGTCCTGCCCTGTTCTGCTCACTGATGTATTACCAACGTCTGGAGTAAGAGCTTTCACTGCAGCCAGATCCTGCTCCCGGCAGCGAGTTTAGCCTTTTGCTCAGATTAATTATTCCCTGCCCTAGTTTCATCGCCTCCCCTCTCATGATCGGCAGTGGCTCCTCCCCTCCTGGCCTCCACATACTTCACATATTTGCAGCTGGTTTTTTTTTTTTGTCCTGAGTCACTGCTTGACTGCTGAGCCGCGGGCTCAGGGCGGGCTTGCCTGGCTGCTGGGTGCAGCTCCAGCGGAGATTCCCGGGATTGTCCTCGGCGCTGATGGGTGGCACCGGGTCCCTCTCCGGGTCCCTCTCCCGGTAGCGCTAGCACCTGCGGGATGCTGCCAGGTGAGGCCTGAGGTGAGACGGAGCAGCTGGGGGGCGATGCGGACCTTTGGGTGAGCCCTGAAGCGAGGTGGACGTGCATCCCTTTGGATCTGGTCTTTGAGGGTCAATTCTGCTCCCAGAGTGGGGCAGGGAAAACCTCTTAATTGATGTGTGCTCCCACTAGGAGGCTGGGTAATCACAATTCGAAGTTTTCGTTAATTGGAAGAAAGTTGATGACAGTGGCATTTCTCAGGCGAGCAGGATGAGCCGTGTGATTGCAGTAGCAAATCAGAGCCTCCCCAGGAAGGGCAGAGTGGGAGGAGTGTGCTCCATCCTCGCACCTCAGTGCCAGAGCTGGGCTAGGAGCTGGTGTTGGATCTCGCAGGTGCCCCTGGGAGGCTGTCTCAGAGCATCAAACCAAGGAGAAACAGAACGGAATCCGAATCTCTGAAAATCGTGATTGAGAACATTGTTTTTGGAAATGTGTTTCTGAATGCCTGTTTGGCAACTGTGTCATGGGTAAGCATGAATTTGTCACTGGATTGGAATTTGGTGGCTTCATTAAAAATACGAATCATATTCCTGCAGTCCAACAAAGCCCATTCAAGCTGTGGTGTATGTCTTAGCATCTCCAAAGCTGATGGGCACGATGAATCAAATTGGAAGGTAACATTTAAATAGAAAATCTGTGGAGTAAAACAGAGATGTGTTTAAAAAATACATATTAGGTGACCAAAATCCATAGCTGTGAAATTGGTGGGTTTAGTTAACTGTTTAATAAGCCTCATTTAGGGAAAGCTGCTATTAGACACACAAGAATGTGTGACAAACAGGAAAAAATAAATTCATTACAATTAAGCGAGATAACATGAAATACAAAAAGTGAGTTTTTAAATGCATCAGAAACAAACACAAAGTAATACATATTGGTCAGATATAAGAGCCAAATATTACAAATAAATTCTGCATTTGAATATTTTGAGCTGTAAGTGTTTGGAAAGAAGTAGGGCAACTTCTGAGTTCATTACTGAAGGAGGATGCTGAACTAGTGATAAACAACAAGAGTTCTAGGAGACTTGACTGCAGTGCAGCCTTATCTATGAAGAAATCTTGAAATTTTCAGGAAAAGCTGGAAGGCCAGAGGAGAATTAATTTGTATGAGTTTTCAAAATCATGCAGATACTGCTACAGTGTGAGTGGGTAGAACTGATGCCCAGCATTGTGCCAGATCAGCCAGGCTGAGCTGATGACTACTGTGGGCTTAAAATCTGTGCAGGGAAGGTTTTAATTTCCCTTCCATAGGCAGGGACTTACAGGTTTCAGAAGAAGGGTGTCACGGAGCTGGCAGTCTCACAAGTGTGGGTTGAATCCTTGCCACAGGGTACTTTCTGTAAGGGCCTGACCTAGATTTACTTGTCTGGGGTTTGCTTGGTGAAGCGTGGGGAGCTGCTGCATTTGCCAGCAGTGCTGGGCATCCCCAGCTCTGTTTTGGGGAGCTGGAGCCAAACACATGGTGTGACTGCAATTTAGCTATGGCTAAGGCTGGGTGCACCACACGGTTGTTTGGTGGTGCAGTAAACTCCCGAGCTGTCCCGTACAAAACTTCATGTGGTGGCATTTTGCCTGGGACTAAATATAAAATCCTGTTATTTGACCAAAGCAAATGTAATCTTTTCCGTTTGTCTTCCCAAATGCTGCTGTGTGGGTCATTTCTGGCTGTGATTTTGGCTTGCCTTCATTTTGAAGATTCTTCCTAGCCCACCCCATGCAGTAGTCTCGTCTGACCCACCCACCCCCTCTGGGTTTCACACACCTGTTTGCATTGCAAATTTACACCTTCCTGTTTCTTCCAGGTTGCCTTCCCACTTGAGCTTGCTCTCCTGCAAAACAAATCCCATGGCTTCTTTAAAATAACTCATTTGTTGTTACTTCATTAACTCTCTGAGCCACAAAAACCTGCTGACTGTATTATCTTAGTGTTTAGTTGTCCCTCCTGTACATTTTTCTGCTCATATCCTGTTCAGGCTCCGAGTGCTGTGTCTAGGGATATCCCTGTGGGTGTTAATGGAGGATCTTGCACAGCAGGGCCCAGTCTGCTGCTGAGACTTTGCAGATGCAGTGGAAATGCAAAGAGCAAAACCAGTTAAACTCAGCATCTGATCCCAGGCCCTCCTTGTGGATTCCTGCTGCATTTGAGTTCATAAAGTTCATCACTGGGGACTGCTGGAAAGCCAAGACAGGCTCTGATGGGGTTAGTCTTAAAGATACTTGCCAGTAGGAATCAGTGAGGCCTTTTCTTCCCAGTGATTGCCTACTAAATGTAGTGCTGGTTGTGTCACTGAATCCTCCTCCTTGGAGCTGGCTGTTTCGCCTCTCCCCAGGCTAGATTTCAGGACTGCAGAGTTGCCAGCTTACACAGATGAGTATCTTCCCTCCCACACTGAGGGCATCTGTGTTTCAGCTGGGTTTCCCACTTGCCGGGCTGGCACTGGGAATTATTTTGAAATTGTTCTTTCTGCAGAGAGGCACAGTGCTTCGTCCTTAGCCCAGGTAGCTGTAAGAACTTGCTGTTTGGTGCTGATGCTCCTGGTTTCTACCATGGCTGCTCTGCAATGGGAAGGGCCGAAAGGGTTTCAGATATTCATGGGCTGAGTCAGTGTCTCAGCTTGGGTGTCTTTTCTTTCTCAGGTTGTTTCAGTGTGAAGACCCTGGCCTGGAGGAGCAGTGGACTGTGTGCTTAGGCTGAGGCAGCAATTTTCCCATGCCATGTTTCCTGCTGCCATCACCCCTCAGAGCACGGCTGGCTGTGCTTGCAGCTTGCCCAGCGCCTGGGCAGAAGCGGCTGGGAGCGTGGGGGGCTCCTGGGGCCGTGCACAGTCGGTGCTGTGGTACCTGGATAAGTCCCAAGCCCTGCTGGGTGTCCCTGGGATTAAGCAGAGCTGAGCCTCTATTGTCTGACTGTCACCGGAGAGGTCAGGGAGATCTGGAAGCGCCTGTCCTGCAGAAACATTCCTAGAAACGTCTGA
>VWZN01018305.1:178728-211072 GCA_013396955.1 Regulus satrapa
CCCTGCGGGCGGGGCGGCCCCGTCCGGCCCCGCTGGCCGGGATCCAGCTCCGGGCTTTGCCGGCGGCAGCAGCGTTGCGGTGCCCGGGCCCCCGCGGCCATTGAGATGGAAATGGCCCGGGGCTGGAGAATGGAGACCCTGTTCCCAGCCTGAGGGGGGNGGCTGGCTGTGCTTGCAGCTTGCCCAGCGCCTGGGCAGAAGCGGCTGGGAGCGTGGGGGGCTCCTGGGGCCGTGCACAGTCGGTGCTGTGGTACCTGGATAAGTCCCAAGCCCTGCTGGGTGTCCCTGGGATTAAGCAGAGCTGAGCCTCTATTGTCTGACTGTCACCGGAGAGGTCAGGGAGATCTGGAAGCGCCTGTCCTGCAGAAACATTCCTAGAAACGTCTGACCTGTGGCATGTCTGCAACTCTAAAAAGAATTCCGCTGCTGGAGGGCAGCTGGGGCTCCCTAGCAGACGGCGCATTTGTGGAATCAGCCATTGACATGGAATGGGGTACCCGAGGCAGGCTGGCTCTGCCCTGAAATGGGGGAGAGCCGAGCGTTCCTGGCCTCAGAGGGGGCACCAGGGAAGGGCTCTCCGGGCGGGGGAGCGCTGCGGCCGCGGTTTCGGTCGGAGGGCACGGCCTCTGAAGGCGGGCAGGTGGGGCCGAGAGCGGCGGGGCTGGAATCCGCGGGGATGAAATGTCTCAATGGGAGCGGCCCGGGGCCGCAGGTGCCGCGGAAAACCAGGAGGACAGCGGGGCCTGGACGGGGCCGANGGGCTTCCCTCCGCCCCCGCAGCTTCCCGGAGCGGGCTGGGACAGGACCCAGAGCCCGGTGGGCATCCGGGCAGCCCGTGTGGAGCAGGTTCGCTGCCCGCCGCGCTGGCGCTGCGAGGGTGGGCTGTGGGAGCGGCCGGCTCTCCCCGCAGCCCTGGGGATGGCCCCTCTGGAAAGGCCCTCGGACTCTGAATAGGGCTTCTCGGTCTCACAGGTTACGTGTGTAGCAGTTCAGGTGCTGTTTGTCTCCCGTCCTCGCATCCTTGCTGAAGCGTGCTGATCTCGCTTATTTGTCCCGCAGAGATGACTCTCCTGTCCTCCCAGACACCGTCCCTGGAGCCATCCTCGGCCGCCACTGAGAGCGCCGAGCTGAGGATTCTGGAGAAGAGGGCCAAGGTTATTGAGGAACTGCTCCAGACAGAGCGGGACTATATCAGAGACCTGGAGATGTGTGTGGAGAGGATCATGGTGCCCCTGCAGCAGGCCCAGGTAGGAGCTGGGAAAGGAGGGGAAGCTG
The DNA here is from genome assembly GCA_013396955.1 of Regulus satrapa. Classification (NCBI taxonomy): domain Eukaryota; kingdom Metazoa; phylum Chordata; class Aves; order Passeriformes; family Regulidae; genus Regulus; species Regulus satrapa. The sequence goes on from VWZN01018305.1 coordinate 180,004, forward strand.
TGGTGCAGCACTGGTGGGTTGGGGTGAGGATATTGAGTCCATTTAGTTCTCAGAGGTGGCTATGCAGCACAGGAACCCGCAGAAGAAATTAAAGCTATTCCGAGGGGAGGAGGGTTGGTTCCCACAGCTCCCTGCACTTGTTGCAGTAAGCCCATCTGCTTTGAGATCCTGCTGAACCACCATCCTTGCTGGGAGTGAGAGACCTGGCAGCAAGTATCAGATTGATTTTTTTTTTTTTTTTTTTTTTTTTTTTTTTTTTTTTTTTGTGGGGCAGGAAAAGTTCCTCTTCATTTGGTTATAGGTTAAATTCATTGTCAGGAGAAATAAGATGTGGGGTCTTTGCATGGGGACAGATTTAGTGGGAGGTAAAAGAGAAAACCAGGTGAGCAGAGGCAGGGGTGGAGTTGCTGGGAAAGAGAAGGACCACGTGGTAAGACATAAGGAGTGAGAGTTTCAGTGCACTGGGGGACAAGGGAATGTGTACGGAGTGACTGTGATGAGAGGAGGTCGCAACTGGTGCCTGCTGTGAAGCTGAGGACTGATGGGTTGCAGGAGGGCAGCGCGGGGCTGTAGAGTCTAACTGGGACATGTTCCCCATCCAGGACATCTCTTTTCCCATTCACTAGATGCAGAATGTAGACTTTGAGGGCCTTTTTGGAAACATCCACATGGTAATTAACTTCTCCAAGCAGCTGCTGTCCACCTTGGAGGCTTCAGATGCCATCGGTATGGATTCGGCTGGTACTTTTTCTCAGAAGGCTGGGTTGGGCATTGCTAATGGCAGGGCACAACAGTTTGAATGATGGGAGAGGATCACTGGGACTGGGCTTTCTCCCTGCTGGTCCCCATTGCCACTCATCAGTCCAACAGTGAAGCCAAGGAGACGTGTGTTGCCCAAGTGGTCGCTGTGCTGGGACACAGTGGCTGTCCATGGCCCTTTGCCCCAAAGTGCTGCCAGCTTGAGCCGTTCACACCTTGGGCTCTGTGTCTCCTGTGGCCAGTGTCTCCACTACTCTGCCTGGGAGACCTGGATTGGCTGAGCTCTCTGTGGTGGTGGGCGATGAGCAGGGGTCCTGCATGCTCTAGTAGCACTGTGTTCTTGACCTGTGTGTGTGGAACAGGGACACTGGATGTCTTATCAAGAGACACACCGGTGTTCTTGGAGGCAGCTGGGGACCAGGAGACACTGAAGTCCTGCTTTGCTGCTCTCTGCAGGGCCAGTGTTCCTGACGCAGCGTGCAGAGCTGGAGAGTGTCTACAGGGTGTATTGCCAGAACCACGATGAGGCCATCGCCCTGCTGGAAACCTACGAGAAGGATGAGAAGTTGCAGAAACTACTTCTGGACCTGCTGGATAGCCTCAGGTTTGAGCCTCTGGCTGTGGCAGCCACCAGGCTGGGATGGGGGATCAGTTTCCAACATCCCTGCCATGACTGCCTGTCAGCAGTGTTTAGACAGTTCAGGTGGTGACTGGAGAGGGTCTGGCAGTGGCACTGCATAATTGACCAGTCTCTGGGTTCAAATGGCCCCCTGCCCCACTGCACACGTGCTGGGAAACCTGTAGACCCCCTAAGATCTGTATAGAAGCCATCGATATATAGAGAGGGTGGCATGTCCTGGATTGAGGGCTCCTGTTCCCCAAACCCTGAGCCACCAGAGCTGCTGAGGAAGGAGCTGCTTTGCCTGGCTCAGCGAGTGCCAGGGCTCCAACTTGTGGAGGTAACTGCCCCAGGAGCCAGCAGGGCCAATGACTGCTGTGGGGACAGGGCTGCCACTGCCTTGGCAGCCTCACTGGCAGGGCACAGACACTGGCTGTGGGATTGCACACCTGCCACCCCATTAACCCTTGCTTTTCTTTGCTTTTTGGCACTCGGGGCCAGCAGGAGCCTGTACAGTGAATGGTAAGTCAGTACTTCCTCTTAGTCCCTGCTTGTCTGTCTGTGTTTGTCTCGCCATGGCTTTGTAACTAACCTTCTGCCACAGGCTGGGTGCATGCTGGGGTGCCCTTGTGGAGGCTAAACTGGGAGGAGAGGGGTGTCTGTGGCATGACTGCAGCAGAGACATGGGTGGGCTGCACAGGTAGGCAGCACAAGTGATGAGGTGAGGGGCAGGAAACAGGATTTGGGAGCCCTCAGCCCCAGGGAGCCAGGAAACCCCTGCAGTGACTAGTCCTGAACTGGGGGACAGATCTGAGCAGTTTGTTGGTGGAACAGCACCTGAAACAAGTGGCTCTCTGGCAAGTGTGAGGCTGTGCCTATGTGGGATTTCATGGTGGGTCTGGTAGTGAAGAGGATCCTGGCTGAGAAGTATCACCTGCTTTGAGTGAGGAGCAGAAACCCAGGGCTGATCTGAGAGCACCAGGAGCTCAATGAATTTGGACGTAAGGGTGGCTTGATTTAGGGAGTATGGTGGATTTAGAGGCTTTGGAGTTCTGGGTCTGGTTGGCACTGGTTTGAGGGCACAGAATGTGTGTGGCAGAGCCGGACTGACACCTGATACATCTCCTTTGTCCTGACTTTCCAGGGGTTGCACAAACTACATTAACCTGGGCTCCTTCCTCATCAAGCCAGTGCAGAGGGTGATGCGGTACCCACTGCTGCTGATGGAGCTGCTGAGTGCTACCCCTGAGGCTCACCCTGATAAGGCACCCCTCACAGCTGCTGTGCTCGCAGTCAAAGAAATCAATGTCAACATCAACGAGTACAAGCGGCGGAAGGACCTGGGTGAGGAGCTGGGCAGTGCTAGGCACAGAGACACGAGTGGGTATGCTGAGGTTGGTGTCTGCTGGAGCCTTAGCTGGCAGCCACGGTCATGGAGGAACTCTCACTGCTCAGGGGAGTTTGGCCCCATCACCTTAATTGCCCTTCAAGTAGCTGCTAGTTGTGAGCAGATCCCCCTCTGCTTCCTCATGTCCAGCCCACCTGGCACCCCCAGCTCTCCTCATGGATTAGGAGCTGGGATTCTCCCACATCTCTCATGGCCTTCAGGTATCAAAACTAGACACAGCACCCAAGTGTAGCCTCCCTGGGGCTGAACAGAGGGAGAAAATTGCTCCCTTTGATACCTGCTGACCCTCCCTCTTCTCCCTTGGAAGTCCCTGGCTTGTGCAAATCTTACACTTTAGTTTTTCAGTTTAGCCCCACTGAAGCTCAGGTGACATAGGCTGCCTGTAATGATTGCTTGTATTTGCTAAAGAAACAATATAAACACCTTCTGTATGTTCAGGGACTATTGTGTACCGTGTCCTATGTCATCTTATGCTGGCACTATGCATAATCCTGTGGAAGAGTTTGAATGGTTCATCTACAGGCTTTAGGGCATCTCAGGAACCAAACAGGTGGCACAGTGCTGGGTGGGATGGGAGCTTATGATACAGTATTTTACAAGGGCATGTAGTGATAGGACTGGATAATGGCTTTAAACTGAGAGAATTTAGATTTAGGTTATATATATAAGGAAAAAGTCTTTACAATGAGGATGGTGAGGCACTGGATCAGGCTCCCTGTAGCAGGTGTGGATGCCCTACCCATGGAAGTGTTCAAGACAAGGTTGGATGGAGCTTTGAGCAGCTTGGTCTAGTAGTAAATGTCCCTGCCCATGGCAGATGGGTTAGAACTAGATGATTTTTGGGTCACTTCCTACCCAAGCTGTTCTGCAATGAGCCGTGGGATTCTTGGGACTACAGAGGCTTGGGGAAGAGGAGAGCTAACAAGCTGATTGTTGATGAGGCACTGTAAGACATGGGTGTTTGCTCTTGCAAGGGTTTTGATTTCTCTATCAATCTCTTTAGTGCTCAAGTACAGAAAAGGGGATGAGGATAGCCTCATGGAGAAGATCTCCAAGCTCAACTTCCACTCTATCATCAAGAAATCCAACCGAGTGAGCAGCCACCTCAAGCATCTCACGGGCTTTGCCCCCCAGGTACTGTGCATCAGGTACACTTACACCCTGCAGTGCTTCTCCGGGTGTATGTGCTGTCCCTCCCCACCCCTTCCCCCTGTGCAGCTCTGATCCAGGCAGAGTGAGCTTAGGGTCTGAACCACCCATCTCTGCTGTCCCGCTTGTGGGCAGGAGGGCCCCACGTCTTGCAGTCTGGGAGGTGCTGAGTCCTGCATCACCTCCCTTGAAACACTTTCTCTCACAGCTAAAGGATGAAGCCTTTGAAGAGACAGAGAAAAACTTCCGGATGCAGGAGCGTCTGATCAAGTCCTTCATCCGGGACCTTTCCCTGTACCTGCAGCACGTCCGGGTGAGCCAGTCTGGGTGTGATGCCAAGCCTGGGGCTCACCAGGCCCTGCCCCTCCTGTCTGTCCCTGCAGTGCCTCTTGCCACGGCCCCTGCCTCGGCTCTGTTGGGGCTGGGTCGTCTGGGCTGCCCTGGGAACCCCTTCTGGGCAGCAAGCGTTGCTCAGCTGTGTCTCCCTGGTGCAGGAGTCAGCTTGTATGAAGGCACTGGCAGCAGGGAGCATGTGGGACCTGTGCATGGAGAAGGGAAGTGGGGACTTGGACCAGTTCCAGAAAGTGAATCGTCTCATCAGTGACCAGCTCTTCTCCAGCTTTGTGAGTGAGGCTGTGCCCCTTTGAGGCCCACCCTGGGGATCTGCTGCAGATGGGCAGGCCCTGGGAGGCTGTGGGGAGGGTAACCTGGCAGAGCTGTGAGCATTCCTGCTCTGCCCTCCTGAGAGCTTTGATGCCTGGCAGTTCGTGACTGTGCCTGTTAGATACACATCTTTTCAGCCCTACCTGTAGCATTCTATAGCTCCTTATGTGAGTGGTTCAGGTACTTCACATAGAGCTACTCATACTGGCACAGCTATGTAAGACTATAGAATAACTGCTGTTGGAAGGGACCTCTGGAGCTCCAGAGGGTGCCACCAGGAGACAGTCACTACCCTGTCCCGGGGAGGCTGTGTGCTGGAGCGTGAGCTGCTGGCGTTCACAGTGGGAGAGAGGGCGCCTCGCCTCACCTTCTGTCTGCGCCTCTGCCCACCAGAAAGAGCGGACGGAGCGGCTGGTGAGCTCGCCCCTGAGCCAGCTGCTCAGCATGTTTGCGGGGCCCCACAAGCTGGTGCAGAAACGCTTCGACAAACTCCTCGACTTCCACAACTGCACCGAGCGAGCGGAGAAGCTGAAGGACAAGCGAACTCTGGAGGAGCTGCAGTCAGCCCGCAACAACTACGAGGCCCTCAATGCCCAGCTGCTGGACGAGCTGCCCAAGTTCCTGCGCTTCGCCAAGGAGCTTTTTGCCAGCTGCGTGCGGGGCTACGCCGAGGCGCACTGCGACTTCGTGCGCCTCGCCCTGGAGGAGCTCCGGCCCCTGCTGTCGGTGGGTTCCCGCAGTGCAGGCAGTGCCCTGGGCTCAGAGCAGCACTGATCTGTGCGGGCTTTGTCCCTGAGCCTCACGGGGACCTGTCACGTCGTGGGGGAAGCTGCTACTGCAGTTTCAGGCCACAAGTGGAGGGCTCCTGTGGGGTGGTGTCGGGGCAGGGATTGCAGCGTTGTGTTGCAATGGTGTGTAGAAGGCTTTTGGGGCAGTGGCAGGAGACCATTCATCTGGGAGAATCTCAGAACCACAGGTTTGAGGACGGCTTAGAGCTGAGTTCAGACAGGACTGCAAACCTGATGCAAATCACAGGCAGGACTCAGACCCCTGCTGTGGTCTACCCTGTAGCTCTTGGCCACTTCTCCCAGCAGCTGTCACCTAACCAGGATCCCCGACTTTGCTGTGGTTTCAGTTGCTGAAGGTGTCTGGCAGGGAAGGAAACCTCATTGCCGTCTTCCAGGATGAGCACAGTCGAGTCCTTCAGCAGCTCCAGGCCTTCACCTTCTTCCCAGAGTCCCAGGCAGCTCCCAAGAAGGCTTTTGAAAGGAAAAGCATGGAACGGCAGTCTGCCCGGCGGCAGCCCCTTGTTGGCTTGGTGAGTTCCCTCTGCCTGGTGTCAGGGCTTGCAGAGCTCAGGACAGCCACTCACACCTGCCTTGTTCCTCTGCAGCCAACCTACCTCCTGCAGTCGGATGACATCCGAGCTGCCCTCCTGGCCCGCTATCCCCCGGAAAGTCTCTTCCAGGCAGACCGCAATTTCAATGCTGCGCAGGACCTGGATGTGTCCCTGTTGGAGGGGGACATTGTGGGTGTCATCAAGAAGAAGGACCCCATGGGCAGCCAGAATCGCTGGCTCATAGACAACGGGGGTAGGTGGCTGTTTCCCGCCCTTGGTGCTCGCTGTGAGTCCCGTTCTCTGGTCTCGCTGTGCCCCAATCTGAGCTGCCTTCCTCTCCCTCTCTGCAGTGACAAAAGGTTTTGTGTACAGCTCCTTTCTGAAGCCCTACAACCCCCGCCGCAGCCAGTCGGACGTCTCTGTGGGCAGCCACTCTTCCAACGAGTCGGAGCAGAGCGGCTCCTCTCCCCAAAGCAACGCCACCCTGACCTTCAGCCCCGGCGGGGCGGCCGTCGCCTTCACTCAGAAACCCCCGCAGGACTCTGTCCCCCCGGCAGATGCGCACCAGCCCCCACTGGAGGTGGACTCCCCCTCTGTGCCCCAGCTTGGCTCTGGTGACAGGACAGCCCCACCGGCTGCTCCAGGGACAGCTCAGCGCCGCTGCAGCGCCAGCTCCCGCAACGGGCACCCCACCAAAGCACATCTCAGGCCCATGCCCTCGGTGGAGGACAGAGACTCTGGGCTGGAGAACAGCGAGTCAGAGGGAAACCAGGTGAGTCTTCAGCCACCCTCATGGCGCTGGGGATGCCAAGGGCTAACTGCTTTGTTTGGTTGGGGACTGATTCATCCTCTTCCCTGGCAGTGATCAGGAGGTGGGGTATGAGACTCTCCTTCCAACGACAGAGGCGCAGAGATAGAGAACCAGGCTGCAAATGGGAGTGGGCAGAGGCCAGCATAGTGCCAGGGCTGTCACTGGGGAGGACAAAAACCCACACATCCTATGCAGTGTGAGATTAAGGCTGTGTAGTATGTGACCATCTAACCGATGCTCTCAATTTGTCTGGCAGGTCTACTACGCTCTCTACACCTTCAAAGGCCGAAACACCAATGAGCTGAGCGTGTCAGCTAACCAGAGACTCAGGATCCTGCAGTTTGAGGACATCACGGGCAATCAGGAGTGGTGGCTGGCTGAGGCCCACGGGAAGCAGGGCTATGTGCCCTCAAGTTACATCCGGAAGACAGAGTACACGTGAGGCAGCGGACAGCCTGCACCCCATGCCTTGTTCCTGCTGGGACTGCTAGGGGCTGGGGGAGGCTGGCCAGCCCTCCAGCCCCCACTGCTCGCCCTTAAGGCTGTGCCTCTCCCAGCTGTGCAGTGCTCCAAACACTGGCTGCCATCGCCCCTTCAGGGGAGGAGGAAGGGTGGGCTGGCGGGGAGGCAGGAGCAGGCAGCCTGTGTGAGGGCAGGGCTGAGTTCACCTCTGAGCTGTGTTTGAGCCTCCTGTGTCCAGCCAGGAGCAGGGTGGCAAAGCCTGGGGCTGTTGCCTGCCCAGAAGGGTAAGGCTTGACTCAGACTGAGGAGCTGCTGTGGATTTAAATTTTGGAAGGCTAATGCTGTTTCTGGAGATTGTCTTTAGTGAAGTAGTATTAAAAGCAACCCAGACTTTGTGAATTTGCCCCCTGTGCAGCAGGAGCCTGGTGTCACCTATCTCTGAAGGACTCGGGGTGGGACACTTACACACTGCCTGGGGAGGCAGCTCAGGTTTGCTGGGAGTTAGTTGAGCTCCAGGCCTGGGATGGGTATGGCCTCTGAAGCCTTCACAGCAAAGCCCCAGCAGGTGCCTTCTCCCCGTGCTTGGTCTCCCAGGGTTTGGCCTTTCCAAGGTCTGCCACTGCCAGCAGCCATCAGGTTCTCATCTTTCAGATGAGCCAGAAGCCCAGAACCATTCCCATGTCAGCACGGTATTGGCTGTGCCCAGGACCCATCTTTGCACTGATGTGCCCACCTGGCTGCTCTGGGCTGGGGCAGGGCAGAAGGCAAAGCACAAACTGTCCTCCAGGCTGTTTTATGGGGTCTCTGACCAGAATTGCCTCACCTGTGCTTTCCTGCACGGCACGGGAGAGGGTGCTGACATTCTGGAGTGGCAGGACCATCCCTGGGAGGGCTGTGGAGCCTTTTGCTGGGTTGGTGTGTGATCTGCTGCTGCCATGTCCTGAAGGGAAGAGGTTCCCTTCATGGGCAGTGTTTGTATCCCCTGTACTGCTGCTCTGCAAATAAAGATTTGCCCTTGTGTATAGAAAGGTGCCTTTGCATGTATTGGGAGACCTGGGAGGAGGATCTGGCAAGTGCTGCAGCTTTCATGCAGACCCTGCAGGTCCAGGAAAAACATTTCCCATTTGGTGGGATCCAGCATTCTAGTGTCTTGGAGTTTGTGCCAGCTGCAGCTCAGGCATGAGGAAACCCTCACAGGAACCTTCTTTATGAAGATGAAGTGGTTGTGCTGCCCTCTTCCTCCAGCTGTGTGTTAACGGCTCTGGGGCTCCAGGGCAGCAGGGATGAGTGTTTCCCCTGCTCTGAGTGGGCACCTGCTCCCTGCACGGGGAGCTCTGCCCCAAGAACAAAGAGTCAAGGGTTTGTCAGCAATAGCCACCATGCTTTGTGCATGGCTGTACACAGACGTGTGCCTGCTGCTCTCCAGCTTGTCTCCACCACCATCAGGGTTGCAGTCTGGAACCACAGCCCAAAATCTAGGGCACAATTTGTGATAACCTGAGGGAGGGGCTCGTTTATTTGCCATACAATAGAAGGGAGCAGTAGCCACAGGAAAGGCAGGCAGCCTGGTTTTGCTACAGAGTAGCGTTCTTGCTTGAGTAGAGCTGTGCCCCTAAATTTGGACTGCCCAGCTCTGTTGGCAGCACTCCCCACCCAAACACCAGCAAGATTTAAAGCTAAAACCGGGGCTTACTATGCCTTGACATCAGCCTTGTAGTTGGAAGACCAAACAGTTATAAAATTTAAATAAATTATAATATTTATTCTTAGATTAAACTGTAAATTTCATTCCATAATGCTAAAGCATCTCCAAGGTAGATGCACCTGGCATGGTGAAGTACAAAAACTAAGACCACCCCCACTGGAGGTCATGATCTCCCTGCCTGTCAGATAGCTTTTCCCCTCTATCCTGGAATAAATTATGCCGTTCCAGACCCTTGTGTGCAGAGCAGGCAGGCAAGGTTAACAGCTCACTCAAGTCCAGATGCTCTGTCTCTGGCCAACCAGAGAAGCCACCCTTTTTGCCTCCCCACTTCAGAGAGGCAATTCCTGGGCGGCGTGGCTGTGGCAGAGAGCAGTGCCCGCTGGGCGAGTGGCAGCAGGAGGAGCTGTGTCAGCCCGGCCCCTGCAGCCCTGTGCCTACAGGGCGGTGGTTTCTGCGAGGCCGATGCCAGCGTCCTTGGCCATGGCGGAGAACACGCCCTCCTCCTTCAGGAGCAGCGCCTCGGGGCTGTCGAATTCCACAATCTCCCCAGCATGCAGCACCATCACCCTGGCAGAAGGGAACAAGGCCTCAGCTCCCAGGATCCGCGTGGATAGGGCTGCTGGCACCAGTGCTGCTGGCCCACCAACCCTCCCTCCTCCTAAGCCACTTCATGTGGTTCTTCTCTCAGCAGTGGTGAGGGCACAGCCCTCCCCCGCGCGTTATGGGTCATACACATAAGGTGTCAACAGCAAATGCCTCTGGTCTGTTGCTGTAAAGAAGGATCCCAAAAAATGCTTCTCCCACAAAGACATTGCTACTTCATGGGCATCCTTACTCTTCTTCTGTTCTCTTCATCACTGTGTGTTACTGCCCCGGGCTCTGCATCCCTGGCCCTCTGGCTGCATTTTTCTGCTGCTGTCCACCTCTCGCCCCATCCTAGGAGTCCAGATCCCCATTCCCTTTGCCCCACAAAAACCTTTGTCCCATGGTACCTGTTGCTGTCCATGATGGTGTGGAGGCGATGGGCAATAGTAAGGACAGTGCAGTCAGCAAACTCACTCCGGATTGTTGTCTGGATTAAATTATCAGTTTCCAGATCTACGGCTGCTGTTGCTTCATCCAGGATGAGGATCTTGGCTTTGCGGAGAAGGGCCCTGGCCAGGCACACCAGCTGCCTCTGCCCAACACTGGGATGAGAGGAAGAGCATGAATTACTAGACCAACACTAGCGGACCTGCATCTCACTGCTCTGACCTCAATGCTGTCCCTGGCCTTTCCCACTGACCATCTGCCACCCTGAGCACCGTGTCCCTCAGCATCTTACTCTCTGGGCCACCACAGAAGGGTTGGCTCACACTAGCTCCTTAAGAGCCCTGACTCCTCAGCCATTTTCTTCCATCTTCCCAGAAGCTTCTGTGCATCGTCCCTGGACAGCCTGGACTTTGCTGGAGGCCGCTATTCCAGGCTGGTCCCAGGGATCTGTAGAAGGGAGGAGAGCTGGGCTCTCCCTGCTCCTCTGCTCACCTCAAGTTCTCCCCTCCCTCGCTGATGAGATGCAGCAGCCCCTCAGGAAGGGATTGCACATATGTCTTCAGGTGAGCCAGCTCCAGGGCCTTCCAGACCGCCTCGTCTGAGTACTGGTCAAAGGGGTCCAGGTTCATCCGCAAGGTTCCGGTGAAGAGCACAGGGTCCTGCCAGGGACGGCACCGTGTTCAGCCCCCCCACAGCCACTGAGCAGGGGCAAAGGCTCCTGGCCTCCGAGTGTGGCCACACCCTGCTCACACTGCTGCCTGCGGCTGGCAAGGGATGTGGTGACAGCCAGCTCACAGGCCTTTGGCACGTCTCAGGGACAGCACCCAGAGAAACACTGAGGCCGTGCGGTGCCTGCGGGGGCCGTGCAGCAGTGGGATGTGGAAAGGTGGGGAGCAGCTCACCTGGGGGATGATGGTGAGGTTGTTGCGCAGGTCGTGGAGACCAATTGTTGCTATGTCCACGTCGTCGATGATGATCTTCCCTCCAGCCGCCTCCAGCACCCGGAACAGGCAGTTGGTGAGGGAGGATTTTCCAGCCCCGGTCCGGCCCACAACCCCAACCTGTGGAAGCAGCTTTTTAGACCAGCTGACAGGGCTGTAGGAAACAGGGCAGATGTTCTCCATTTTGGTCTGGTGGGCTTTCCTGCCCTTAACATCACCCAGATTGTCTGCTTTGGTTCCTTTCCTGCAGCTCAAGTCCCCAGGAGCCACATCCCATCACCATCCCACCCAAGAAGAAGAACCAACTTGAACAGTGTCTGTAAAGAGTGTAGTGAGGGCAGAGGCACCTTCTCAGTGCTCCCAATATTGCAGGTGATCCCCTGAAGAACCAGGTCCAATTCAGGTCGGTAGCGAACTTTGTAGTCAATAAACTGGATCTCGCCTCTGCTGGGCCAGCCACGTGGTGGGCGCTTTTTTGTTACCCATGCAGCCTGGAGGAGGGGACAGGAGCATTAGGAGGGTTCACTCTGCAATGCTGACTAGCACCAAGCTGTGCAGCAGGTGTTCGGCCCGACCCTGGATTCCTCACCTCGTTCTTCACCTTCATGTACTCATGGACCCGCTCCACAGCCACGATGTTGGTCTCCAGCTCCGAAGATGTCCGCACCAGCCAGTTCAGTGTCTGGGTCACCTGCGTGGCAGAAGCAGAGGATGCAAAGCTCAGTGGCATCCAGAAACAGCCACCTCAGCCCAGGGAATCATCCTGGGCACAAGACTACCTGGCCTGCCCCCTAATTCTCCCCTGTTTAATTCTCTTCCCAGCCCTTCAAAACCTGCAGCATCTCTGATCCACAGCGGGGCCATATTCCTCCCCCTGGCAGCAAGTATCCCACTCACAAGGGATGGATATGTGCTTCCCTGGCTCTATAGCCACTCCCCAGGTGACGGGACACCCCAAAAATGCTTTCAGTGACTCACATTGAGAGCAGAGGAGACAGACAGACCCACGAGGCCACCTGCCAAAGTGCCCTTTGCAATCACTGCCAGAAGTGCAGAGAAGAAGACCACCAGGCTTCCAACAAACTCCAGACGGATGGCCAGCCACCTGCACCAGGAGAGGACAGCTGAAGGGCAGTGAGAGAGGCAGGAAGACATCTGCCTGTGCCCGACACAGAGCTCACCAGTACCAGCAGCACAGCACCAGCATCCCTCACAGCCAGCCGTGAGCCCAGTGCTGCGCACACAGCACTCACTGGTACGTGCACACAGCAGGTTATTTGTGGCAAATTCTGCAAGCAGGTTCATTTATGTCAGTCCATTATTCTGACATAACTTCCTGTGCTAATAATGCCACATATCACAAGAGCCCCAACCATTCAACCCTCACACACCCCCAAATAATTTACCAGTAAGATTCAAAACCAGATAGCGCTCGCATCGCACTGCTGCTGGGCCTGGAGAATCACCCTCTTCCCAGAGCTCACCAAGAGCATCTCAGCCCTTGACTGCACAGCTCACCTTGCCCAGCCCCTGGACACTCTGTAGGGGGGCATACTCTGGCTTTCAAAATCACCCTAAACTACCCCATTGCCACAGATGGTGCCCCTATCCTAAACTGCCCCAGTACCTACACAGACTCTCAGTGCTGAGATCAAGAGGGAGGACTGCAGGATTCCAGGGAAGACCCTGGAAGGACCCAGAGGACCCTGGGCGGAAGTGCTGCAGGCTGTGCTGTGGCATAAGTGGTAAAACTCACCTATTTGATATTATCCAGGAATAAACACTTTTCTGATTTATGTCCATAATGACCTCATTATGCTTCAGGAACCGTTCTTGATGTCCATAGGCCCGGATCACAGAAAGGCCTGACACTGTCTCACCAAAGTGGGAGTAGATGGGAGACCTGGTGACGGAGTCCAGACGCCTTAGCTGGCGTGACGTGGAGATATAGAAGCGCTGAAAGGAGTGGCACAGCGTGGTTACCAACACAGAGCCCAGCAGCCACGAAGATACTGCTCTCAGCAGGGCAGAAGCTTCACTCAAGGCCCAGCTACTCACCAGCACAAAATAGTAGAAAATGCCCAAGGGAACGATAACAACAGCAAAGAATGGAGTGGCCAGGCAGATCACAATCAGTGTGCTAATGATGCCCATGAAACAGGAAATCCAGGTGCGGAAGGACATGGGAATGGTCTCATCTATTGTGAAGATGTCCTGGAGCATATAAAAATGTATAGAGAAGCAGTCAGTGGCCCCAGGGAGAAGCCCAAAGACCCCATATGTACAGCATTCCTACACACTCCTGTGGTAACACAGTGCCAGACACTTGTCAAAATATCAGATGATCCTGAATTGGTGTTATGGTCACAACCTCATTTAGGGCCACAGTTTTTAGCTTTGGAACAGCTGAGTTAACAGAGAAACTTCCTATAATATTCCCCTGTTACACAGAGCAGCTTTAAGAACTGCATCTTCATCAGGACCTAGCATGTGGGAACAGCAATTGAAGCAAAAAGAGGGACAGGGCAAACTCCAGGTCTATGCAGGTGCACCCAGGTCTCCAGCTGGTCTTCATCCATCTCCTATCCAGGGACCACATACTCCCTCAACTCAGAGTAAACCCAGGCCCATAGGCTTAATTTTAAGAGAAATTTTTATTCCCAAAAATCAAGAGATGGTACCAAAGGAAAAAGTAGAGTACTGGCACACTTGAAATTAACTGTTTATATTTTTCCTCCTTTCTAATTTTCTCTTTGTTTTCAACCTTCACTTAGATAGAAAAGATTGTATCTTTTGCTATGAGTCTATAACCAGAAGGACTTCTCATTGTGGGACATGAGCTCTAGGCTCTCTTCGTAATCTACTATGGACCCTCTTCTGTTTCTCCACGTCCTTCTTTCTCAGGTGGCCCCAAACAGGACACAATATCCAGGTGTAAGCTCCTCAGCACTGAGCAGAGGTTCTTACAACTTCCTGTGATCTGCCACATGGTCTTTCTAGTATAGCCCTGGATGTGGTTTGGCTCACGGTCAGCCTTGCATCCCCCACGTCCTCCTGGTCCCTTCCTGCCCCTAACCAGGGCTCAGCTGTGCAGTGCTCAACAGGAGCGGGGTTTTGCCACTACCCACCACTCTCCAGATGCGTGGAACAAGCGCCTTCTCCGTGCTGGGGGTGTTCTCCTACCTTGGCAAACCTGTTGACGATGCGGCCGGTGGGGGTGGTGTCGAAGAAGCTCATGGGCGCGCGCAGGATGTTGCTGAGCAGCTGCTGGTGCATGATGCGGGAGGCGTGCATGGTGCCCCGGGCAGACAGCATGGTTGCAAAGAGCAGGAAGAGAGCTGCAAGGAGAGCACGGGGCTGTCACCGGTTCGTGGGTGACACTGGCCCCGGGCACCCTTTGGCTTGATGGACACGGCAAGCAACGCCGAGCCGGCAGCCCTGCGGTGAGCTGCTGGGATAACCCTGCATCCCACCTCCCTGCACAGCAGAGGAACACTACCCCTATTGGAAAGCCTTGAGCCCTAGCACGATGTCTAATCTGATTAAGGAAGATGTTCCTTAACTGAGGGGGCAACACAGACTTGGGGGAATTTATGCTGCCTTCAGGCTGGCGTGTGTCCACGATTCAGCCATGAGCTGGAAGGAAGGCAGCAGCAGGCAAACGAACAAAATGCTGGCTCCCCTGCTCCTTACTGCACTGCTGGCTGCAGGCCTTGCGAGTCATACCCCTCCTGGACCACAGAAATGGGGCGAGTGGGAAGCGCTGTCCTCCCACACTCACCTTGTGCCACCCCCAGTGCCCCAAAGACGCCGATCCGCAGGTCCCGCACCTCCGGCGGATAGGTCTGGTTCTCGTAGCGCTGCGAGTCGTCCGTCCACTCACTGAGCCACAGGTTGGTCCCCACGTAGGCCACGTATTGTGCAACGTAGCCCATGACAACCCAGAAGGAAAAGCACAAGCCGACAGCACGCAGGTACCGCAGGTACATGGAGAATTTCACCTGTGGACCATTGAGCCCATCAGGCCGCAGGCAAGGACGCCCAGCACAGCCTTGGGACTCCACCCTGCTCCCCTCCACCACCCCACCCACCAGTCCCCGGCAGCTCTGTCTCCTTTGTGTTTCTTGGCTGTGGTGAGGCCACAGCCAGCCCACACCAGCTTCTCTGAGCCACAGTCAGGGTCTGGCAGCACTTAGCCAGGGCAGCACAGTGCTTCATCCCTCCATGTTCCTCACCCTGCCAGTTTCCACAGCTTCTTTCTCGATCAGTTTCTGTCCCCTCAGCTTCTTTGGGGGCTCCTCCTGGGCCTTCTTCTGGGAACTGGTGCTCTTTTTACTAAGGCTGCAGGGAGAGATGATAAGTACCATTAGTCACAGGGTGTTGCATTGGTCCTAATCTCCTGGGGGTCCATCCCTGTGCTGCTCTAGGTCTTCAGTGGTGGAGTCCTCTGGAAAATAATGTCCTAACTGGGGAAGCTTTGAGCGAGCCTTGTGGAAGCACTAGGCATGTACAGCCATAAAATAAAAGCCTCATTCCCAAAAGCAGAACTAGTCATGAGCATGAGTTTCAGGGAAGACTGCAGAGTAAGGCTGTGGCACACTAATGTGAATGAAGGAAAAATCAGATGCTCCTGACCCCAAGCATCTTGTGGGAGGAGCAGGCAGGGAGGCTCCCAGCTGGAACTCCCTGGGAAGCCCCCAGATCCCTGTCTCTGAGGGAGCAGTGCACGTGGCAGGGGAAAGAGCTGAGAGCTCAGGTCATGCCCTGCATACCTGCGGCTCAGCTTTCTCCGATGGATGCTGGCCTCTCGCTTCAGGGTCATAGTCACCACATCATCAGGGCACTCCTCCATGCAAGGATCAACATCTTCATCGGCCTCCTCTCCATCCCCAGCTAAAGCAACAGCTACAAGCACAGGGAATGAGGGAAGGTAGGGTCAGGCACTGAGGAAAGAGCAGATCCCATACACCTCACCTCTGCTGCACTCCATGCTGTACCCGAGGCCGAGTCCTACCACCACATATCACACCTTCTCTGACCTTGCTGCAAGGCCAGCACAGCAGGAGGGAGAAATACATTGTGCTGGAGGGAGAACTGGTAGGGGATGTACGGCTAAAGGCCTGCACAGAGGCAATCCCTGTTGCTGACTTATGCCAGCACCACCGGCCAGACCTCAAGCAAAGATTTGTGCTAGTTCAGTAGGTGCAAGATCTGGTATTTCATATCGTTCCAGCTCAGAAATATCTCCTCGAGCAGGTGGAGATGGGCCTGTGAAGACATGCTGGGAATAGCCAGGCTGCAGCTGGAGAATTGGGCTGAGCCCTGACAGGGTAAGAATCCACCCGATCTGACACCACTCCTCCCCGTCATGGGGGACATGATAAAGATGAAATATTATTCAGGGGGATGTTCAGAACAAACCAAAGGATCTTTCTGACCCCAGCATCACAAAAATGTGGAGCCTGTTGCCACACAAGATTTTGGGACCCAAAATAAATTAACTAAAAAGGGAGTAAAAACTGTAAGCAGGTCATGTGCTGGACGTTCAACATAATGCCTGAATGCAAATCTTAGTCAGGAAGTTATTGTGCTGCTGACTGCCAGAAGCTGAGAAGGATTCACAGCAGCCACCATTGGTGCCTGGGCTGGATAGGGCCAGGTCAGACTGACAGATCAGATCTTCATATCCCCAAGATGCACAGCAACTCTAACTGCCACGGCCCCACTGTGTTCCCAGTACCTGCAGTATTTTCCTCTGAAACGTTCTCCTCCTGGTTTCCATACAAGTTCAGGAACTGGGAAAAGGCCCCCTTGTTTGCAAGCAGGGTGCTGTAGGAGCCGTGCTCAGACACTGCTCCTGCTGCCAGCACCACGATGTTATCGACCTGGGGCAGGAAACTGATACTGTGCGTCACCAGGATCCGCGTCTGCAATGAAGGGGTTGCAGGGTAGTGATCATCAGAGCACCCCTCATCCCCAGCCATGGGTCTGAAGGCTCTCCATCTCCTACCTGGGGACTTGTCTGCTTATCTGTGCCTGGCTGAGGACACAGGGTACCCCCTCTGGGTACTCCTGAGGCCTCTCCTGCCTGCTGCAGCCCCACGTGAAAGCTACAGCATTCCTCTCTGTCCCAGGCAAGCAACCTCAGACTTCCTTGGATCACTAACACCATGCCAGCGGCACTCCTGCCCGGCTGGGGGGTGGGTAGGAGGGTCCGAGTGCTCACCTTCTTTTGCAGCAGCCCTTTTGGCCCCAGCACGTGCTCGAAGAGGTACTTGCCCACGTGGGCATCCACGGCAGACAGCGGATCATCCAGCACGTAGATGTCAGCGTCGCTGTACACCGCCCGGGCCAGGCTGACCCGCTGCTTCTGGCCCCCACTCAGGTTGATTCCCTGGAAGGGAAGGATCTCCCTGGGCATGGGGCTGCCACAGGACAACAGCTCTGACCTCAGCTGCTGTCAGAATACAGCCCGTAGTGCCCAGGGCTGATACCTTCTCTCCAATCTCTGTCTGGTCACCGGCAGGCAGCAATTCCAGGTCTGGAAGGAGGGCACAGGCCTTGAGGACCTGCTGATACCTGGCTTCATCCAGTTCTGACCCAAAAAGGATGTTGTCTTTCAGCGTGGCATTCTGGATCCAGGCCTGCTGGGGGACGTAGGCCAAGGAGCCCTGGAAGGAGACAAGAACAGCTACCTGTCAGAGACCAGCCTGAGCACTGACACCTCCTGCAGCCTGTCCTTGCCCCGAGCCACCACTCTGGGGCAGTCCTTCTCCACTTCCCCACTGAGCTCCCAAAGCCCCTGATCCAGCTGGCTCCACTCACCTGGATGTTGATGTGTCCCTTGATATTCTCCATCTCCCCAAGCATGGCTGACACCAGTGAAGATTTTCCTGAGCCCACAGCCCCCACCACAGCCACCAGGCTCCCAGGTTTGATGTCCAGGGTGACACTGCAAAGACACGGGGGCTGAGGAAGCAGCACTGCCAGGTCACCCGCCAGTCCCTGTGTGGGACCGGCACGGAGCAGCGTCTCTGGGACACTGCTAATAACACAGAAAGCCTCCCCCTCGCCAGCCCTCTGCCCCGATGTGGCGCAGAGCACTCACTCCCTTATGGCAGCATTGCTATCCTGCTCCCAGGCAAAGGTGGCCTCTGAGAAACGCACAGCACTGCCTGTCAGAGAGAGAGAGGAGTCCCTCAGAGAGGGGAAAGCCCAGGGCTGGGCCAGCCTGAGACCCCCAGGGAGCAATCTGGAGGTTCACCTGCCTGCAGTGGGGTTGTGGTGGATAGCTGAGGTGTCCAGGTCTTCCCCGCTCAGGTAGCGCTCCAGCCTCTCCGTGGACACGTTGGCCTGCCATGGTAGAAAGAGAATGAGGATGGCACACGGGCATGGGGCACAGCTGGATGGGCTGGCAGGAGCCCCATAAGCAGAGCACCACGTCACAGTCCTCACCCAACTGCTGGGCCCCAAACCTGTGTCGTGCATGTGAGTCCTGTCCCGCCCCACTGCCGGCAGGGTCCTGTGCATTGACCCCTGGGGCTCCATCACACACCCGAGCCCCATCTGATGGTTTAGACAGAGGTCATAGGATCCCCCTACCCCCCTGCCCTACGTGGGGCCTGACCTGCACCAGGGAGGAGAGGACCATGGGCAGCGTGGCCATGGGGAAGCGCAGCACATTGAAAAGGGAGATGGCAGTAAAGGCCTTCTGTGCATCCAAGATGTTGTTCTCATCCACAAGCACGTAGACAGCAAAGCTTGCCAAGGAGACCTAGGACAGATATGATGGAAAGCCACCACCAGTGTGTCTGTGTGCAGCCCACACACTGCCCCAAGGCCCCAGCAGTGCCTTAGTGCTGGGGACCTGTTGCATTCTCCTCCAGGCCCCATTTCACCACCCCCCAGGGACCCCTTTCCACCACAGCTCTCTGCCAGAAGCCAGAACTATGTTCTACATGCCAGGCATCCACCAGCCAGCCCCTTCCTCACTGCAGAAACGCTCCAGTTGAGGCTCCAAACATTTCCCATCCCCTTGGACACAGCCCAGCCCCAGCTCAGAGGACTGCTCCCCAGGGCTGTTGCCACTCACCAGGAAGGGGGAACATGTGAACACGAAGACAGAGATCGACTGCAGGTAACTGAAGTTCAACAAGTTCTTGAGCTCACGTGCCCGGATCGTATTAACTCGGCTCTCAAAGGAAGGCTCCCAGGCAAAAAGCTTCAGGATCTGCAGGATGAGCAGGGTGGGCAGATGCTGGCCTCACAGGAATGCCCACCTCCACACTCAGCTCACTGGTGGCCAGCACCTCCATCACCAGCTCCTGGCTTGCTCAGAAGCCTGCTTGGCCACTGCACCTCCCCTCTCGTGTCCTGCTTATAGCATTTCCCCACTGCACTCCCACTCCCTCAGTCTCAGCTTACAGGTCACTGACAGCCCCTCTGCCACCGTGCCACTACCACAGCCATCCAGGAAACACTCAGAAAACCCTCTCTTGGCTCCCAAGTCTTAGCCCAAATATCCAGAGCTTCTCCCCAGACAGTTTTTCTAAAGATGGGGCAGCCAAGGGAATTGCTGAGCCGCAGACACAGGGTCCTCAAGCTAGACTAACACTGATGCTGTAGGGTTATACAGGTGTGTTGCCTCCAGGTACAGTGCACCAAGAAGAGGGATGCAGCAGCTGCCTGGAGAGTCTCCACTCCACTGCTCACCTTAATTCCATTGAGGATTTCAGTCATTATTTTCAGGCGTTCGTCCTTGTTCTTCATGTTCTTCTCCTACAAACAGAAGAGCCAGACATCACCTAAACCTTGGAAATTCATCTGGGCTGCCATGGGGAAGGATGGGCTCCACAGCCCAGAGAAGTCATTCCACAAAGCTGTGCCTTGGCTCCCTGTGGCTCTGGACAAGCTGGGGAAAACTCCACCCTGCTGTCAGGTAGAAGCTAAAGCTTTATCTTATGGTTGGCAATATCTCATTTTTAGCCCTCAAGGTTGTCCCCTGTCTGGTTCAAGGTCAGATGTGATGGTAGAACAGATCTCACCTGTCTCCTACTCATGGAAGCTGGTCACCTCTGGCTCAGGCTAGAGGCAACCCCAGCCCAAGTGACATCAGCTTCCACGGCTGGGAAAGATCCACAGCATAAAAGCAAAGGGTAGGGAGGGTGGAAAATGAGGGAGGGGAGCAACAGTGGGGTTAGATGTGAGAGACCAGGGAAGATATTGCACCCACCACTGACCTGGATGATTTTGGCCTTGGCTACCAGGAACACATTTATGGGGATGAGCAGCACCATGGTTGCAATGCCAGCCAAGACAGAGGGGCCCAGCTCTCCCCAGAGGAAGACAATGGACAGGATAATTTGCAGTGGGGATGACCACAGCTGGTGAATAAAGTTGGCGAAGTCCATGAACCTCTGGGCATCAGCTGACATCAGATTCACAGTCTCTCCCACCGTGGACTCCTTGCGGGTGGCTCCAGTCATGGTGAGCGACTGGAAAGAGAAAGCACAGTCAGCACAAGCCAGTCTGGGGGCAGCAGCTCAGCTCAGAGCAGGGAATTAGCAGACCAGGCTGAAACCACTTCTGAGTTTGCTCCTGGTGCCTCTGTACTGGCCACCAGAGCTCTCCTCGCTGCCCGCACAGCTGGAGCCACTGGATGCTGGGTGCAAAGAAGATCAGCCCTGTGCAGGAATCCTAGTGGCATCTGCCCATGGTGTTGCACTGCTCTGAAGAGAAACCTCTCTCAGCTGCTGGTAGCTGTCAAACACAGCTGCAGCACCCGGGTCCCAAGCAGAACTATGGCTCACGGTGTAGGGTGGGTGTCCCCCAAGCTCTCCCTGTACCTTCTGAGGAGGAATGTACACACACCCCAGGTTGATAGAGCAGATAACAGACAATTTTATCCACAGCCCAGCTTGGAGAAATCCATGGGATGATGGCAGGACCATACAGACCTTCTTGTAGATGGCAGCGATGAGACTGGCTCGCACATTTATGCCAAGCTGGAAGCACAAGCTGAAGTGCTGCTGCAGGCAGAGGGACTGGACCACTGCCGTCAGGAAGAGCAGGATGGCATATAAATAGCCTTGCCAGGCAAAGGAATCCTCATCTGACACAAAGGCAATCAGCAGCCTGGCAGGGAAAGAAGCTCATGAGACACACCCCACTGAGACAGACCCAAGCAGGATGCTCCAAGTGAATGCAGGGAGAGCATCTTCACGAGAGTGGTGAGTAAAACCCTGCCCCAGAGAGCTGGCTCGATGGTCAGCAAGCTGGGAACTCTGTTTTGCCAGAGACACGGCAGCAGGTCACTAACGTAAGGTCATCCAGAGACTGTGCTGCTCTGCAAAACAAATGGGGGAGGCCCTACAGGGCTGAGCTGCACTGACTCTTGGAGGGCCCCAAAGAGCCAGGGCTGCGTAGCAGGATGCAAGGGAGTGAGATATTACACGTAAGAGCAGCTCAGATCAGTTTATTAAACTGCATCCCAACACATTCTCCTACTTTTGGTGAGGGCACAAAATGTCCCCAGGGTCTGGGGCTGGGAGAGGTACAGCTATGGAGATGGTGGGGCTGGATACAGTGCACACATGGGAGGTGCTGGGGCTGGGTGCTAAGTCAGGACAGAGAGAAAGGACTCACTTCAGCAGCTGAGGGCTGACAAACACAAGTACATCGTGCACCACCTTGAATGCCACCGCTTGCAGGAGATTCCGCTTGAAGGTCTTGCCCAGGGTTTTCATCAACCAGCCCTTGGGATAATCCTTGGGAGGGCCTGAGTCCTCATTGTCTCCCTTCTTCTTCTTCTTCTTCTTTGGCTGCTTCTCCTCCTAGAGGGAAGCCCACACAGAAGTGAGGCAGCTGGTTGTGCAGGCATCCTGCAGCTGGAAGGATGCTTCAGGACAGCACCCCAGAGACCCCAATCAGGTGTCCTGAATGAAGCCTTAGCTTTAGCTCCTGTCACATTCCCTTTCACTGATCTCTGCTTATGTCATGCACACCCAGGACCAGCACCTTCTCTTTTGTACTGAAGACAATTGTTAAAACCCAAACCAGCCTGAATCCCTCAGGCCAAAAATCAGGCAAAAATCGTGAAGAATGTGAGGCCAGGGTGGTCACGGAATTATGCTCCCTCTGACCTCGCTGTGGAAAGGATCTGAGCTAGATAGACATAAGGGAACTGCTTGTCCTGACTTTTCAGGGTGATTCCTGTCTTTATGCAAGGCAGAAAAATGGAGACTTTCTTGGTCTCTCAAAATAAGGGGATTTACCAAGGACATGACAGGAAGACCCTGTCACAGGTTCCCCTATCCTTGCCCATGGTCCTGCAGGATCAAAGAAGGGAAAGCCCAGCAAAGAGAGCTGCAGGGAGGTGAGGTGACCCCACTCCCTGAGGCTGCTCCTGGATGTCTCAGTCTCATACAAGGCCAAGAGTAGGAATGGATTTACCAGCACCAGGATGTCTTGGCTCTGGGCCTTGCTCATGCCGTTCCCGTAGTCTGGGTCACCTTCCCGGCGTCTCTTCCTGCGTTTCCGTTTCTCCAGTTCTGCTCTGGCCTTCTGCATCGCAGTCTTCATGTTCTTCTCAAAAGCAGTGTGAAGAGCCTTTGTCTTGTCTCTATCCTTCAGTTCCCAGACATCCTCTATCTCCAAAGGCTTGCGATAGCCCTTGAAAACCATGCTGTGGGACAGAGCAACCCCATGGATCTCTTGTTGGAGACTCCTTGCTGCAAGTGCAGAACCTTCACACCCATCCTCAGGCCCCAGGCTCGGGCTGCACAGGCTGCACCCAGTGCTCTGCCAGCTAACTCCAAGCAGCCTGTGCTGCAGGTTCCCCTGAGGCACCCCTGCATTTTGCCAGCCTGACCTCCCTCAGAGCCCTGCTCACCTGCTGTACCATTCAAAGGTGATGGAGCTCAGGAAGGAGGCTGTCACCTCTGGGTTCTATGGTACAAAGCAAAGGAGGTACTAAGAGATTGTTTATGCTAGGGGATGGTTTTGACAAAAGCTGATTTAGCACCCCCAGCCATTAAGGAGTCTCACAGGTTTCAAACTATGCCAGCTCCAGCCCCAGAAACCTCAGCTCAGAGCCAGCCTGGACACACATGCAGCTGCCCCATGCTGCAGGCTCCAGCTCTTGCTGGGCCCTATGCTGAAGTCCTGAGGTCTTCCCCAGAGGCCTGGAGCCTGCATGGAACCTGCCCTGCCCCACACAGTGCTCACGATGTGGTGCCCC
This sequence comes from Regulus satrapa, assembly GCA_013396955.1. Classification (NCBI taxonomy): domain Eukaryota; kingdom Metazoa; phylum Chordata; class Aves; order Passeriformes; family Regulidae; genus Regulus; species Regulus satrapa. Next base: position 203,130 of record VWZN01018305.1, read on the forward strand.
AAACACACTCCCATGTAGTCATCACACCTTCTTCCCAATTTCCTTTGTTTCTGGGGCAATATCTGAGAGGCTTGAGACAACGAAGAGCAGCAACTGGAGCCCATAGGAGATGAAGAAAAGGATAAACCGTGGCAGGTCAGAGATTGGTTCCTGCAGAAATGGAAAGCCTAGGTTATTGCTGGGGTTGTCTCAAGGCCCCTGGTACTCAGAGACAAGATTCATCCCCTGGCTGAGCCAAACAGAGCAGTGCAAAACTTGGTCTGAGTTCTGCATCAGATGTCCTTTGTACCTCTCCTTGCTTCTCCCTGACCTCCCCCCTTAAGTATTTAAAGGGAGAAATTAGTCCTGGAGAGTTTATACTTCCCCAAAGACAGGATAAATTCAAACAGTAATTCCTTCTCAGGTCTTTTCTGGTTCCCCAAGGTCCCCAGCGCAGCTGGGACCTCAGTGATGCCACAGAGAGCTTGTCAAGAGAAGGGTAGGAAGAAGCTTTCTTTGGGAACAGAACAAGACCGTAGGGAAGCAGAGTTTCCTGTCCAACCCAACCTGCAGGGCTCTCCGGACGAGCGACTGGAATGGCAGGATCCCACAGAGAAGGGACAGTGTCCAGAAGAGGAAAAGCACCCCCGAGTCTCTGCACAAGCAGAAGCGTCGTGCATCATGGATCAGCAGGACCATAATCTGGGGGAAAAGAAATCAGAGCTGCAGGACTAGGTCTGGCTCTAAAAGTGCCTTCAGAGCATGTGTCCTGGGATACCAGCACACATGATCTGCTGGGATTCACCACCCTGAATACCCTAAACACACCACCAACCCTCCATAAGCTTCAGAATTTATCATATAGGGCAAAAATTTATCTCAGGAAGATGTAAGATCAGGTTTGAATGTACCCTGACGTTACAGCAGGGCACTATTACTTTTTCTAGCTGTTCTCACTCCAGATTCTCAGAAATGTCAAGTCATGAGGGGTCACACCCCATCTCCTGCACCTAGCCTCCAGACCTGGAACTGAACCCAGATCACATTCCAGTAGTGCAGCCTCTCCGGGCAGTCGCCTTGCCTTATCATCTCACATGGACTCTGCATGTGAAACTAAATGACATGGCAAAATAAAAAGCAGAGCAAAGGGGGGGTGTTATTTTCCTTTTAAGTGTAGCTCCTGAGCATTGTTAAGACTATTAGAATGCCCCATGTCTCACACAAGATGTCTGTAACTTCCATGTACATATTCCATCAAGCTAATAGCCACTAGGTCCTCTTCAGCCAGCTTTCTCCCCTGCCTGGGCATCCCGTGGTACTTCCAGGCTCTCTGCACAAAACCGAGCAGCAATGTACAGGAAAGCTGTGAGACATCAGAGCAGCAAGCCATGGTCTGATGTTCACACCGTAAAATTAGTCCTGTGAAACCCCTAGGTTCTGTCAGAAAGCTCAGCTACACTTGCAGGCATAGAATCATCCCAGTTTTAAGGGTAACAGCAGTGTGCGCTGTACAACCGGGCACCTGCCCTCAACACATCACCCTCATGCACCCTCCACACAGGTTTGGGACTAGTCCTACCTAATTTCCAGGCTACCCTTCCTTTCCCCGTGGACACAACATCCCACTGTGCTGGGCAAGTCTTGTGCTGCTTGGTGCTGCAGTCTCCCCCTGTCCCTCCCCACAGCCCGTGCACAGCTGGGCCCTTACCCAGGTGGCGATGTACAGGCTGGGGTTCGTGTACTGCACAGCTGGCACAGCACCCTGCTCAGCATCCTCTACAAACGCCAGCGCCAGCTCCGCCACTGCCGTCAGCGTCAGCAGACTAGCCAGCACCTGTGGGGAGAGAGGGCCAGCCCATTGTGGACACTGGGAACCACTGGGAGACAAGAGTTCAGCATAAAATACACCCATACACGTCCTTACACCTTTTTCAACCCAGACTCGGCCTGGGAGAACTTTCAACCCTGTGAATGTGCCACAGTTCCACAGGAGCACATTTTAAGTTGGGAAAATAACAGCCCACAAGATAAAGAGGCCCCAGTACACACAGGGCCCTCCCTCCAGTGCATCCCTCCCTGTTACACCCTCCGTCCCAGATATGCCTCCTGTTTGACTCCCCTTTACATTTCTGTCCCAGAGGGTGCCCTATCCCATTGCTCCTTCTCTCCTACACTTCTCATCTCTCCATCTCACACCCGACTGTAGCACAGCATCTTTCCACTCATACCACCGACACCTCAGGCTGCACAGCCTGTCATCCGTGCCCCCTCAGCTCCACTCTACCTGTTTGATGATGTAGAGTTTGGTCAGAGAGGATTTCTTGCCTCTGGATTTGCACATGGGCAGGAGCTGCCATGGGGCCAAAATCCAGAAGACACCAAGGGGGACCCAGACCAGCACAGTCTGCTGGAAGCACACAGGCAGGTCGGCTTCCGGACGAGCAAGGTAGGAATCATTCTGGAGGCAGCAAGCACAGAACACCAAGTCACTTGCGATGGTTTGACTCTCACTTGGCACACAGGACAAGAGCCAACACTCCTATAGGTCCTGCCCACCCAGCTCCACCCCATTGCATGCCCCCTTCAACACCCACCCTCCTGGCTGAGCATTTCAGCACTCAGCCAAGGTCCGTGCAATATCCCTATCCCCTTCTCTCTGTCTGAATATGGGATGGACATCCCTTGCTGGAGCCAAGCCAGCAGAAGCAGCTGAAGCCTAATCATTCCCCAGAAGTCCATACAGGGTGTCCTGTGTTCCCAGGTGGGCTAAAGGAGGACAGAGTTCAGTCAGAGGTGTCGTTGCCTCACTCTCTGGTGAACAGTGCACAGCACTCGGCGCCATGGCACTCCCGGATAAACCAGAGCCTCTGCTGGCCACTGGCAGTTCAGTCTCACTGGCAAGGCAAGCTGTGAGCCTTGAAATCCACTGCTCTCCCCCCACACAGGGTGTTCTATGCTAAGAACAGGCAATGGGGATGATACAGCCACTCACCCAGAAGACGGAGCCACAGAACTTCTCCAGGGCTGCTGACATAGCTCGGGCGAGAAGAGACAGCAGCTCCTTCCTCTCGCTCTGCCCAGCTGAGAGACCTGGGCAGATGCTTGGGATAAAAGTCTCCCCACACCCTCAATCAGTCTTGGGATAAAAATCCCTGATGACACAGTTATTTATTAACTCAGTGCTATTTCACAACCCCACAAACCAAAGCAGTGAGCAAAAGGGCTTGGGAAGCTGCACAGGCTCAGGAGAAGGGAGGAGAGGAAGACCCAAGAAAGAAGTCAAAGGGGAGATACAGGGAAGTCACTGAGTCACTGCAGAACACCACAGCCATTGCTCAGAAACCATAGCCTTGATCAGTGCACACCAACAGACACCAACTGGTCTGGACCCGCTCAAGATGTTATTTTGGTGCAACAGCCCTGTCCGGCGAGGAGCCTGCTGAATGCCAACAGAGCGTCCAGCAACCGCTGGCCCCACAGCGGCCAGTGCCACCTGGCAAGGGGACCCACGACCCCAGCACTGCCCAGGCTGGGAATCCGCAGCCTGGCAGCTGAGCTGACCACATGCTGCACTGGTCTTTCTGAGTTCCTCTTACTAATTTCCAGACTGCAGAGCTTCAAGATTTTCCAAACTCCTTCTTTTCTTCTTTCTTTCCCACATTTCCATGTTGTGTGTTATGGCAGTTGGCTGACCACAAACCCCCAAAGGGACTTTGAATCTTCATTCTAAGGTAACCCCAACATCTGATACAGAAAGAGGATGATTCTCAAGGACAGTGATTGCCACTGATCCTCTGTTGCTTAGAAAGGCCTAGGTGTGACAGGGATGTTTGGCAATGGTGCTACCAAGGCTGGAACTGAATTTGCTTCATCATGGGTGCTCCTGAGGAAAAGTAGATAAAAGGGGACAGTACTGTGACTGCAATGATTGTGCAGTCTCACTGTACATGGAGTTACCAGATAACTCAGAAGTCAAGGGTGACACAATGAGTAATTACTCAGGAGCCATCTACACCAAAGAAAGGCTCAATGTCCAACTCAGTGGTTAATTATTAGCAGTTTTCTGATTAAATCCGCATGTTTTTGTAAATAAAACAATCAGTAGTGCTATGTCCTCTGGGCTAGAACCAATACACTGCTTATGAGAGCTGTAAACTGATGCAATGAGTAAGAAGTGAATGGAGCAGTCACTCAGCCCCTCTCCATCTGGACTTCCAATGTGATTCTTCTTTCTGACACTGGCACAGGTGTCCTCTAGCATTGCTCAAAACCACGTTCAAAGCAAGCACAACCCACTTTCTCGATCCTCGCAGCTAGGGCATGCTCTTCCTTAAAAACCCACAAAGCTTTACTGTCCCCTCCAGCTCCTTCCATAAATCTTCCTCCACTAAAATACCCATGAAACGTTCACTGGGACCATACCCAGGAAACATTCACTGGGACCAAGGTAAAGTAGCAGCACCTTTGTCCAGCAATATCAGCTTCCCTGTGCTCCTCTGTCTTTATCCATCTATTGGACAGCGTGTTAGAACTTTTCAAAAGTAGGCATTGATTCCTGCCTGTCTCAGATTCTCATGAATCTCAGACAGGATCTGATCCAGAAGTCTCTGCCGAACAATCGACCAAATTCCTCCAGCCCTCAGTGCTCCTATCTTCTCTGAAGGGTTTGTTTCTCTGCCTTGTCATGCTCTTACCCCGAGTTCAAACACACGAGGCAGCTGGGTCAGCAGAATATTCATCTTAATTGAGCTACCAATATCATAATCATGACCATGACTCATGAAATCTCAACATAACCCATGAACTCTTAAAGCAGGTAATCCAAACTACATTGAGGATAACCACAGATTTAATCACTCTTTCCACGTTTGGATCCTTCCTACAGCCTGCAGTCAGTGCTGAAGCAGGCTCTAACACCAGCACTAAGCAGTCATTCCCTTCCCAGCTCCTTTGTTAAGAGCCTCTCTGAAGTCCCCAAGGTGTTTAGGGAGGCACGAATACCTCTGAGGGATCCACGTGAAAAGGTGGATATACCCTTTAAACTGAAAATACGTAGTTTTGATGATAGGTTTTCAACAATGTGCTACTGCCAAGATGGGAAGAGATACCTGTACCCTGCATCTGCTTCCTGAGGTCCACTATCTCAGCTGTCAGAGGGATTCTCTTCAGCTTTGTTATCTTTTACAGAAGAGCAGGCAGCAAGGATGAAGGTGCTTTACCTCTAGGTCTCTACTCTTCTAATGCACCACTCTGATGCCATGCCAATTTCACTGGGTATTCTACAGAGGAACTCAGTCTGAGCCTTCAACCCTGACTAGGCAGCAGTGACCCCACAGGCACATTCCCCAGGTGTCTGTCTGGGAAACAAGACTTGATGTCGGTCACCATACACCAACCCCACCCCAAGCGCTGAGGACCCTCAGGAGGCCAGGATGTCTCACAGCTCCCTCACCTGATCAGTCAGGCGCTTCTCACTCCTTACAGCTGCTGCACTGCTCACCTCCCCCATCCTCCTGGCTGACCACAGCCTTGTGTCCCAGCTACGATGCTTCCCCCCCGGCATTCGGGATGTGATTGTATTCTCTGGCAGAGCAGGGTCCTGATTAATTCAGGCTACGCAACGTGGTCTTACCTGAGAACATAAATAAACTCCAGAAAAGCACAGCAAGAGGGGGGCAGCTGCAGTGTTTATTTGACAATCACATGCAGTGCTACACAAATCAGTCCCCCTACCTGCTCACCTCCCTTCCTCCCAAATGCTGCCAAACAGCTGTTGCTGCAACATCTGGGAACGAGTCCTTTTATTCAAAACGGCCAACGTAAGTTTCCAGGCCAGGGACTTCAGGGGAAGCCAAGGGAAGAGGTGTCAGGCTTCATCACCTAGTGCACATCCTCTGCAGCCTGAGGACGGAAGCAGGACCCATCTGTCCGTGTGCCAGGGCAGGCCCTGGAGTCTCAGCCTTCTCGTCCCACCACGCTCCACTAGAGAATGTTCTTGGCAATCGCGTTCAGGGTCCTCACTTTGGCCACGTCTGCCACCTTTATGGAGTACTCGGGGGCAGAGAAGGACGCTCCCATGGCAACGTTTGGATTTCTGTCAGGAAAAACAGGGATTCGTGGTGATCTGCTGGGGATACAGACGAGTAAGATCCACCAAGAAAAACACCCCCATATTACCCCTAGCTCCAGCATTGGCTCAAGATGGTGCCACCCAAACCAAAGATGGGACAGTAGAAGAAAGAACAATAATCCAAAGGAGTGCAGACCTACGGACAAACATAACTCATTCCTCACTCATTTCTCAGAAGCACATCTCACTGGCTTGCCAAGTCCTACATGCTTGTGTTAGTAGTCTAAAGCAACTCCACCACAGCCTGCCTTCCCAAGCGCCCTCCAAGCTCCTAGGGGGGAGCAGCCAAGAGAAATGCACCAAGGATCTGGTCCTGCATGGGACTCATGTCCATGTGAGGAGCACTGCTGGATTCAGGTACTACAGAACACGGTGTCAGACACCACGATCCCAAACACAAAAGCAAAACTAGCACTCACAAAGCTGTTTGAAATTTACACCGGCTCTACAAACCCACGTTCACATTCATCTAGCCTTTCCCTCCTGGAGTTCTGCTAAAAAAAATATAAAAAAAAAGAAATGCTTTACCTGAACTTCATCCCCGAGTCGCGAGCTGAGCGAGCAGAGCAGTGGAACTCAGAAGCAGCGGAGCCTTCCAGAATCCTCTGCAGGTTGCGCTCCGTGATGCCACCTCCTGGTGGGAACAAGCCCGATGTCACACACCCAGCAGGTGACACTGCTCCGGACCTGACACCACCCGGGGACAGGAGCACACACACTGAGGGAAAAACAGCCCTTGGGACAACAAGGATCCAGAAAAGGGATGGGAGAAGCCTTGGCTGATGCCGTCCCTCAGATCCAGGGCTGTCCCCAGATCCTGCAGGGAGCAATAGCTGCAGGGCTCTGCCATCCCCAGCCCGCTGCTTGGCCTTTACTCACACCACGACAGGAGCTGCTCCTCCTGGGCAGCCGGCTCACAAAGCCAGATCAGAGAGTGGATTCCAGGGCAAGAGGCTAACAAGGAAAGGCTAGGGATTGCAGGACCCATACAGACGACAAAGAAAATTACCTGGCACCACCACAATTCTGCCCTTTGCCTGAAAGAAGAGTAACATACATGTCAGTGGTGTTATCAAGGACTACACCCACAGGCACCAGAGAAACCTCACATACAGAACTTCCCACCAGCTCATGGATGCCACCATGGTTTACAATTTGTGAACTCTCACCCATCTTTTTTGCTCTATTCGTGTTTTGAAATAAAAAGCAGCAAAGAACCTGTAGTTACAGCTGAGAACAACTTGTCACCACTCCCTTCTATGTCTCTATCCCACCTTGCTACCCCTCAGGTACACCTGTTGTACCTTCCTAAAAGGAACTGAGACACTCAGCAGGGACCTCACTCTGCTGTTTGCGTGGGCTCATCACAGCAGCTGGTGAAACCAACTCCCCACCACCCTCCCTGAATCCACACGCAAGAACCCCACCAGGTTTTGCTGTGGGAGACTTTGGGGCCCAGCCTCTGTGGGCTTGGGGAAACAGGTTAAAGCCGAGCAAGAGAGGGAAGGCGAGCACAGAAGTCCCTTCTAGAAATGAGGCACGCCATAAAGCCTGCAGGCAGTGCCAGGGGAGCACGGCACACACTCACCTGTTCTGCAAGCCTCTTAATCAACGACAATCCTTCCAGTGCTGAACTGTCACAGCCACTCGTCAACACCCGCTCAAAGCCCAGGGAAATCAGGGTCTCCAGTGCCACCAGAGGGTCATGCACCATGTCAAAGGCTGAGGAACCGGAACAGCAGCTCAGAAATTGCTCAGCTCATTGTGCCCAACCCTCAGCCAGCTCCCCCGAACGCAGCGGTAGGAAGGGTCCTGTTCACACCCTGGATTCACA